>PVKU01000077.1:544569-787494 GCA_004027475.1 Anoura caudifer
GAGGGGTGAAACCCAGGTGTGTGCAGGCCGGGCGCAGGCCGGATGCGGAGGGTTTCAACTCAGAGTCGACACGTGGGCTCACACGTGCTGCTTCCTGCCCACTTGAAAGTGCACCAGCCCCGGCCACTTTTCACACCCACAATTCATAAACCACAGACACCGGCAAGACCCCTTTGAGGTGCAAACACCTGGGTCCGCGTGGCCCTGGAGATGCAGGAAGAGCACCGTGTCCAGGAGCAGGGCACGGCGGCCACCGTCCCCACCGGACGTCCTGCCCTTGGGGGGGAGGACCATCGGGTCATCTCTACTTGTCATCACTTTGCAGCGCTGCTCCGTGTCTGCCGGCAGAGTTTACACACGTGCCCCAAATTGTGCTGCCAAAGCCCCGGCCCCGGGCACCGAGGCCCGGGGCCCTGCACGTCCGCCGGCCGCACAGTGGGGTCACCAAGCAGCGCCACCGGGTCCCTCTGGTGAAGAGGACCAGGGCTGCTGAGGAACGAAGGACCAGCGGCACCGCACCTGCGGGGTTAATTACACAGTTCAAGACATAACAGCCACACAAAGGCAAACCGTCCTCCGTCCTTGAAGAACCATAAACACTTGTGCTGAACGAGATGGGCATCCGATAGGCCGGCCGGCCGCGCGGGGCCCGCGCGGGGCTCCCGTTAACACTCAGGCTCAGCGTTAACACTTCACAGCACCGAGACCAGCCCTGTCGCCAAGGTCAACAGCGTGGAGGCACTAATTGTATGACGAGCTTGACATCTAGTGGCCACCCCTGGCAGGCAGGGCAGCAAAGGTTAAGTCAGCAAGGCCTGTCTCAGCCCCTCTGACGACCCACCTGCAGGGCGCCTCCCAAGCTGGCCGGCCCTGCGCCCCCCCCCCCCCCACCTCAGACAGCAGGGCAGAGGCCGCTGCCGGAAGGCTTTCCGGCCCGCGGAGGGGGTGGGGGTCCTCGCGGGTGAGCACAGCAGCCACGCTGGGGCGAGGGGCAGAGCTGGGCCGAAGAGGCCGCAGTGTGGGCCCCCTGTGTCACTGGGTCTCTTCGCTGGGCGTCCATTCAGCAGGGAGAGCTCTTCCTTTAATTAGCAGACGAATCGGCCCTAACCCTCACCTACGTAGAGCCCTACCATGTTATTTTACTATTTCGATGAATATTTTATGCCTCCTGTAACACAACTCGCCGTGTGTGTGTGTGTGTGTGTGTGTGTGTGTGTGTGTGTGTCTGCTGGGAACAGACAGCTAACCGCATGTGGGATCATAAAGGTGTTCGCGTGGGAACGGAGAGCCTCACAACGAGGTTTTCTAAACACAAAAGTTTATTTAAGGCAACGTGAAAACCTCCGGCTTCCCAGATCCTGCCTGTGTCTGCTTTCCTACGAAGTGTGCGGCAAGGTGACAGAGGCCGGGGTGCAAAGCTGCTCTTCTCCACGAGACCGGGACATGCAGGCCTGTTTCCGGCCACGGGGAGAGGGAATCATGTAGGAAAATACAAACACGGGAACAACACCCTCCAAAACCTGCCCTTCCCCCGACGATTCTGCACCAGGCGTAAAGAGGGTGCGTAACCTCATTAAGCAGCTAAGAAGATTTTAATTTTACTTGAATAAAAAGCCCGTGCCAGGGCTTACACTTAAGAATGCTAAATTCCAGCTGGGGTTCCGTGCACAGAGGGAAACCTCGGTTTTACTCCGAATTTCCCCCAAAAGAGAAGGTTCTGGGAGCTACCTTGAGGAGAAGGGGAAGGCCTGGGGGGACTGCAGTTGGAGATGAAATCTGACCCACTTTGGCCATCATCCTGTATACAAAAAATAATCAGCTTGCTAAGCAGCTCCTGCTGTGGGTCCATACCTTTTCCTTTCTGTGGCTCTGAAAAGACCTAAAAATACCGAGCGATCGTAGGTTCTGGAAGTTTGAAACGTCCGTGCAAACCCCCACTGTTCCCTAATCAGCTCTTCCTCTGTGAGGTGGGAATTAATTGGCAGGCTTTCTGGCTGGCCACCGAAGGATGCCTTTTACAATGGGTCCAGCTTTTTAAGTGTTATTTTTAAAATAAATGTTTGCAAATCCCTCCTTTCCCCTCTCCCTCTCCCTCACTTTTTCACCTTTCACATCTCAGAGAAAACGGCCTGCCTACCAACGTCCGAAAGTCGCTTCTGCAGTGGTTTCCTTTCGAATGCTGAATTGTAAATGTGTCCTGGGGGGGGGGGGGGCTCAAGGCAAACCATGCATAGACAGATAAAAGGGAAAAGACCTCTGCACTGAAGCCTGGTGGCCTCCCTCCCTCCCCTGAACTTAAACACAGCCTGTGAAGACCCCTGCTCGATTCTTCAATCACATGCTCGCCACATTTAAAAGGATTTTTCAAGGTAGCCATGTGACTGAAAATAAAAACACACTTTGAAGCAATTAGTGCCCACAAACAAAACACAGGATGGCAAATTGTTTTAAATTATAATATCCTTTTGTTCTTCTTTAGACGCATTTTCCCTCTAATGACAATAAAATACATCTTCACGGAGCTGTATTTTATATGCTAAAGGACAGCACTATTACACCTTTTAAAGTTCTTAGGAGCGTTAACTGCGCTTCTGTCATTAGAAGTTTTAATTACTTTTGCTCAGAACAAAAATATTCAGCTGGCTCAAAGGATCTCATTATTGATGACATCCCTTTAACTGAATCCTAAAGCTGCAACACTTATTTCTAAATTTCCAGAAACAGCTGAAAGACTGTTCCCACTGGGAACGTAAGTCTCTGTCATTTTTAAATTTCACAACAGGATTACTCTGCAACTTCACAAAAATCCTCATTACTTTTCCTCATTTTAAACACATCATCACATTTCACTCCTGCAAAGATAAGGTTTGGATGGCACCGAAGCCATCTTTGGATAGATACCTCTTCTCATCGCTTGCCTAAAAACCAAAGTCTGAAAAAAAGTCATATTTCTGTTTTTAAGAAATAAAGTCCCTTTTTTTCTTTTTTACTGTAAATTACTGTGGCAGTGAATCCTTGCCACCTCACGCTACACTACAATTTTACACAGAGTGCTGTTTTTTTTTTTTGTGTGTGTGTGTGTGTGTGGCATTTTGAAGTTTACCGTGCACATGCATCTCCTGCTTTAATTAACGTCACACCCAAAGTGATACAAAGGAATTATTTACTTTGTTTCTAAAACACTGTAAACTTAGTTCACTTGCAACTTCATGCACCGTCTGTTCATTTCCACTGTGTTTAACGGAGTTAAAATGTGGAGAAGATCTCATTCACGTTGGAGTAATTTAGTTTTCACAACCATTTATCCTGAAAACATATTCCAGTCACCTCCCTCACCCAGGGCAACATCCACGCCAGCACTCCTCCCGGAGCCGAGAACCGAGTATCTTTTATGCTCGATGAACAATCAGCTTCAGAATAATTAAACCCGAAAGAAATATTTTTTTTTTTTGCACAGTTTGCCGAAACTATCCCTACGACGACCCAGGAAGCACACGGCTGGACCGAGGCCCAGCCCGACAGGCTGGCTTTGGCCTGCTGCGAATCGTGCCAGAAACTGTGCTGACAACTCGGAATGGCGGAGAAACACAGGTTTGGCAAAAAACTTTAATCCTCCCGTCGGTATAAAAACCTGAATGGTTCACCTCTACATAAATTCAGCAGCAACGAGGGGGAATTCAAAGGAGAACTTGTAAATAATTTATTCTACCCACGGTTTTCAAATAGGGGCTACATACCCCTAACATGTTTACACTATTAGGTTCACCAAGCTCACGTTTCTGAAGTGAAATTAAAAATGAATAGCAGAGCCTCAGCACGGTAATTGTGAAAGACCAGGGGTTTTACTCTATTAATTAAAATATGCTTTAATACAAGGAGACATTGCACATTTTGATAACGACCCTACAAAGCTGAGAAGTATTTACATTGTTGCATTTTGGGGCGCCTGTGAAAGCCGATTTCTGAGCTATTCAGGAGCCACAATAATGACGCTTTAAAATTCCTCGCTGGGATGCAATGTAGCTCTTTTGAAGAGGAGACTGTCTTTCTCATTCGGCAGAAATAAATCCATTCATTTGATCATGTAGTCATTGAGGGCAATACAAAACAAACCAAGTGTGAGAAATTCTATGTGATGAAGTAAACAAAACAAAAAAATCCATTTCCATGACAAAAAGATTCTTTGTCCCTAATCCACCCACCATATGCAAGCGTTTCTTTTTAGCCTATCTCCGTTCCAATCTTGGGTGATGAGGCCGCACAGGCTCCGCGGCCTCGCCTCCGAGCAACAGCCAGGCCCAGCTCACGAATTTTATTTAACGAGTTCCCGGCCGCATCCTAAGCGTCTTCCCCTTTCTGCGTCCTGACGCACTGGGTACCTGCTTTGTCAAACTTCACCGCACCGTGTGGTCAACGCACATTCCTGTGATTTTCTGCAGGAAGCCCTGATCCTCCGGGTAAAATAAGATGCGTATCGGCCTCCGAACAACTTATAACCGCTTAATCCAAAAGTTGGCCGGCGTCTTTTTTTAAAGAATGAACTACCCGATGTCCGCGCTGCGGTGCAGCTGCGGCCCCCCCTGCGCCCCGGTGTCCCGCTTTGGGGACCCCGAGGGCCCTGGGCAGCACCGCGCGGACTCGGGCTCAAAACTTCTCCGGAGGAGGCCGGGCCGCCGGCGCCCGGCTCCCTAGCGCGGCGGCTACCTTCACTTGGGGACGAGGAGGAAGTCCCCGAGGCGCCGCAGAAACCCTGGAGCAGGCCGAGCAAACTTAGAGCCGCCAGGACGTGCCGGGTCCGCCGCGTGCACAGAACACCCCCCAGCGCCGCGGCCGAGCTCACCCCGGGTTAAGTCCCCAGGCGGCCATTAGGCAAGGCCTGGCGACAGTGCCTGCTCGCTTCGGAACCGGATCATTGGTTTGTCAGCGCGCCGGGACTCGCAGCTCTGCGGCCTCGGGGCGCACAAGGCGGACTGTGCGGGGTGGGGGCAGGCCGGGGTCCGCGCGGCGGCCGGGCTCCGACTGCGGATCGCCCAAGGCGCCCGGCGCGGAACAAAGCTGCTCGGCCCGGGTACAGCGGTAGGTGAACCCCGGACGCGTAACCGCTGCTGAGCCCGCCCGGGGGACGCCGGGGTCGCCGAGGCCAGCTCCAGGTCCCGGCGCAGAGAGCCCGGGGGGCAGCGTGGAAGAGGCGGCGCGGACCCCTCCCGCCCCCGCCCCGTCCCGCGCTCAGCTCCCCAACTCCCAGCGGCTGAGCCAAGTTTACTTCGTCCGCAACTCTCCGCGCCTTGCGCTCTGCCAGAGGACCAGTCACCGCGGCCCGCCTGCTCCGGCCACGCGCCGCGCCGCAGACCCTGGCTCACTGGATCCAGGGACCCTACCCCGTCCTCCGCGCGCGGTCGAACCCGCCGCCCCGCTGTCCCCAGGCCCCCGCCAATCCGCGGCCCCTCACCGTGCTCCGAAGCCCCTTCCGGCGGCGGCAGCTCCTCGTCCGACTTGAGGTGCTGGGGCTTGGCCTGCTTGCGCCGAGACATGCTGCTAGCGGCGCGCGGGCCCCACGCGGGGCAGCGGCATCAGCGGGACGGCCGGCGGGGACAGCGCGGGGCGGCCGGGAGGGCGCGGGGCGTGGGGCGCGGGCGGCGGCGGCGGCGGCTGCGCGGGCCGCGCATGGGGCTGAGCAATTAGGCTGGTGAATAATGCATGTCCATTAGCGGAGGGCCGCGCGGATTGGCCGGCCTCCAGCGGACTCTGGCGGCCTATGCAAATGAGGCCGCGCTCGCAATTAGCGACCGCGCGGGCTAGGAGGCGGCCGGCGCCCGGGGACCTGGGAGCGCGCGGCCCGGCACCGCCTACATCGCGAGCTCTGCGCTCCCCGGCGCCCAGGTACCGTTCGGCGGCCGGGAGCGGGCGGGTGCGGCGGCTGCCCCTACCCAGGGCGCAGGAAGCAAACTTTGGCGGCGTCCGCGCGGCGCCGTCTCCGCCGGCGCGCCGGGCTCACCCCTTTATAGAGTGTCTGCGCCGCCGCCCGCCCCCCCCCCCCCCGCCGCCGCCCGGTCGCCCCTCCCGGAGCGAGCGGCCGCGGGCAGGGCTCCGGCCGGCGCCTTTGTCTCCCGGGCCGCTCGGGCGCCGCGCCTCCTGCGCTCCGGGGCGCGGAGGGCCGGCCAGCCGCCTTCGATCCTCGGTGGCGGGTCGCGGCGTGGCTCCGCGCGCCGGCCCCGCGCCGGCTCAGGTGCCCCCTCTCTCCGGACCTTCTCTCCCGGCTTCGGTCCCTTCCGCGGGCTCCCCCGGCGGCCGGTGCGGCTCGGAGGCTCGCAGCCGGAGCGGAGCGGAGTGCGCACGCCGGGGTGGCGGGACTTCGGCAAGACCAACTTTCCGGTTCGGAAGCGGCGCGGGCCTCCGGGCTCCTCCCCTCCCCACCCTCAGTCCCCCCTCCCCTCCGCTCCCCCTTCTCCCCGCCCCCCCACCCCGGGCCCTCTCCACTGCGGAGCGCTCGCCCCGCCCGCTGCCACCACCGGGGCAGCCTAGGCCCCCTCGCTCGCCCGCTGGGCCTCCCCACCGCCAGGGCTCCTTAAATCCGGGGGGAAGGGAGGGGATGGCGGGGCCCCGATGTCCCTCCCCCCACTTCCCTTTCCCGACGGGTGCGGTGTCGCAGCACCTGCAGAGCGGGCAGGGGCACAGGGTGCCCCGAGGCCGCGAGACTGAAAGTTCTAAGTCCACGAAAGTCCGAGCGCAGCCCACGGTGTCATAGGGCTTTGGGGGGGGTGACTTGGTGGGGGCGGGGCAGGTGAGGGGGTCGCGCACGTCTGGACTGGCACCCCCGGGTGGGCTGCCGGAGCCGCGCGCTCCCCGCACGCGCACCCACTCTTCCTGGCGGTCACAGGCACGCGCCCTCGCAACCGCGCGCGCACCCCCACCCGCAGTCGTGCACACGCGCCCTCGCCCACTCCCGCGATCACTCCCGCGCGTGTCCTCCATACCCCAGCGGCAGTCAGGATGTGCCGAGGCCCCACCGTAGCCGTGCCCGCTTCCCGCGCCCCAGTATGTCTTTTTAATTTACTAAATTTCTTGTTTTTGTCCTTACAAGTGGCCCTGTCTAGTTCGTAGCTTTGGCACGGATGGCCTCCCTGCGCTTTCCCCAGTGTCGTGCGCTGGAGGGGAAGCCGGCGGTGACCGGGCGGCCCCGGGTACCCAGAGGGCTGCGAGCTCCTGGCATGGCTGGCGGTGGTGTTCCGCTTGGCTTTGGGACACCCGCCCCCCAGGACGGACCCCGATCCTGCGCCGCGCGCCAGGCTCACGGCAGGCTGCTCTCCCATTCTAGAATCTTCCCGCTTCCCAGCCCTCCTGCTCCCGCCCGCCTCTAATTGTGTAAGTTTCACGAAGCAACAGCTTTGGGCTCCAGGAAAGCGAAGGGAAATCATACCGAGGAAGGAAGCGCACGGGTTGGAATTGTCTCCAGTCCCCGCTGCCACTTTTACCAAAAAAAAAGAAAAAAGAAAAGAAAAAGAAAGAAAAAAAAAACCCTTAATGTTTTTGATTTACTTTTTGGTGGCAGGCGTATTCATTTCACTGATTTTGTTTTTGAAAAAGAAAAAAAAAAAAGACCAAAACGAGATGTCCGACGTCTCCAGCTGCCCCCCCATCACACCGCGATAGTGCTTGGGTGGCTCCGCTCTGGGGGAAACCAGCTCACTGCGCTGTTACGCTGTGAACTATTGCAGAAGCTGCGAGCATTTTAGGGGACGCTCCGGCCTCAAGTGCGGAAGCGCTTGGCAGTGGGAAGTTTGCAGTCAGGCTTTGGGGCACACGGGGCCAGGCGCTTTCCTGGGGAAAGGGGGGCGAAGGGTGGGGGCAGCTACAGAGAGTGGAGGTTTTTGCATAATTTACAGGACAGCCTAGAGTTTGGGGGAGCTGCAGCGCCGCAGGCGAGAGGCAGACGTCGGTGAGGTGACTGCTTTCTAGGAGAGAGGGGAGGCAGAAGGATCTTCGGTCCGTCAGCCCCCCGGTTGGAGGCGCGCTGCTTATGTGACTTGGTTAATTTTCTCTTTTTTCCCTTTTCTTCTCTCTCTCTCTCTCTCTCTTCTAATTCGACTCTTTGGGGAAAAGAAGCAAGTGGCTCCTACCGCGTCCGAAGCTTTGGGAGGAAGCCGGGGCCTGGCTCCCTGCAGCCTCCTGGCCCCCAGGGCGCGACGACTCCTATCCGGGTCACTTTGTGCTCCGAGAACCCCACCTTTTTTGTTCCCAAGGCTGTTCAACCGCCCCCCGTGCCCCCCCGCCCACTCTCCACCGCACTGCACGATTTCTCAGGGTCTTTCCAAACGCACATGTTTAATTTCGTCGACTTGCTTTGCATTTTCCACAAGGTGCGGTGGTCGGGAGAGTCTGTGAAGCCCCTCCAATGAGGGCGAGCCGAGACCCTGGCCCTTTTATCTGTGAGAAGCCTTCAGATCCCAGAGGTGTTGCGCAAGGCGTGATGCGCTTTGCCAGTGGGAAAGGCCCGCAGGCTGCTCGGCGCTGTGCTGGACACCGCGGCTCTCACCGAGGGAGCGGCGCGAGTACCGGACGCGGAGCGCACGGGCCGGCCTGCCCCGGGTGGGGCCTCGCACGGGGCCGCGGGTGGGCCGGTGGGTGCAGGCGCAGGCTCCGTGGTGCCCGGCGCGAGCGCTGCGCTGGGATTTCGTTGAGAAAATGGAGCCGAGTGTTGGGCGAAAGGGTCAGAAGGGCTTGGAGACAGGAACCTGCACAAATCCCCCTCCCGCCCCCCACGGCTAAAATGGTGCAGGTCAGCACATCTGCGGGCACACCCCTTTTTTAAAAATTGGGGTGAACCACAGAAAAAAAAAAAAAAGTAAAGGTCGAAAACAAAAGTCGCGTTACCTCCTGACTCACCTGTTCTTCCTTCCAGGCCTCCTTCCACTACGATCTGAAACTTTTCTTTGTTTTTACTCAATGCAGCAAGTTTCCATGAGAATGTATACGACGTGAGCTTGAGCGCTACGACAGATTTATTTCGAGGTGAAAACGCGTGAGCGGGATATTTCCACGGATGAAGACAGGACGCCCGCCCCAGTAAAGGCTCGTGGAGGTGACCCCAAGGTGCGGGCAGGACCGCTGCGCGCTGCTCGCCCACTCCGCATTCCCTGACCGCTGTCTGTTACAATGTTGCAATACCTAAACACCACTGCAACAACAAAAGTTGTTTTCCTTCCCTATAATTAAATCTAATTTGTTAATTGTCTTTCCTCTTGCAATGTTTTCATCTTAAGAGGTGACACGTTATTATTTTCTCTGCTTAATAATATTATTTATAAATTAATACCGTATGTTTTACATTAGTGGAACATACAATTAGGTGTTTGATGTAGTTTGTATCATGTATCCAGGCAAAACGGCCTGTCTGCAGGACCGATCTGCCCCGGGGAAGCTGAAAGTTGGTTCTGTGCTAACGCCCCAGTTGGTTGACGCTCCCCGCCTCTCCGTCCGCAGGACGGCTCGCATTTGACACCTTCCCTCACGATGCGCCTGCTTCCCCAGCCACTTCATACGGAAAGAGCATACACGTATTAGAGCTTCATTTCCTGCCTCCTTTCATTCCGTTGCGCCCCGGGATCAAAGTTCCGTTCCCCTGCCTGGCCTCTCCCCCTCTCTGGTTCAGCTCCCACCCCTAACTTGTGTTTTAGGTCCTTATGGCTGCATCCAGGCTGATTGTATGTCTTCAGCGCTGTGACAAGTGACCGCTAATTGGTTCTTACTTGAGCGAAGATATTACCATACTAATATTATTATTGGTAAGAAGGGGTAATTGATAACACCACCTGCCACTCTGGAGCAATCACAATGATAAATGTTTCCATCAACAGGAAATCTGTGCTCGGTGCACCAGCGCCCGGCCCAAACAGCATGTCAAGTGCCAATTATAAAGACGTTGCCTTTCTATTATGCTGGGGGTTGGGGGGCGGGGGCACCAGGAAACATGTAGCCCAAAATTGTATCTACGGCTTATTGCAAACGCTTTTCCCAAGCTTCCTATCCTCCCCTCCCTACTGGAGGGTTACTTTCCCCGTAAGGATAAAACGCTGTATTTAAATGAACCGGCCCCGAGCTTGCTGCCCTCCTACACTTCTCCTGCCGCCCACTTGGCTTTTCAACCCGTTGCGATGCCCGTGTGAATATTTTTTAAACAGAGAGCTGAGAGTGGAAGTGCACGCATCCATCCATGGCTGTGTGCTGGGAGCCTTCTGGGCTCATGGCAGGCCGCGTAGGCATCACATGCGAACACGCCCCGTGGCTTTCCGTGTCGCACGCGGGGACACACGCCCCTTCACACCGAGGGGTGCACATGGTGTTGGAGGTGCTTCTCTGTGACCCTCCCACGGGGCGTCCAGGCCGAGGGGCAGGAACGCAGGACGGCGTGGACGGTGCTGGCCGGCTCAAACTTTGGCCCCCTCCCCTGCAAGGAGGCTCAAACGATTATTATTAGCTTGCATTATTAGATGCAGGCCTCAAAAGGCGAAATCAGCTATTGATAATTGCAAGAAGTATACAGCAGCTACTGTATCGATCGGCTTGTCCCTATTCCCCTGGTATGGGCGAGATAAGAAGACTCACTCTTTAGTGCAATATAATTTCTTCTGACCTATCTGCTTGCTACAGACTTATGATGAATAGCCGGAGTGGTTAAAGTCCTTTATCACGAAAGTTACCCCTTGATATAATATTGATTCTTTATAACTAGCTCCAAACACAAAAATCAAACTGTCCACTTGACCATCATCATCATCAATATCATCACAAAGCCTCTGGAATAAAGATCAGCGGCAGCCTGAAAACGCTTTCTATAATCTGCCCAGCTGATCTTTATTTGCTGATGATGGAAAGAAAAGCGGGTGGGGGGGGGCAGGCAGAGCGAGCGGAATGTCATTTGGACGAGCACTGTATTTATATGTGTACGCGTATTAGGCCGAGGCGAGGCAAGGCGGCTGCTCCTGGCTGGGCGCTCCGGCCGCGCGCCCGCCTCCTCCATGCTCGTCCCCACCCCCACCCCGGGGAATGCGGGCCGCCCCGAGGCCCAGGGGGTCGGAGAGAGACGAAAAGGGATCCGCGCGAGCTGCCTGACATTGGACACAGAATGAGACCCACGGCCTCCTACCCGGTGGAAATCAATGTCACGCGTCCTTGGAGCTCCGCGGCTGCGCTCCGGGGAGGGCGGCGGAGAGGGGCGCACCGGTGGGCTCGCGGGCGCTGAGGGGCAGCACCGCCCCGGGCGCACATCAAAGGCGGCCCTGCAATCGGCGTGCATTTCCCCAATTAATGGCATTTCCTGCCCGCCCCGCCCCCTGCGCCAGCCCGGGGCAGCCTGGGCGCGGGGACGAGCGTCACTCGCGAGCGCGCCTGGGGGGGGGGCGGGTGTCCGCGCATGGGCGCCCTGTCCCGGTCCAGACCAAATTCTGGGCGCGTTATGGGAGGAAAGAGGTCTAGGGGTGTGGAGGAAAGCAGAGGGACCCCCACTTTTACCTCCTCCAACGTCCGCGCCTACCACAGCTGTTGTGGGCGACCCTGGTGCCCTGGGGTCCTAGCGCCCCTGCAGTGACACCCCGAGTCTCTTCCCACCCTCAGTTCTGCGACCGCAGAGGTCGAGGGCCAATGGGGGGGGGAGGGAAGATTGTGCAGTCGCGTGGGGTCGCGCCCCCCCACCTCTGGTTTCCGAATCAGCGCGACGGGGTGGGGGAGGGGGCTGGGCCGGGGGCTGGCGGTCTTCCGTCGCTGGGACTCCGCGCCGTTTCATCCTCCAGGGTCCCGCCCCTAGGGCAGTCAGGGGCTTGGCTGGGGTAACCCCTGCGGGTCGGGGGGGGGTGGATCTCGAGAGGGGGCTGCAGACCTGAGGCCGGTCCAGGCTGGGTCCAGGCTGGTCCCCGCTGAGCCCCTCCGCGGCGCTAAGCCCCTCCCTTCCCCGGGGCTCCTAACTCATTGGAGTCCGCTGGGCCACCCCACGCGGGGCCACCCAGCTGGTGGCCGAGGAGGAAGGCCTGGGGTGAAACCCATGAGTAGTTTCGTCACCCTGCGCCGCGCCCAAGTTCGTGGACGAGGGCCTGTGGGCCGGTGGGCGCAGTGTGGTCCCCAGAGTGGGGGCGGGGAGCAGGCAGGAAGCCAGCCCGGGCGCGGTTCCGGTCAGCCCCCTCCGGGCCCACTCGCTCTTCAGAACTCGTTCAACGGAGTTTGAGGAGAGCGGGCACGGCCCTGATGCGACCGGTCCCATGGCCCTCGGCTTCTCCTTATCACAAATGTCATCCCTTTGGCGCCAAGCTCTGCAAAAGCGCAGAGCTGAAATCCTCCAGAAGGCCGGCCTGTGGGCGCGCTCACCCGAGGACCTTGAGCCGCAGCGAGGGGACAAAGACGATCCTGGGAGGGTCCTGCTGTCAGTCAAAGACGGATTCTCCCCTGGGACCTCCTGCACGGGGCTGCTCACGGATCAGAGCCGCGGGCCGGCCTGGCAGGCCAGGCGCAGGGGAGGACGCAGTCAGGTGGAGGAGAGTCAGGGCACAGGCTCCGGGCAAGGAGATCCCGGGCCGAAGGGCCAGCCGCACACTCACAGGGGAGGCAGGACTGATTAGTTACATTAATCAGCAGGTGTGTCCAGTCACACGCGCCTGCTTGCTAATGACGGTGCTTGGCCAGGTACAGGGAATAGCAAGGGGCGAGCCATCTGTCCACCTTAGGGAAGCCGCCTCCACGGAGGACACTCAGGTCTCGGGAGCGGGAAGTGGTCCAGTCCACCCGAACACAGCGGCTCTGCCTCTCTGCTCTCAGCACAGCCTGTGATGTGTGGCCTGAGGGGTGGACTCGTCCTACCTGGCTGTGGGAAATCAGCCGCGGGGCTGTGGTGCAGCTTCGTTCAAAGGGCATGCTCTCCGGTGGACGGGGACCCTGGTCCCAGGGACACTGAGTCAGAAAGGAGCCCGTCCTACACGCGGGGGTCGCTGGGTATGAAGTGGACTTGTCCAAATGCTGGAACGGACCCTGTCTCCCTGGGTTAGAAGTTATGAGATGGAAAGGTGAAGGTCACCTCCTTTACTTTGTGAAGTCGGTGGCTGCTGGCTGTCTGGAATAGAGGCGTTTTGAATGGTGACCCTCAGGGGGGTCCAGCAAGGCTGTGCTTGTTTTATTTCCACCACCTCCCCAGGAGGCCACGGGCCCATCCCTGCCCGCCCAGGGGTCCATCCTACACAGCCTTGGCCTCATGGTAGCGCCGCGGAGGCAGCAAAGGCAGAGGGGCCCAGGCACATGGGAACCGCAGACCGAGGTGCAGCCGTGAGCGAGGCTGTGACCAAGGAGAGAGCATTTGCCTACTGTGTGCAGGGCTCTAGCAACATCTGAACCAGTGGCCGGAGATGCAGTTGGACTGTCCAGCACCCAGGCCGCTGACCACTGTGTTAGTGGGTGGGTCCTGGGGACCACCTAGGGACCCACTGCAGGGTCAGTGACCTCCCATGAGTCACACCCACTCTGAGTCACTCCTCCCCTGGACCCCCACCCCCACCCTGGCCGTTTGCAAAGACCTGCCCCTGCTGTGTGCGGGGAGCCTGTGGGGCAGGGAACCGCCACCCAGTGCTGCCCCGGGCGTGGCCTTTCACAGCTTTTCAGTGGGCGTGGCAGGAAGTGGCGCGTGGCTCTGTAGGAGCCACCAGAGTGCGGGCACTGTGAGTGCAGGGCTGGGGAGCCCTCTGTCCTCAAGGTCCCAGCAGCCTCGGACCCAGGGCAGCCCTCGCGGTGGCCGGTGGTGCTCCTGTGGGAGAAATGAATGGGGTGGTTCTCTCGGACCACCGGGCTACATGTCACCCCGAGGTGGTCAGCGTGTCACAGGCGTGGGGCTGGCTGTCATGACACCGCCTGTGCCCGGACTGCAGGACAAGGGGTGGCGTGAATGTCAGATCGGCCGTGAATGTCCCCGTGGCCGTGGACACGAGTTCGTTCGTGCGGACGATGTGCACACCGCCGGCGTGCGAGTTCCCGTAAAGCTCCGTGCGAGTGTGTGGGGGGGACGTGCCCCTTCTCCTGCTGTGATGATGCTGACGAACACGCGATCACCTGGGACATGCGACCTGCACACGCCGAGGTTTAAAACTGCCCTGGACGGTCACGTGGTCGCGGGTTCCCTGTCACTCAGTGGGCGTCTCCTTAGCCGCCCCTGCCGGTTACGAGAGCCCGGGGCACTAAGGGATCACCCCCGGCCCCCTGAGGACGGGAGTCACCGTGGGAAGGAACACCGATGGCGGAAGTATCTGTCTAACGCACCGTTAACGCCGTGGGAGGCGGACAGCACGCACACCCCCAGGCGAGGAAACAGCGGTCCCTCTGTCTGAGGTTTGAGGGCACCTGTCACCCAGCGGAGACTTGGGGGTCCCCCTCTCTGACGCGGCGTCCTCACTGCGGAGGTGACCCAGGGGCGGGGCGCAGCCTGTGGCTTCACCCAGAGGTGTCGGGCAGCTGGCTGGGACGGTTTCCTTGTGGAACCGGCTGGTCCACGGGACCCTGCACACACCTTGGTGCTGCCCCCAAGGCACGAGCCCCAGGAGACCAGTCAGGCAGGCCCTGGGGGAGCGGCGCCGGCCTGTCCCAGATGTCTTTATCTCGTCACCATCTGGTGTTGCAGGGCCCGGTGACTCCTCTTGCTTCCAGTTCCTGCACAGAATGGCCTGTGGCCTGAGGTCAGGCCACCTCCAGCTACATCCAGATGCTCGTGTGTGTGTGTGTGTGTGTGTGTGTGTGTGTGTGTGTGTGTGTGACATTAGCTTTCAACACGGCCTGATGGAGGGCATGGCTCCATGCGGTTCCGTTTAACTCTTGGATTGTTGTTTTCGAGGAAATTACTGAAGACACATTATCAGTGTGATAGAGCTTAAAAAATAAAATAATTTAAATGTCCTGTGGTGTGACCGCCTCGATGACCAGCGTGGCAGGCTGAAGTCACAGAAAGGACGCTCCAGGCGACGGGGGTGGCTGCTGAGGCGCCAGCGGAGAGACGGCCGGGGCCCATCTGGAGCGGGGAGAGCCCCTGGCCTGGCGGAGCAGAGGGGGCATGGTGAGTGGGTGTGAGTGGGCAAGAGTGTGAACGTGAGTGTGTGTGAGTGTATGAGTGTGTGGCACGGCTCCCAGTGGAACCCGGGGTCATGCAGGGAATCCCCGAGTCACGCAGGGAAGCTGCTGCACCGCTTCCCGGAGGCTCACCCCTACGAGCGGAGGCCAAGGGTGCAGGCACCGGATGCAGATACCGGACACTGGAGTGGAGAACGTCCGTCCTCCGGGTCCCTGGATGGAGTGGCCACCGCCCTCTCTGCCTGTCGCTCCGTCACGCACGGTGCACGCGGAGGCGTCCAACGCCCGTGCCTGGTGGGCCGCACGGAACAAAGTGGAGGGTTTCACTGTCATTTGTTCACGTGTGGAAACGAAACCGTAATATCTGGAGTCAGGCTGAGGTCTCACGGTCCCAGGTCCTTATTGGCCCCTTCCCTGCGGGAGGGACACAGGAGGGAAGGCGGGGTCCTGAAACCCGCAGAATGGAGGCCCTGCGTGCGTCAGGTGGGGCCGGGGATCTTCGTGGGGGGCGGGGCGGGGGCGCTCAGCTCCTGCGCCTGGACAGGGGCTGGCGGCTGCGGGGATGGGAAGACGCCCTCGCTGGGCCTGGGCCGTGCGGCAGTGCCGGGAAAACTGCGCAGATTTTTGGGCGCTGCAGTCAAGCTGGAGCTCCTGGCGGGCCCGGGGGACCGAATTGCCGCGTGGGCGCTGGGGCGGCGGGAACAGAGCCGCGCGCAGGTGCACGGATGTTTAATCAATGGACGCCCCCCTTCCCACCGTGGCATTCGGAAATGTCGTTTTCCTGCGGGTTTTATTCAGTTTTGCCCTGCATGGAGTTCCTGTGCGATCTTCCTTTTTTTTGCCTGTGAAATTGCGATCGAATTCTGGACATTTTGAAGACATTTATTTATGTCTCAGTCTTACACACGAAACCGACTTTCTGGTGTGCAAGGGGCCTCCCCTCCCCCCAGCTGCACTGAGGCCGAGCCGACGAAGCCGCAGGTCCGGCGCGCAAGGCTGCGGGTGGCCGCGCGCTGGGGTCCGCTCACTCCGCCCTCGCTCCTCGCTCGCAGGCCGCCTTCCCCCTCCGCGCGGAGCCCGCTCCAGACCTGCGCTCCCGGAGTCGTCCGTGGGGTCCGCGGGCCCCTGTGATGAGCGACGCAGGCGCCAGGCTGCTCCCAGACCCTCAGCGTTTGTCCTCAGGCGGCGCGTGCGGGTCTGGCTTCTCTCTCTCTCTCAGTCTCTTTTAAAGATTTCACGTATAATTACTGGGAGTACCATGTAGTGTTCGTCCGTCTGCACCTGCCTGTTTCTCTTAGCACCATGCCCTCTGGGGACCCACATTGTTGCAAATGGCGAGATTTCATTTATTTATTTATCCATCTATTTAATTTATTTTTAGAGAGGGGGAAGAAAGGGAGAAAGAAGAGGAGAGAAAGATCAATCTGTGGTTGGTGCTCGAGCGCCTCCTACTGGGGACCTGGCTCGAAACCCAGGCATGTGCCCCGACTGGGAATCGAACCTGAGACCTTTTGGTTCGCAGGCCGGGGGTCAGTCCACTGAACCACACCAGCCAGGGCGAGACTGCTTCCTTTTTAATGGCTAATAGCCCGTTGTATCCATGTCTCTCTCTGCGTCTCTATCGCTGCCTTATGTCCACATTCACGTCTGTGTCTTTGCATCTCCTGTACGTGCCCACCACGTGCGCCGTGTCCACTCACCTGTCGGCACGCACGTGGGCTGGCCCGTGTCTCGCTGGTGCGGGTGGCTCTTCAAGACCCGGGTTTCACTCCCGTCAGACAGACGCCCGGGAGCGGCACTGCTGGATCCCGTGATGGTTGTACTTTTAATTTCTGAGGAATCCCCGCCCTGTTCTCCTCGATGGCTATACCCAGTAGTAGGACCTTAAAAATATATAAGGCCCTACACTCAGCACTTCCTTTCGTGTTATCGACGAGAGTGTGGTGAGCCCCGGGAGCTCCCGCCCACGGCGTCTGAAATAAGTTCCCACCGAGGTCAGTGATTACACGACACGCGGGTGGCAGCAAGCCACCCAAAGGCCACGGGCACAGAACCGGGGCTGAGGACCCCACGGCAAAAGCACGTGCCACCACCTTTGTGGGGACTCACCAGGGGCTAAGTGCACGCACGCGTGTTTGGGGGTCGGTGGGGGCGGGGGAGGGTGTGAGCGGCACCCACATACAGACACGTGCCGCACACCGACCCACACACACAGCGGAGAGGAGATGACCAGGAAATGAAATGACTCCTCAGGTCTTTCCTGCGGCGCCACCAAACCTCTTCCCCGCCGGTGCGTGCAAGCGCATCGGCCGCCGCCGACAAATGCCTTCCCTAAACGAGGCCGGTTGGGCCCGACGCTGCGAAGACCAAACTCCGTATGCTAATATTTCCTGCAGGGTGCAGACCCTTGTGCTCACTTTTTGGTCGATTTCTTTAGTCTTTGAACTTTTGAAAGGCAAGTAATTAGTCTTTTACACAAGGGAAGATGCCAGATGAGGCAGCTAAATGAAGAATTGCTAATTGACTCAGACCCGATACACTCGAATCCCAACCCTTGCTTCCGAAAGTGACTCGGAGTAGCTTCAGGACGCCAGGCCCTGCCTGCGTGTGGGAGGCTGAGGTGAGATACAAACTCATCCATTTCCATCAGTAAGGCACACGACCGTGTTTATGAAAACGCAAAAAGCAAAATGTGTATCTACGGCTGGAACCTTCTCCCGGGTTGACTTTATTTGTCCTTTCATTTTGGTTGCCCGGTCTGTTTCGTCTTCTTTTTTTTTTTATTATCAGATTTTGGCTGAAAAACTTCAACGTAGAATGTGTAATATAAAATTTGTATAATATAAATTACACACTATACGGGCATTTGTGGATGTTGGCATCTGTGTGTTTAAGAACTGGGCTACCAGAAAAACTTGGCTGGCCTGGCCGGTGTGGCTCCGTTGGTTGGGCACCGTCTTGCAAACCGAAAGGTTGCGAGTTCAGGTCTGGATCAAGGGCACGTGCTTGAGTTTTGGGTTCGGTGCCCCCATGCCACGCAAACAGGTCAGTCACAGCGACGCAGGGAGATGATTCAGATGCTATTACTTTGTGGCAATGCTCCGATTTCAAAGAGAACTAAAATAACATCCCGTGGTGGTTTTTACCGAATCCCACCAAACCTGGCGTGTGCTCGTGCGGAGAATCAGCCCCGGCGCTTTCTGGAGCCTCTGTCCTTGCGGCTGTGCCCACCCCTGTGGGCTCCAGGGCCCACGTGCCGCTTGCAGGAAGTTGACGTGGGTGGACCTCCCCCGAGTGTGATTTCAGAGAGCGCTGGGGGGGGGGGGCTCGGGTGCGGCCCACTTTGAAGGGCCTGCGCGAGCATCGTCGTGGTGGCTGGCCAGGCTGCTGGCCTGTCCACTGTCTGTCCGCCTACCTGGTCTGCCTGTCCTGTCCTGTCCACTGTCGTGCCCTCCTCTCCCGAGTGACACCAGCCTCAGCTCTCGAACAGGCCCGCCTCCCGGAGAGGCCTGGGGAAGGCTGCCCTTGCGGGTGGACGCAGGCGTGATGACTCCCGGCTGAGGGACGCGAGGAGGACAAACTCCCAGAGACGGAGCCGCAGGCCTGTGCCCTCTGCACCTGGGACGGTGGAGCTGCGGCTGGGACTGGAGCGTCCGCGTGTCACATCACAGCTCACCTGCCCAACAGCGGGGCGTGGAGGCCCGATTCGTTCCCACACAGTCTCACAGGGAACCTTCTTTGGGAAGGAACCTCACTCGAACCCCGAAAGAAGGTGCGGCCATTCACAGGGGACTCTGGCCTCCGATCAGCACACGCTGACAGCAGGCCGCCCTCCGTGGTGTGTAAACACAGGTGGGCTTCTCCGTGCTCGCGGTGCCCGTGGCAGTGGCCTGGCCCCCGGCCCCCAGCACCCCGTGAGGAATAAGGGGACAAGGGGCCCGCGGCTGCGTTGCTCTGCAAACACATGGCCTGTCTGCGTGTGGCTAAGGGGACAAACGTGTTTCAGTCTGCGTGCGACTTTCTTCAGGGACCCAGCATCCACGCGTGACGGCGGTGAGGCCACTGACAAAAAACGGGTTACTTTCGGTTTCATCAGAAAAGGGTGCGTGCGCAGGGCTGCGCGTGACGCCAGGTGTCACCGAGGGGAAAGGTGTTCCTGCCGACGGCTTTGCCGAGTGAGCACGGCAGGCGGGGAGACGCGCGGAAGGGCTGGGCCCCTCCTGCCCGCTCCAGGGACGCTGCGGCTCCACGTGCTGTCTGCGCGCCCGCCCCCCCACGCACGGCGGGCACCGCGCTCGGTCCCGTCATGCAGCCTCAGACGGCCAGCGAGGGACACAGGGCCTTTGTGGGTGGGGCTGGGATCGATGCTTCTCCTACGAAACGGTTTCCGCAGGTGTAGCTCCAGGCTCCGTCGTCTTTCTGGTGTAGGAGAGCAGATTCAGAATTCGTGTGGTTTGGGACCTCCGAAAAAATGGCCCACTGCTGGGCGCATACCCTGCCTGGCCGCCTGGGGCGTGAGCTCGGCCGGAGCCACGAGTCTTCGGTCCGAGAGCCATGGCCAGACGCCGGCTGAGCGTGCAAAGGAGGCTCCGCCGCTGAAATTCCACGGGGGGCCACTGTCTGTGACAAAACTCACCAACGTGAAATGAGAGACGAGACGTTTCTTTTCTTTCATTTCCATTCCCATGGAAGAAACAAGTGGTCAGCAGGAAGAACGAGGAATAATTCTGGCATTCGATTAACACGCAAGTCATTTTACTCTCTCAGGACGGACACCGAAGATGAAGGGGAAGCAAATACACGGCAAGGAGCAGTCCGACGGTAATTCCAGCGGCTCAGGGGTCATGTTTCCATCACTGCTTCCGTCCGGAACCCGAATGCCGCATTTTCACGCGGTGGGCTCCGCGCGGGTCCCCCCGCTGTTTGGGGGCCGGTGGTCATGTCCGAGGTGCCACCTCTGACGCCCACGCTGGCCGAGCCCCGCACAGACGTGCCGTCCTGTCTGTGCTGACGTGAGCTTCTGTGACCGCAGCCGCGGCTTCTCCGCCGAGAGAGAGACCCGACTCGTGGCCAGTGCTCCCCCATCGGGCTTCCGGGACGTTGTTCTGGGCTTTGCTTCAATCCCGGTCGGAAAAAAAAAACCCAAAACCCAAACACCTCTCACAACAGTGTTATTAATGTGGCGAAAAGGCATACTTGTTAATAACTTGTAGATAATTTTAAGAACCGGGGCTGGCCCCTCGGTAATCTCCGTGTGATGGAGGAGGAAGGTCAGCGTCCATTATTCCTGACGACAAGACCAGGCAGGCTTAACGTGCCCGTGGCGGTGGCCGCGGGGAGGCTATCGGCGATCTGAGCCGCAGCTGAGGGATCGGCCCGCAGCCCCCCACAAAAGTGATACAAAAGAATTAGACCCGCACCGAAGTCCATTTCCTCGTGCACTCCCACGAAATGATTTTTCTTAAATATGATAATAAATCACAGCAAAAAATCAATGTGGCAGGGCCCAACTGCTATGGCCTGATAACGCATCAATCAATATTTAGTATTTAGATTTTAATTAATACATAGCCGTGCGGAGGCTTCTTAAGGGAGAAATATCATCGCAGATAAAAAGCCGGGCGCCCAGCGCATGCAAAGTTGCTGCTCATATCTGTCATCGATCAGGCTGCTGCGGCGTGGTGATTAAAATCCCTGCGAGACGTCGGACGAGAGGGCGAGACGGATGGAGCCGGGGCCTGTCGCCGGTGCCCCTGCCTGGGGAGCCGCGGGGTTGGACAGGGGAGGGCGGGACCGGGGTCCCGTGGCCGTGCGGGCCGGGCTCTGAGTGGCCGGACCCGGATCCCAGGTTGCGGGGGTGGTGCCCCTGTAGGCAGCCTCGGGGGGTCCCTGGGGAAGCCAGCTCCTTGCGTGGGGCTGGTTTCCTCTTTCCCACGTGTCCTGGCTGCCAGTGGTTTGTGCGCTGGCTTTGGTGCCAGCCAAGGTCAAGGGAGGCCGTGCGAGGGGTGCTCGGCGGTGTCTGTGACATCCGTCCACTTTGTCAAGCAGTTGTGTTGGAGAAAGGGGGCACCTCCATGCATTCGGGGGTTCCAGGGGTCACAACCCTGTGGGCCTCGTTGTGGGAACCGAGGGCCCTCAGTTGTGGTCGACAGCAGTGGGAGTGACCATGACTGAGTTCCCTGAGGCCAGAAGTGACAGGGACCGCTGCCTGGTGGGCACTGTCGGGGAAATTGGGGGTTCCGGGGCAGAGGCGGCTCCAGGTCCTCGGGTGGGCTGCCACAGCTCCAGGAGGAACTCTGCTCTGAGGGGACACGGCCAGACGGGCCACTGAGGAAGGAGGTGGCCGCCGGGCTCCACAGTCACCGGAGAAAAGCTGGTCACAGAAGAATTAGGGGGTGCCGGGTTTCTACTTACTGGAATCACGTGGTATCAAGGGCTAGAAACAACCCAATTTTGACCTAAAAGTTCCACTTCTGGGACTTTGTCCCAAGGTCATGGTCACATAAACGTGACATCTACATCCTGGGGTGCTGGCTGCAGGGAAGCCTCAGCACCCGCAGCCCTTCAGGGCCGCTGTCACCTCGTAACGACGGGGCATGTGAGGAGGGGACGGCTCCCCCGGGTGGCAGGGCGTGCTCCCGGGCTTCGTAGGAGGGCGGCCCCAAAGGGCCCCTTATGACAGCAAGAAACAGGTCGCGGTTCCGTCCAAACTGCAGGAATGAGAAGTTGTCACATAAGTGTTTTTCGGAGTCGCCGGAATCCCTGAGGCTAATGAGACCCAGTGAGTCCCTTTCCCTTCTTGGTATAAACGGTCAGCAACTTCTGTCCTCCGGTCCTGGGAGTCAGAAACGCCACTTTACCCGGACAAGCGCCCCAGCCAGGTGCAGCTGGCGGGTCGGAGTTCAACACCTAACCTCGCTTACAGGGTGAAACATAAAAAATGTCCTAGAGTCACCTCTTCACATGACTCCTGCATTTCCTTACGTCTCCAATGGGTTTTCGTTCCTTAAATGCAAACCTCAGGGTGATACGAAGTGAGGGCCTCTGTCACCGATCACCACGAAGGCGTTGGAAAGAATGACCTTTTGGCTGCACGGGAAGTCACCTATGTTGGGGGTGGAGTTTTGCAGTGAGTAGATTAAACAATGCCTGTGTAACTGGAGTGGGATTTTGTCTTTACGGATGTGAAGTGATGGGAAGCTGTTCATTGGTTAAACAAAAGCAGACCTTACCATCCATGAGGTGCCCGAGAGCAGTCGCCCCAGCGGAGAGCTCCCGGCGACACAGCCTGGTGGTTGTGTCAGAGTGGGGGGAGGGTTGGGTGGATTCTCTGTGAATTTGGGGGGACAGGCTTCACCTCATTTGTCTCCCGTAGAACTCCAGCCAGGTGGGGGCGGGGCGTTGTCTTCTGTTCTCCTCTGTCCGAGGCAACCACCCTGGGCACGATCCTGGAAGGCGCCGGAACAGAGCCGTGAGCCCGCCACGCTCACCCCTGCTTCACGCGGGCATTTCAAATCACGTCTCATTGTGACCTAGAAAACGCTTCCCGGAAGAGGTGTTAGGGAAGAAGATTGGAATTGTCGGGAGGGTCAGTTATTGGCCCACCTCTCACAAACTGGCCCTGGTGGCCGTGCTGAGGGAAAGGCCCCGGGGGTCCGCAGCGGGGGAGGGATGAGGCCACCACCGGGGGGAGACTGAGGCCGCTCGGGCCGTCACCCTGCTCAGTCATTCGAGACCGTGAGACCGGACGTACTTCAAGGTCGGCCGTGAGAAGGGGGGACACCGCGGTGGGCCCCGGGCTTTGGGGAGAGTTGTCCTCGGAACGGTCTCCGCAGACTGACATTCGTGCCCATGAGCTTGTGACGCACTCGGAAGCTGCGCGGCGGGTTCGGGCGGCGAGTTCGTGGAGGGAGATGAAGATGGGAATAAAAAGTGGTACAGGGGACACGAGGGGGCTTGTCTCCAGCCTTCCGTGGGCCCGGGGGGCGGTTTCCTTTTTAGGAAGAGGCCAGAACGAGGCTGTGGCTGGAGGGCGGTTAGAGGGACAGAAGGGCCCCGTCCGACTGGCCTGAGTGCGGAGCGCCTCTGGCCCGGTCGTCCTCCGCCGGACGGTTCTGGTCCGAAGGCCACACGTGGCTGAGAGCGAGGCGTGTGGGCGACTGAGTGGTGACCCAGGATTTTGGGGAGAAGGTCTGAACACTTGAGGGGTGGAGGCTGGGGTGCAGGGTCCTCGTGGGGACAGCTGTCCAGCTCAGAGGAGAATCTCTGGGAGGAGAGATTTGGGTGGCAGGTCTTGGGGCGAGGATGTTGGGTGGTGGCTGAGAGTGCGTGGCAGAGCCCCCCCACCCCCACGCCTGACAACCAGACCCCCAGCTCCTTGTTGCCAGCCCTCCCGTGTGCTGCCAGCACTGGGCCGATCAGGACCCCCGCGGAGGGCGGACTCGCCGGCCAGATCGGTGCTGTGTGCACAGGGCAGATGCTCCTGGCAGGAGCAGCCGGGGTAGATGGGGCCCAGCGCGGGCCTCCATACGTCCAGGCACAAGGGCCGCAGTCCCGGCTGGGGACGTGCGTGCGAGCCTGCAGGTGGAATTTGCCCCATTAGCTGCACCTGTCCTCCACGCCGCGGGCCGCCGGCGGTGACTTCTGCGGCTGGCCGGGGCGTGCCGATGCGCTCCCCGATTCCTCCTTCATCTGCCTGGCGGTCGATGGGAACTATTAGTCCATTTGCCGCGCTGGACGAATGTCAGTCACTTAACAAGGGTCACGAGTTCGGATGGGAGAGTTGGGCTAATGGTGGCGATGCCCCAGCTGTCTTCGAGGGTGACACAGACGTCCCGCCTCCTGCTGGCACCCCGCGGTTCGCCGGGTTAATAGGGACAGCACTCCCAGCCCGGCGGGGTGCTGGAGCCTGTGTCAGCCAGCTGCATGTAGAAAGCTGACGTCCCATCGACGTTTTCTCATAATTCAGTCTCTCGGGAACAACCGCACCGAATGTTGACCTGTCTGGGTGGAAAATTGTCTGCTGCTGAGAAGAAATTGTGGCGGTTTCTCAGGGCACGTGTGTGTATGTGCGTGCACATTGGCACGTGCTGTGTGCGCCCATGTGTGTGTGTGTGTGTGTGCGCGCCTGAACACACAGAGGAAGAAAGCCGACACTTGTGAGCACCTGGTGTGTGCTGGGCACCTGGTGTGTGCTGGGCATACGCTGTTGTTAGAAGTCTCTCAACGGCAGCCCGGCGACTGCGGTCCCGTCTTGCGATGTCGCCACTGCTGTTGCCGCCGCCGCGCAGTCGGTGCCGACGGGACACTGCGTAACCCTCCTCTAAGGCCACCCAGCTGACGAGGGCAGGGCCGGGGGGGCGCTGGCCAGCCTGCGCCTCCCCCTCCCCCGACACCCGTTTCCACGGTCCACCCGAGACTCCGGCGCCGCTCCGCTCCGTGACGCTGAGGCTCACCCCGCACCCCGCCGCCTGCACCCGGGCGTGGAGCCCGTCTCCGCCCCGCGCGACCTCCCAGGCCCAGGCGCTCACACCCAGGCACGGAGAGTCGCAGAGCGGCAGGTACGTGTTCATTCTCCAGATAATCAGAGGCCCCGATGAAATAAAGCTCCAGCTGACGGACACCCAGCAGACAGGGCTGTTAGTTTACGCGGGGTGCAGGCCGAGCCGGCTGGAAAATTTTGATCACTTTAATTTACTACATCCAGCGTGCTGCCGCTCTCGGCAGCCCCTTTTATCAAGCCCTGTGAGGCGGTATTGATTTTTTTATTTTCTATGTAGGATAAGAAGACAGAGGGTTAGGAGCAAGAGTGAATGAAGAACTTTCCTCAGATTGCTGCTTCTCGGGCTTTATTGCTTCCTGTCGTTTGTGGTTTCAGATGACGTCCAGTGTGTCAGGGTTGCTTGAAGCAATAAACGGGGTGAATAACAATGGAAGGGCCGGATGAGAAAGATTGAAACAGGAGAGAGAGAGCAGCGGTGCGCCCGGGGAACGCGGCGGCGGTCGTCGCGGAGTTGGGGGAGACCGTGTCTCGGCGCCGGCCACCCCTGGCACAGCCCTGCCCGGGGCGGCCCAGCGCGCGGCGGGTCCCGGCAAGCCTTTGTCCTGTTGTTATCATTTTCTTTCTGGAATGAGCAGAAGAAGGCCCCCTGCGCCTGCCCTCCGCCCAGCGAGAGAGCACAGGCCAGCGCACAGGGAGCCGGGGCCTGCTCAGCCCAGCGCTCCCGTGGGAGCCGACCCTGGGGGAGTGGCCCGGGGGTGCAGGGTGCAGTCCCGGCACTGCCCACGCTGCAGCCCCTTGGGAGGAGGGCCCACCGGGAGCCGCCTGGGGTGCAGGAGGCAGCCACCTGTCACCGTCCGGCCTGGACGAGGGCCACCGCCATGCCCACTCAGCACCCACCCACCCAAAGGCTGTGCTTAATTTCAGGACGTGAAATCGATGTCACCGGGGGACAGTGTTTGCACAATGCCAGTGCAGGTGTGCAGACACGCACACCCGCACACACGTGCGCACACATGTCCACACATGCACACATGGGCGATCATGCACACACATCGATACACACATGCACGTGGGCGTGCACACGTGTGCACATGTGAGCACGCAGACAGCCATCGGGGAGCCGGGCACACAGACCTTGTTGGTTTCCCAGCCCAGTGCGCTCTAGCCTTCAGCCTCCGCGGTCTCGCTCTGGAGAGAGGGGCCGGCAGGGACGCCGCCCGTGTGCAGGTCACACGCGGAAAGGCAGGGCGAGGCCCCAGGGAAGGGCTCGCTGCCTCAGTGAGTGAGGGGTGGAGGCCGACAGGGCCTGGGAAGTCATCGCGTGGAATTTCCTGACACAACGGTTCTGGCAGGTTGTGCGGTGCAATCGGACGGGGTGTGGACGACCCTTAAAGGGGCCCACGGCAGCGTCTTCAGGGTCGCAGCGGAGGTCGGCTGCAGAGAGCTGCCCAGGGGTTGTGTCGAAAACGTCCCGACTTTAAATCCGATCGTGGAACTTGAGGTTTTAAAAGACACGTTTTTCTCACCTTAAAGCTGCGTTTCTTTCCCCCGTTAGCGCCAGTTAAAGGGACCCGTTACTGCCCCGGTGATTCCAGGGATTCCTCCCAGGAGGTCCGTGTGTTGGTGCATGTAAGGCCTCGCTTGGTTAAAGTTTCCGTGAACTAGAGCACACGTGTGACTTAGAAATGCCGTTTGCCAACGCTGTCTGTTTTGCAAAGAGACTGATGCCTTAGCACCCGGTGAAATGAAGGCCGGTCGCCCCAACCTGACCGTTGGAAACTGTCCGCCCGGCGGGCAGAGAGGGGGACTCGCTGAGCACGCTGTGGCCTCGGGTCCTCGCCTTTGCTCGGAGCTCTTTCAGCTGAGGCTTGGGGATCCAAGCAGCCCAGGTGAAGATGGGTCCTTGGACCCCACAGACACTGGGAGGGTGCTGGTGGGCTCTGTCCCCAGAGGTGTGCACCCACAGCAGAGGTGACCACGGGCTGGACTGGCCCTGCTGACTCGCGTGGGGTGGGGTGGGGGGCCCGGCCCCTTGGTTCCCCTGCTCTGCTCCACCAGGAAGCCCTCTGCCCGTTTGCCAAGGTTTCTCGGCTCAGCGGGGCCCGGAGACTTCTTTCTACCCTGCAGAGGCCTAGAGCCCAAGTTGATGGTGAACGGTGTGTGTGTGCGTGTGTGTGTGCGTGTTTTAACAGAAAAGTCAGAGGGTGAAGGTGAAGTCACACAGAAAAGCACAAGGCCTCCCCACGGTGCATCTCGTGGAGAACAGCCGTGTGCCGCTCTCTTGGCAGGCGGGACGTGTCCCGGGGAGACGCCAGGTGCTTGACGAGGACCTGGGGCGCGTGCCGGTGTCATCGTCTCACACGTGAACGCAGCTTGAAAGCGTGGGCGGGAATTGATGGAACGACCGGCAAAGGCAGAGAAGCTCCTTCCGCCTCTGACTGCAGGAGGGCCGGGGCGCGCGATTCGTGACTTTGCGATTTGTCCCCCCGACTTCAACAGGCTGCTGTTACCGTCGAAATGAATACGCAGCTGCCTTGTAAGACGCAGGTTTGGTTTGAGTGAGAAGTGCCACTATTTGGGCAAGTCATCATCAACCCTTCCGGAAAGGGGAGGCTCGGCAGCGTTTGAAGGCTGCGTGGCAGGCTCTGCTCCGGGGGCCGTTATTCAGAAATCCGTTTCATTTTAAAGCGGAAGAGCCTCGCGAGGTGACCACATCCCGTCTCCCCTGTCCCGCTCGCCCCTGGCCCAGCAGGAGACGCCCCTGGAACCGAGTGGACGCAGTGGGGCTGGGGAGCCGAGACGGGGCGCCCCGGCCCCAGCAACAACTTCCCCCGCCTCTTCCCCCAAATGCGCGGAGCCCGAGCTCTGCCGGCGGCCAGGGCAGCGCCCATCAGGCGGCGTTTGCAAAGGGGCTTCGAAGAGGTCAAAGCGCTGTTCAGACATTGCACGACTCTCTGCCCTCGGTTCCCTCTTGCCTTTGACTCTGCGGCGGGAATTCCGGGTGCTCATTCGTCCACCGGCCTGCGGTGAATGCACCTGCATTCCGTGTTTCCAGGAGGGTTAACATGTAGCTGTGGATTCCGGGGTCGTTGACATTCTCTCCGGAAGTCTGACCCTTCACCCCCGACGATGCCGTCGGAAACCGGCGGCCAGGGAATAGGAACAACGGGGACGACGACGCTGGGGTGGAAAGAGGCCGCGATGACAGCCGAGCGCTGGCTGAGGGGGCAAAAAGGAAGACTGTCTAAGAAAGAAGACTGTTTTCTTTCCAAAGAAAATATAGACCCGAGCGTTCACCCCAGGACGAGCAGAGGGAAAAAAAAAAAACAACAAAAAAAAAAACCCCGCTGAAGATGGAAGAAATGGCTTCAGTTTACCCAGGTTATTCCCGAGCAGCCACGCAAAGATGTAATGGAAATAATTTAGACATATGGATAAGAACCTTCAAAATCAATAGTGCTGGAAGAAATGAAACATATGCTGATAGAATCACACAGAATTGAATTTCATACAAATGCTGGCAAATCTATATCAGATTATCACAGCAAAAACTTCATTTTCATTGATTTATAATGTATTATTATTGTCTCCACCAAACTGCCACAGACAGCCGCTGAGCAGCTGCCGGGTGCCTTAAGGGTAAATAAGGGCGTGCAGCAAGCGCCCGGCCGGGTGTGGGAGCCGATAGCTCCCGGCGGCAGGTGCTGCACCTCGCATTCTTGGCTGGTTGCTTCCAGTGGCCTTAGATCTTCCTTTGAGGCCGTGGGTGGCGTGGGCTGCTCATCTGGCATCTACACGGGAATGAAGGAGGAGGAGGAGGAGGAGGAGGAGGAGGTTTTGAGACGCAGGGACCTTCAGCAGACATGCGGCTCAGCAGGACCGGCAAGCCGGTGCCGTCCTCTGCCCATCTCCCCGCTTCATCCCCGTCTCTACGGAACGAGAAGTTCTTCACCACCATCGCTTTCAGGGGGCGGAGCCCCTGGAGGCCACGTTCTGTGGGATTCGGGGCGTGCACATCAGGCGCCCTCCCAGTGTTCCTGCGGATGGAAGGGCTCTCGGCCCCGGTTCCCGAGTCTTGCTCCTCTGAATCAGGGCCGAGTCCCCGAGGCCCCGGGTGGCAGGGAGGCGCGGCTCTTTGGAGAAGGGGTCATGCGAACAGTTACTTCGGCAAAGCCCAAGAGCTTTTCTCAAAAACAAGTGGAATGCACGGTGACCAGGAGCCCAGTGGGCCCGGTTGTAAGGTTAGGGCTACAGCTGGCGTCTGAGACTAACGCAGCCTTGTGCTGGGGGTCCCGGCATAGCACCCGATTCTACACTCTTGGAGGTCCCGTCTCCAGGTCTGCAGCTATCCCCCAAAATGCCACCGTGGGCCTTCCGTTCTCTCCTTCCGAGATTCTGGGGACCATGGGCTTCGGCTGCTTTGAGAAACGCCGGTGGTTCCCTCACCGTCTGCATGTGCTGTGCTGAGTGACAGGCAGGAAGGTGGGGGCTCCAGGCGAGCTCCCGTGGGGCCCGCACCAAGGCCGGAGCCCCTGCCCCACACTGGCCTCGGGCCTCGCGGGCTGGAAGGGCCCAGCCACATCCCGTGCTGCATCCGGCGTGACAGTTGGGAGCCCAGGACTGAAGGCAGTGGAGCAGCGGCAGCGGCTGAGCCCTGGGGGCACCGAGGTCGTGGAGGGCCATGTGCAGCTCGGGAATGACTGCTTCAGTGCGGCGGGTCCCCACATTCGGATCAACGTGGAGGTTGTGGGAGCTGAAGGGGGTCAGCGAGGGCAGACGGTGACCACAGACTGGAGATGGAGGTGAAAGGCAGGGATGGGCGGGGGCCTCCGAGTGTGGCCAAAGGCTGTGGTCCGGGCTGGCCGGGGCGGCCTGTGGCTCAGGGACAGGAGGGGAGAGGGAGGGGGCTCCGAGGTGCCCTTGGACCTTGCAGAAGGGTTGTGCCATCAGGGCTGAGGACCCAGAGCTGGGTCCCATCCACACGTCCAGTGTTGGCCCGGGGTTGGGGGGTGGGCGAGTGGGCATCACATTTGAATATGATGGGAAGCAGAAATCTCAAAGAACCCCCGCCCTCGCCAGTCCCTCAGATCCGTGTGTGCACACACATGTGTGCACTTCCATGAATCCACGCGCACGGGTGTGCCCCCTGCCCACCCCACCAGCCAGGTTTGGGAGAAGTTTGCGATCAAGAGGGTGAGCGGGGAAAGAGTCACAGTTTAACCAGAATCACTAATTAACCAGGATCGGCCGTTCCCGGGGCCGAATCCACGGCAACTCTCGATTCTCAGAATTAAACTACATTAACCTGAGAATTCCTTTGCTGAACGGGGCCTGGCTGCGGGGGACTCGCACTCCCTCCCGTCAGGCGGAACCGGAGCACAGTTGTGGGGAAGACGGATTTCCGCGGTGGGGGTTGCAACTGGTCCCAAGGCGACGCCGTGGCGGAGGCCGTGTGACATCGTGTGAGTGGTTTCGGAAAGGGCGGATTCGGAGCTTTTGTCTGTGGACTGAGGCCACAGTTGGTAGGACTGAGAACATGTCAGCTGGGAGATGACTTCACCGATGTCCGACTGGGCGAATGCGTTTACCGTCCTCTCCATCGACAGGAAATCGTGTGCGGCAGGATTGGCAGGTGTGGGTGGGAACTACTGGGCACCTCTTCACTTTCCTTAAACTTCTCTGCCCTTTGGGGAGAAAGGGGGCACTTGACCTTATCCCCGCAGCCCCTTGGAGGTCAGTGGGCCTTGCGGAGGCGGCCAGGCACTGTGGGTCTGCGTGGGAGGCAACCGTGAGCAGCTGGGCCCTCACGTGGTTTTCCTCTCGTCTCCCACTTCATTAGGGAAACGCTGGTCAGGGCTCAGGGGTCGCACGCAGCACCTGCTCCCGAAGATCGTTCACCGCGCGGCATCGGCGCTAATCTGATGCATGCACGGCGATTTCTTTGGACTCTGGAGCAGCTTCGTTTAACCTTCCATGGCTGCACATCTACCTCGGTGACGCTGCGCCTGTCGCCGGGGGCGGCCGACGGTGGGGTTTGCTCCTCACCCGGCTGCTGCCGCACAGGCAGAGCCCTCATCTGCACAGCCTGGTTGGCAGATTCCCATGCACCCAGGCAATTGGGTTTCGTCTGCAAGGCCTGGGTGCTGGGAGCCTGCTCACCGCTGCGTGGGGTGCCCCCTTGGGGAGCAGCCCCCGTTCCGACTGTCGGTTGAAAACCCAGCCACAAGCAGGTGCGGGTGTTACCTGGCGATGTTACCGGAAGCGCCGATCCCCCCGCAGTGCTGGGGAAGCCCGGGCACGGAGATGGTGCTGGACGGGAGGGGAGGCACAGGGGGGGTTCTGGACCAGGTGAGTGTCACCTGGTGGAGATGGGGCAGGTGCCAGGGGTGCAGCTGGGCCCTTTCGGCACAAAATGAAATACGAAGGTGTGCAAAGGACACAAGTAACACGGAGAAACACAGTTGTCAAAATGGTAGAAATAAGCTGGTATTTGCAACATGTCATGTAAGAGCTGGGCCCTGGCTGGTGTGGCTCAGCCGGTTGGGTGGTGTCCTGTGAACCGATGTGCAAGAGAAACGTGGACTGGCCGCCTCCCACACGCCCCCAACCGGGGACCTGGCCCACAACCCAGGCGTGTGCCCCGACTGGGAATTGAACCTGTGACCCTTTGGTTCACAGGCTGGCACTCAGTCCACTGAGCCACCAGCCAGGGTGAAACATTGCTTGATAAACTGTCTGAAGTGAATTACAGGGAAGAGAACAGAAATATTCACAGGGCTTTTTGATTTGAAATGAGAGAAGAATAAGCTGACAGCACATTGAGCCTCCCCTCCCTGTAAGAAATAAATAAAATGTGTTCAAGAAAGGAAAACAGAATAAAAGCCTGTGTGTGTGTCCGTTTCATGGCCGTGTGACGAGTCCCAGCCGCTGGCCTTGCAGCTGGGGGCTTCCCGGGGCGTCAGCAGCATCCCGGGGCCGGGCAGGGGCCGGGGCCCCGCGCCCATGGCCTCCTGGTTACCCAGGGACGTGTGGAATCCCAGCTGGAGGCCGGCGAGTGCGAAGAGGCGCCTGCCTGTCCGTGTCACTGGGCCATCTGAGGGGGGGGCACCAGAACCTCTGTTGGGGGGACGCCCACGACAGGTGGGAGACAGGGGTGGTGGGGAGGCTGGATGGCTGGCTCTCTAGCCCGCCATGCCCCCAGGCTGCGAGCTTGGGGACAGCATGCTGTGCGGGGCGGGGACAACGGTTGGGCTCACCTGGCCGGGCGGCGTGGCAGCTCAGCGTGTCTGTGTGTGCGGCGGAGGTGCACCCGAGCGTTTTCCTCTGCAGTCAGTCGGTCCCATGTTCCTGTTGTGACTCGTTCCACGGAAGGACTTGAGGTTTTATCTAAAACTAAACACAAAACAAAAACGTCGAAGGGAGAAAAGGCAGACTTGGATGGTGTGACGTGCAGGAAGGGTGTCCCCAAAGCCGAGCGGTGAAGCCCCAGGTGTGTCTAAGGTCCTGGGAAGGGTGCTGGGTGCTTCCCAGGGGTCAGAGCGCAGGGCAGCTGGTCACTGCTAACACCCCATCCGTCTAGGGGTCACCTGCGGGTCAGAGGGTTATCTACGCGTCCTTCTTATGTGACGGTGAACTGTACATGTATGAACATGCATGGCATCCACTGCCCACAGGACGCAAAACATTGCAGCCATCCAGTGAGCACGGTGCTGATGTGGGAGGGACAGGACTGTGGGTCCCGTGAGGAGGACATTGTGTTTCTTGTCCAGCGAGCAGTCTCCACCCGCATCTCGCCACAGGCTGAGCCACAGTAACCGTTTCCTTCCCTGTGTTTCCGGGGGGCCTGTGGGTGCGGCCCAGCCGACTCGGGAGGGGTGGCCTGTTCCGCAGCCAGTGTGGCTTAGCGCCGAGCCAGGCGGCTCCTGGTGCAGAGGTCGAGGGGACCTCGCTGTCCTCATGGCTGTTTTCCCACCGTGGTGGTGGAACGGCCAGTCCATGGGACCGCGCCCCGGCCACCGTGGCCACTTCTGTCTGTTTCTGGTGGCGAGTGTGCTGGTCGGGAAGGCACACCCAGGGGTGCAGATGTGGTGCATGTCGTTAGGGGGCTGATCGGACCTCAGCTAATCACTGCTTTCTGTTTGAGCTTCTCAGGCCAAACACACTGATTATGAAACCCAGGTCGGCGGATAGCACTCCACAGTTTATTAGCCTAAGAAACGGAATTTAAGGTGTGCTTTTAAAGCTTCCACCGTCTGTGTACGAAGGACGGAACATGCCCTGCTTCACACGGAGGCATGGCCTCTTCAATATTGCCCTTGGCCGACACTCATTCCACAGCGTGGCGGTGTCGTTCCGAGCGCCTATGTCCAGGACACCGTGCACTTTGGGAGGCGGTCACTTCCTCAGGTTGCGTGTGTCGTGGGGGAATTACAGCAGGTCTAAATTACAATGAAAACCTCCAGCCCGGGGACCATCTCTGCATTACGTCTCACATAAGCGTGTGCATTGTGGATGCTCAATTAACTAACAATAGTAACAATGACAGTAACAATGTAGCAACATTCAACCTCCACTTGGCCACACGTTCTGCCCGCGCGAGAGCGAAATGTGTCCTCGTCGCGGAACCAGAGTCAACGGCAGGAAGGGGACCTCTCTGCTCGGCGCCACCCCCCCCATCTGCAGGCCTTAAACGCTCCTCATTATGAATTCATTTTCAGCTTCATTGCGTCCCAGAAATTAATTTGACGTAAATTTCTCTGTAAGGCTCTGGAAACTTTCATTCCAAAGGCAACATTAAAGCAGAGCCCGGCCCCGCAGGCAGCCCTCGCTCCCGGCAGATGATGAGGTGCAGGTTCCACACACCCGCGCGGCTGTTTTCCGGGGATGGCTCTGGTTCGGCAAACGTTTTATTCTGCATTTGCCTCTCACCTTGTTTCGCAGACGCCGAGCTCCTTCCGACGCAGGGCCCCCTGGTCCCTAGGCCGCCCCTGCCCACCCGTGGGGTTGTGAGGCGGGAAGCTCACGGGCCAGGTGCCGGGGGGCAGCTTTCTGCACTGGATCCCGGCTTCGCGGGTCCCCGGTTCTCACCTGGCTGCTCCGTCAGTTCCGCGCCGACGGAGGCTTCTTCTCTCCGTTGTTTTGTGCTGATCCCTGTGGTGGATTCGGAGTGGCACCGACCTCCTCCCCTGCCCCTCAGGGCACAGGGTGGTTGCATGGGAGGGGCAGCGCTGTGGTGGTTGCTGGGCGCCCCACCCTGTTCAGAAGGCTTCCTGTGGTTTCAAGTACCAGATGGTGCCTCTGAGCTTGGGGTGGCAGCTCCCAGATTACTAGCCAGTCACTCGGTGCGTTTATTGCACGACGGCATGTGCACCGTCCTCCCGAGGAGCCAGAGCCACGCCCTGTCCTCCGTGGACCTGGCCCGTGGTCTCTGTGGCTCTGTGACAGGCAGAACATTTTCCATGTTCTGCAGCCAGTCAGACAGGCAGACAGGAGAGACTCAAGGACAGAGGGAGCTGCTGAGAGGTTTCGGGGGGGGGTGGCATGAAACGAACAATTTTGTTCTAGAATATTCTATATGACTGGGAAATAAATTGGGGGCTGGGATGGTGGGACAGGAGTGGCAGTTCCACGGGGAGGCCAGGTGGCAGGTGGGCTGGCTGTGCCACCCAGACAGAGTGGGTGGGTGTTGGTGTTGGTTGGATGCATAGCCCACAGTGGGGACAGACCTTAGGGGGCTTCTCGGGTCCCTGAGGTGGCCCCGACTGGGTCCTGGTGGCAGCCCTTCTGAAGGAACAGGGTACACAGAGCCCAGGACTGAAGGGTCCCTCCTCCTTCTCCCAAGGGCCAGCGGGAGGGCAGACCTCACGGGGCGCACCTTCATTCGGGAGCTCGGCGGATGCCCCGGGCTGACCATATTGTGTGCGCCTGTTTGCCGACCTCTTTCCCGGCCCGACCCTCACCCCGCTCCTCCACCATGGACACGTGGCACTTGCCACACGGTTTGATGTCAGTGACGTCACTCTTCCTCATGGGGATCTGCGCTTCCTGAGCCCCAGCCTTACCTCCCTCCCCCGACCCAGAGCACAGGCAGAGGCTGGTTGCTAACCTCCCGGCAGGGAGTCTGAAGGGCATTTCAGCACCTGAAACCAGGTGCTCTCTGGAGTGGGAAAGCGAGGGAATGCTCCGGCCAGGCGCACGGGGGCTGGGCGGCGGCGAACCCGGGCCGTCCTCACCGTGGGCACCAGCCTGGAGGGTGTGGCTGTGGGCTGAAGGAAATGAAGGGCGAAGCGGGTTGGTGGGGTGCGGAGCAGACAATGAAAGTGGATTAGGGACTCGATTGCCGGCCCCTCAGCTAGTGGCACCCTGAGGAGCCCCCAGTTTTGCCGGAAACACTCAGGGGTCTCGAGACGCTTTGCTGCAGGGTCAGCTGCGGTGGTATTTCCGTGCTGCGGGGAGACGGGCAGCTGGACGCGGCGTCCGATTTGCACTTTAATGCTCCGTGTGGAGGGAGCAGAAACCCCGGTTCCTGCTCGGCCCTCAGAGAAACCGAGGGGGAGTGTCTGTTGTGACGTTTACAAAGTTTTAAGGGGGGTCCCCTCGTTAGGTCGTTAGCCCGAGGGTTCTGCTGGGCGTCCCCCCCGTGTGGCGGCAGCACCCAGACCGAGGGGGCGGGACCGGGTGGGACCGGATCCTGGGGACGCACCACTGACACTGACGGACAGACAGACACGTCAGGGGATACAGTTACGACGGTTAAAAATTGTTCATTTTAGTAAAAAACCCTTATTTTTTGTTAACAAAAACAACTCTAGGCAAACTCTGACCACCTGAGGCGGCGGCGCTGTTAGGCAGTTTAGAGAAAATTAAAATCGCCCCCCCCAGCCCCCGCCGGTCGGGAGGTGAGCAGAGAGCGACGCGGCGCGTTCCCCCAGAGAGTTTTCCACCCACCTCCGTGCAGCGAGCAGGCGGCGATAGGCCCCTCCGTGCAGCGAGCGGGCGGGTGGCCGTGTCCTCCGTGCCCCAAGGTCCAGGGGGCGTGGATTTAGGCCCCACAGACCTCCCTCCGGGAGGAGCCTCACGGAGAGTCGGCTCTCCTGCCCGATTCTGGAGCTCAGGGGCCCTCAGCTGTGCAGACGGCAGGAGGCCCGGCCCCCGAGCCCCAGGGGGGGCAGCGGTGCGTCGGGCTGGGCAGCGCCGTTTTCCCCTGTGCACAGGAAACTTCGCTCAAAGCTCAGACAGAGGAGTGTCGGCTGCTCTGCCAGGTCCCCGACGAGCGTGCCCGGCCGGCGAGGGTCCTGCCGACCAGCTGGTCTGAGCGAGGGCCCCACGTCCACAGCGCTGAGACGTCAGTCTCGTGGGCTTCCGCTGCCAGAGGGGTGGCCCTCCGTGTGTCTGAGAACAGCGTGGATCCTGCTGCTGAGAGAACCAGCGGAGAAGAGCAGCGAGGGCACCTGAGGGCGCTGGGCTCTGAGTTCGAGTCCTCCTCCTCCTCCTCCCCGCCCGACCGGGGGACACCGACCGACACCCGACATCCGTGTGCCCCTGTTTAGGGAAGAGGTTTAAGGGCAGCGACCGATGCGTAAATGAAAAGTGTGTGTGGACTTGATGCTTACGAGTCTTCATTCAGAGATTTCCCTCATGTTTTCTAGAACATTCTCTTTGATTCCGGCTTCCCTGGAAACCTGTGGATCCGCTCACACCACCCGGGGCCGGGTCCTCGCCACCCAGGTCCTCGTCGGTGTGTGCATGTGTGCGTGTGTGCATGTGGCTCCTGGTTCCCGAGCTTAGCTGGTGCACCGGTACAGCGCACGCTTCCCTGCAACACGTGAGCTGGCCGGTCGGCCCGACCCTGGCACCAGGTCAGAGGCCCTGCAGCCTGCAAGGCGCAGGCCAGCCGATGGAGCGGTGGAAGGTTCTAGTTCCCCCCTCCCCCCCGTAGCTTGTGCGGGGTGGGCGGCTCTCTTGGCAGAGAGCAGCATCGCTGGAAGCGAGGGTGGTCCCGCCCGGCCCTGGCGCCCCGGCCTCAGCTGCGACTTGAACGGTGTCAGCAGCCCCGGCACGCCGCGCAAGCTGGGGTGCTTTTTGTGAGTCCCACATTGCACCATATTTTCATTGAACACGATGACAAAAGAACATAATATCTCATATTTTTCAGTTATAATCTTAGGCTTATTACTGTCGCAAAGCAATTACAAGCTATTTTTATGCAGAAATCAAACATGAAATTAAAGACTCAGAAATGAAAGAGAATCATTTTCACCCCCTGCTCTCCAGCCCTCACAGCGGAGCCCAAGAGTGGGGGGAGGGGGGTGGGGGAGGGGACCGGGAAACCGGCACACCCTGCAGCCCCCAGGGTGCTGCAGGCCGTGGGGGTGGTTTGGGGCAGCTGCGGGCTGGCTGCTGTCACAGTGCCCGGGGCTGCAGGGTGTGTGCGAAATCTTGAAGCGAACCTGCTTTTAGAACGGAGACAACCACGGATGCGGTGGTTCTTTGACCAGTCTGCACGGCCGGCTGGGCAGGCGTGGCCTCTGCGTGGCGGGGCTCTGCGGAGCTGACCACCCAGGGGTGCCCCGGGGGCATCCTGGGAAGAGGGTCAGGATTAGGAAAGTGTCTGACAAGGCTGAACATCTGCAGCCGGTGTGCACACAGGCGGTCACCCTGGCGGTCAGTGACGCTGGCAGGCGGCCACCCTGGCGGTCAGTGAACCCGCGGGCAGTTAGCAAAGGGCACGGTGCGGCTGCTCCCCACTGACCCGGTGTTTCCTCCCCCCTCCCCCAACGTGGGCCGGTGCAGAGGGTTTAGCGTAGCCGAGCAGCTGACTGACAGGTCGCACCCAGCGCTGCACCAGCGTTTGGGCTGAGATGGCCCCGGGGGTCCTGCGAGCCCAGCACGGACGCAGCCCTGGAGGCCGGGTCTATGGAAAAGAAGGCCCCGGCCACCCCTCGGGCCCTGTTCCTGCTCTGGAGCCTCGCTCACGCCCAGGCCGGCGCTCGCGGGCGGGCGGACCGCTCGTCCTCCCCGCTCGTCCCCGCGGAGGAGCACCGCCAGGAGCGCGCGGAGGGGACGCGGGTGTGGGCCAAGGAGGGGCGGCCGGGCAGCCCATCTGCCCGCCCCACAGACACGCACACCCACGCGTGCACGCAGGAACGCGCGTGCCCCGAATGCACCAGGCCGCACGCACACTCACTCGCACACGCCCGGGCGGGGCGAGCTCAGGCTGCGCCGGCTCAACGCCAGGAAACGCGGGCAGCTCCTTAACCTCATCGCTGGCGCGCGGCCAGGCCGGAGCGGAGTCCCAAGTCCCGACTGCGGGGTCCGTAAACGCAGGTGTGGGCAGCCCGAGAGAGCACCGATCAGCCAGCAGGCCGCGGGCGCGGGCCGGGGCCCCACAAAGACCTCTTTGCTGGCGGACGGACCCATTACCTGCTCCAGTGGACCGTCCCGCTGCGAGTTCTCAGCGCGCTCGCTGCCCCCGGGCGACCGAAACTCCCGCCCCTCCCGGCCCGTGAGGCGGCTGCCAGCCGTGTGTGCCACACACCAGAGGCTTCGCTGGTCACACGGCCCCGGGGGGCCACTCCCCGAGACTGAGATCGGTTGATAACGGTCGCCCCTGAGAGGCTGCAAGGGGAGCCATGGGGCTCGTCTTTATTTTCCGGCAGCTTCACTGCCATACAATTCACACTCCGCCCGGCCGCCTGCGGACTGTTCACAGGTGTGTGCAAGTGTCTCCTCCGAAAAAGACACCCTGTGGCCTGGATGGTCCCCCAGCCCCTGGGCACCCCGTTCATGCTCAGCCTGTTCCAGAGGGTTCCGGGGGGTTCCCAGCCCCGGAGCCCTGGGTTTGCGGTCTCTTCTTCCTGCTCTCACGCAGCTCCGTGTTCTCACAGCTTGCCTGATTTCCGCCTTTGTCCTCCGCACGTCATGCCCTTCGGTTTCCGGCCGAACAGCTTTCCGCCTGGCGTGTGCGTCCACTCACTGGCCCGCGAGCCGCAGGGACAGGTGGGTCGTCTCCACACCCTGCCTGTCGCCGATCAGGCTGCCGCTGGGTTCCTGCCCTAGACTGTGAAGTGTAAAACCGTGAATCTGGATGGAAATGCCGCCCAGTCTCAGACCTGGGGTCTGTTCCGTGTCATCAGACGTGTCGGAGGCTGGACACCCTGGTCTCCACCCTGCAGCCCTGGCTCCCCGGCCCCCAGGGCCGCTCTCCCTGCAGGGAAGGGCTGAGGCCCAGGCCCACGCCGCACCTGAGAAGTGGGCGCCAAGTCAGCAGTCGGGCCAGCAGCGCACTGGGACTTTGTCACAAATACGCAGAGGGGAGCAGGGTTTAGGGGGGAGGGCACGGTGGGGAGCCGTTCTGGGGTCGATGTCCCCGGCTGCGTGTCCGGGGTGCCAGGCGCCCTGCCGTCCTCACTGCTGTCGCCGATTTCCGATTTGTGCGTCGTGCCCGCGAGGTGGTGGGCGAGGCCACGGGTGTGCTCACACTGGACAGCGACCCGGCGAGTTTGAGCTGCGCTTGCCCCAGCGGCAGAGGCCCCGAGCTTCGTCACTCAGCGTCCTGCCTGGCAGCTTCGTCCCGCTGCGGAGACAGCTGCCAGGCTTCCCTTCGGTGTGAGGGCCCAAGTGTGGGCGCCGGCCAGCACCCTGTCCGACGGCGCAAACGCAGTGATCTGCCGCCCAGGCGGGGAGGGGGGCCCCCATCTGTCTTCCGCGGAGGAACCGCACCCCTGGCTTCCAAGTCCATGTGGTGTCGGGGGCCTGAGCCCGACGCAGCGGACGCGCGTTGTGCACCGCGGGTTTCCTGCGGCTGCTTCGGTCAACATTACGAGGGCCAGATCGCCCTGGCGTTGTGGCTCTCCTCCTTTCAGCCATGGTGACGGCCACCCGTTCACACTCGCTCGTGGGGACCCTCCAGGGATGCTGCCCGCTGGCCGGTGTTCGCAGGAAGCGTGAGGCTAAAGGTGAAGCAGAGAGGAGGGTGGGCAGGACCTGGTGCCTCGGACGTCCGTGGGCCCCCAGGGGGCGGGGCTGCGCGCTGGAGCTGGTGTGGTGGGTCTTGGGCTGGTTTTCAAATCTTTGATCAATTTCCCACGGTTCGCGGCATCCGAGAAGCAGGAAACCCTCAGGGCTCCTCCTCATCTGTGGGGTGGTCGGGGCTGTGCGGTGGTTTAGCTCTTAATAGAACGGCAATCTTTAAGGGATTCCGTGGGTATTGAGCAGAAACTATCGAAATTGCGGAAAGTTATTCCCTCATCGGGGAGGGCAAGAGGCGCTAATCAAACCAGCTTACGAGAATACATCCGCTTTATCCAGCGATTTGCCCGGTGCCCGTGGCTGCTCCGGAGGAAAATCCATCCGAATGAATAGCGGATGAGGGAGCGCATCAGCCCTGTGCTTCTGAGACTCCTTGGAAACCCCGAGGACACGCTTTCCTCGGAAATGCATTATTAATCTTCCAATTAATATGAAATTCTGTTGTGCTTTGGGCAGCTTGGCGAGAACAGGTGAATCTTACAAACTGCGACCCCACTCCACTCCCTCGCCGTGGGCCGGCCGCTGCGAAGGAGTGTGGGCGCCCGTCCCCGCCAGACAGCTGCCACCGCGAAGCGCCCCACCTGCCGCAGCAAACACCGCGTCCCCGCGGGGGCCGCTGTGGAGAGGAGCTGGGGAGCGGTGCCTTTAAAGATCGCTCACAGCGATGCCGAGTATTTGCACGGGTCCCTGACGTTCGTGGTGCACGTGCGGCGCGCAGATCCTGCTCAAGGGGGAAGACCCGCGTGCGGAAAACACACAGCCGAGGCTTCATCGCAGGTCGCACGCCCCTGAGAGGGCGCTGGGGGCCCTTCTCCTTCCGCCCCGGATAACCGGGGAATCCAAACTCACCCAGGCTTCCGGCCACATTCCGGGAGAAAACCGGTCGGTCACACCGAGGACACCCGCCCCGAACTGAACGCCCAGGGACTTTGGGGGAGCGGAGGGTGTCCTGGCATCTTACTCTTGGCCCTTTTCATTCAGCTTCGATTTCTGACGTTTCTTGCCTTCGGTGGCATTTCCTGCCTCATCACTGTCGCTCCCCAACCATCTCTGGCGGGAGCCTTGTGGCCATTTCTGTGGCCGGTGTGGGACCCGCAGGGCCCTTGGGGCCTTGGCCTCTGCCCCCCGGCTCCCCCTCCCCTATCCAGCACAGGAAACCTTGCTGCCTGCAGGCTGGACCGCTGTCACCTCCGTGCCACCTTCCTACGACTCTGAATTCCCTGTTTGTGCCTCCTCCCTCCTGCACCGACCTTCTCTGTGCCCCACACGCTGTGTTCTCTCGTCCTTCCCAAACTGCAGGCTCCCCGTGTGGCGGAAGCATCGTCTGTCCGTCTGTCTGACTGTCCATCTCATCCCCCTCCAACACACAGGTTGTGGTGCAGACAGCACCTGCGGGGATGCGTTCGGTGAAACTGGAAATGTGACTTGGTGTCCCGTGCGTTTCTGATGTTCTTTCCTTGGGTATTTACTTATTTCAAACCTAAAGACTTTTAGACTTAAAAATAAAATCCACCCAGCTCCTGCTGAAGTGTGTGCTTTCTGGGGAGGAGACCCCCAGGTGCGCGCGCCCTCAAGGAGGGTGACCGACGTGTGACAGGAGGGGCCGGGGTGCAGGCCCCGGGGAAGTGGGGCGTTCCCACGCCCAGCGCCGTCTGCTTTCATCCTGGGTCGTCAGCGACAGTGACAGCATTTGGGGGGGGGTGACCCTGACACTTTGCAGTGTTAGCTCCGTTTACAGGTGACTCAGTGGACTCAGTGGGCGGAGGCCTGGCTGGGCCTCGGCTCCCTGTGCCGGAGAAGCTGGGACTCGGCTGACGGTCCAGAGCCCTTCCTCCCAGGGCCCGAAGGGGCCTCAGGGGTACAGCGTGCTGCGCAGTGGAGGCATCGCCGAGCATTCTTGGTTTCCTTCTTCTCGGTATCTCTCTGAGCCCAGGCCGGGTGTAGCACCTGGAGGCCCCAGCTGTCCACCCAGCTGGAGGGGGCACCCAGCTGGGTCCTAAACACACAGGCTGTGGTGGGGGTGGGGGGCACCTCCCGTGAGCAGCTGCTGCCCGGGGGGGCACTCTCCTGGAGTGATGCCTCCCCCCCCCCCCTCGGAGCTTGGTCTGCTCCTCCTGCAGCTCTAGGTTTTCCCAGCCTCATGTGGGTCAAGTTCGTTCAAAACCCAAACCAGCCGTCCAAACGCTCGGAGGCTCCGTCCTCGGCATGCCTTCCGCAGGGAGCGGACTCCCTGTGGGATGAGGAGCGCACCTGGCTCCCGCAGGTGCTTGGTCACGACGGGGCTGAGGGGGTTCACCAGCGCGGAAGGCAGAGGTCACGTCTGGTGCCCCTCAGGCTGGGTGTGCGACTTTGTACAAGTGCATGTGGATGTGCAGCTGACACTGTGCCAGTTGCACCCCTGTGTGTCCCGGAGGTGAGCTCGGTGACGCCGGGGGGCCCCTCCCACCCTTGGACAGCCCGGCGCTCAGCACCACAGGCGCTGGACCACCGCGATGGAGCTCTGTCCAGCAAAGGCTGCCCGGTGGGGGCTCAGGGGCCACAGGCACTCTGCCCGCCCTGGTCCCTCTGCCAGGCCCCGGCTGTCCCCCAGCCCCACCCCCCACAGCTCGCAGGTTGGCATCTCGGTCTCACATCGGTGGGCCCACGGGGGAAAGCTGAGCTGGACTTGGCCGTGGCTTTGGTCTCAGTTCTCATGACAAGTCGCTCGTTCTCTGGGGACCAGCGGCTGCTCACAGCATGGCAGGCATCCCGGTGCCCCACTGTGGGTGTGATCCTGGTGGGGGCGGGATTCGAGACCCACAGCCCCGCCCACCACAGCGGTATCCCTGCTGCTTGCCTGAACCCGTCCCGGTGAGCTCAGTCCCCCGGAGCCAGTGTCCCCCATCGCCGTGCTCCCCCGGCTGCTCACGTTGCAGCAGGAAGCTAAGGGACCACGGGTGGTGGCCACATGGCTCTGAGCACAGTCATGGGAGGGGTGAGGCCACCGTGCCGAGGGCCCCTCCGCCTCCCACATCCACGCTCCACATTCATGTGCGGCGTCTGGGGCAGTGAGGACTCCGTCTCGTCCAGGGCTCTGGCACGTGGTGACAATGCACATCCCACGGGGACCGAGGGGACACGTTTGAGGCACAGACGGGTGGTGACGGGGGCGCCCAAGCCCAGACGCCAGGCCTGCAGGCCCACGCTGCAGTTTACGAGCTGTGTGAACGTGGGCAGAGTGGGGACAATGACGAGGCCTCTTTCATGGCGCCATTGGAGGGTGGAGGGAGGTGACAAGTGCAGAGCGTGACCTTGGCCACGCCTGTCCTGGGTGCTGGACACCCGGGGTGACGCACACAGAAGCTCCAACCCCGAGTCCTGACCCCTGTGTTGCATGTGACAGCTGCCCCCCACCCCGCCCCCGTCAGCAAGTGCGAGTTATTATTCACGTGGAAACTGCTGGTCCTGACGCTGCTCCCTCAGCGCACCACAGCCGTCACGGGCTCTTCGCCGGCCGCTCCAGGTCTCCCGTTGACCCAGGAGACTCGCACAGAAAAGGGGCCTTGGTGGGGCGGCCCACCTCCACGGGCGAGGCGCAGCCAGGAGCCCCTTGAGAAGCTCAGGGAGCTTGGAAGACATTCCTGGGAGCATCCGCACGGTACACGGTAGATGCTGTACAGTCTCAAAAATACCGAAGGGGATGCGTGCGGGAAGGAAGGAGACGCGCGGAAATTTCCGACATGTTTCCAGCTGCTTTAAACATTGTTTTTAAGTTAAAGTTGTCATCCACGATTCTTGGGCTTATACGAAGTCATGCAGTTAACAAAGAGGAAAAAAAAAAACAACCCGACACCACCCTTCCCCTCCCCCTCCCCCTCCGCGGGGGCAGCCTCAGCGGCGAGTCTGAGCCGGATTTTCCCCGAGCTGAACTCCACGCTCGGCTGCGCACCTGCTGGGCACCGGTGGCCAAGCCACGCCCAGACACGGCAGAAACAGCGAGGCGCACCCAACGGCAGACACGCACACTGGGGAGTGTAAAACGACCTGTGGGCCGGGAGCTCCTGGGCACAAGGCGGTGGAAAACTATAACATCTTGGCCAAAAATCAGTAGGGCAATCCTTTGTATTTTCTCGATTACATGCTTAAAAAAAAACACTGGCTAAGATCTGCCGCCTTGGGAGTCACGGCGCCTACCAGGAGACCGTCTCTGCGGCTCGAGGGTGAGTGCGCAGGGAAGGCGGGCGGGAGAGGCGGGCGCAGGGCTTTCCGGGTCTGCGCCGCACGCCCGGCCGGCCGCTGCGCGGGTGACGTCAGCCTCTTTGGAAGTTTGCAGCCATGGGCAGTCCTGCCTCCTGGACACACATGTGGCCAAGTTTGTTTCTGTGGCTTTGAGAGCCTGGGCCCCTGTGGCAAATCACCAAGCGTGGGCCTGACAAGGCAGCAAAGGATACTTTTGTTTTCTTTTCCGTTTGGCACAGGAGAAAGCCTTCTCCCCTTTCCTGCTTAAATATACACAAAGGGCTCAGTATACCCAGGGTGTCAGCACTGAGGGAAGGACGCGGAGAATTTTAAAGGCGTTAAACCTGGCGGCGGCCGCCATGGTTCATTCCTGAGTGAATCACAGAGTAGGTCCCCATTTTCCAGGAACCAGCAGCCCTGTGCATCGTGACATAATCCAAGATTGCGTATCACTGGGTTTTATCTCCAAACGCAGACGCATGGAAGCCAAGTGCTGCTCCCCTGGCCCTGGTCCCTTCTCCAGCATGTCTGGACTAGCACTTGGACTCATTAACAGGCAGGGAAAGAATTGCAAACGAGGGAACCGGCTTTAATTCTTAAAGACCTTTCAGGCAGTTTGGATGGCGAGGACGGCAGACGGTGGCCGGGCTGGAGAAGGGACGGTCCCTGTGTCTGGTCAGCGAAGGCCGTCTTCCTGCTGTGGGGTGTCATTATTTTTAAGGTGTGAAGGGAAATCCATCCGTTTGAATATTTTTTTCTTAAAATGCTAACTACCATGCCGATTAGGAGCCATTCAGCTATGGTTGTTATGATGTGGGCACCTCCCCGCCGCCTCCAGAAGGGACTTTCTGGTGATGGCGGTGCCCATGGTGACAGGGCCCTGGGTGGCTGGCCCTTGTGCACCGGGCTCACAGACTTTCCGAGGTGAGACGGCAGCATTTGAAACGACCTCTCCCAGCGAAAGACCAGGGGGTTGTCTCCAGTCTCTGTTCATTCTTTTTTTGTTGTTGTTTTTTGTTTTGTCCTTTCTTGGTTCTGTAGACCACCTGGGCTCTTCACTTCCTTCTGCCTCCCTCCTGCCTCTGGCCGCCCTGCACCGAATTAACTGTTGCAATGCAAATGAGAAAAGAAACAAAATAGCTCAGCGTTGCTACGTCTTCATAGCTCCGGATAGGTGTTGGGCGGAGGAAACAAATGGATACATTACAGTGAGGCCTGACGGTGAGGAACTGGAAACGGCGTTGCTCTTCACCGGGAGGGCCAAGGGGCGGAGTCGATTCTGCAGGAGGCCCCGGTGCTGCCGGACTCACCTGAGATCGTGGACAAGGTGCTCACCACCTCTTTGCCCAACAATCTTGCACCCATGATCGGGGGTCACAGCACCTCGCTCATCGGTCCTGGGAGAGAGACCGCCGGACACGCTAGGTGCTCAGTGCGGTGGCTGCTCAGCGTGCGAGGTGGCACAACTCAGCCTCACGGGCTCACGTGGCGACCTCCTCTACGACAGACTGTTAGACTCTAAAGTTACCTGCAGAGTTCAAGGACACGGAAAACCGCACACACTAAGGAAAGTTCCTGAAAAAGGTCAAATTCAAATGGCGATAATCATACGACCTCGAAATGTAGAAATACATAGAAGGAAGACGGAACTGTCACAAAATATTAACGCTCATGGCCTCCGGATGTTGGGGTTTTGGGTGCTCCTAGGAAGCGCACCGATTTGTCCTTTCTCAGTGCTTTGAAATAATTGTGCTATTGTTACCCTAAGAGCAGAGATCCTTCCCCAACCTCAGACATAAGATGAGAAAGGCAACTCACCTGTGTGTGTGTCATGTTGTTCAGGGACATCGACACTACGCCGTGGATGTGAGAGTTGGATACAAGCGGTGCATGAAAACCCTGGGGCCACTCTGTCCTGCAGGCCGAGCTGTTAAATAATAAGGAATTTAACTTAGAATTAAAGCAGGACGCAGGGTGGGCGAAGGCTGGCGGTCCTCTCACAGGAGGAGACCGTGGAGAAAGGGGCCCCCGAGGGACGCTGGGGGCCCGAGTTGCTCCGTGGCATCCCCGTGGGCCCCGACTTTGCACAGGGGTCGTGTTGGAGGGTGGGTGGGTTGGTAGAGAACGGCGGGGGAGGGGTCTCTGCGGAATTCCCTCTGGGAGCCCTGGTGCAGCCGGGGAGTTACACATTAACGAGTCCTGTGACCACATGAGAATTAAATGGTTTTTTATTTGATATGTTTTTCGCCAGAGGACTTTTCTCTGTATCGATAAACATGACGTTAATTTTCCATTGTTCCGGTTAGTTCCAGGATACCGTGGGCCAGATGCAAGTCTCATTAATCCCACTGGAAAAATCCCAGAATAAGCAAAAGCCCCCAAAATCCATGAAGTCTAATCAGGAAGTGAGGTCAGTCACTGAAGTTTTGCTTCCAAACTGGTGAGCTGTTTGGTACTTGTGTGTGTCCGCTGGCGGGAGTCCTCCCAGGTTCAGGGAGCCCGGTGCCGCGTGGCTCACGGCTGGCCACGGGCCTCGCTCTGCCGCGCCGGCAGCTGTCGGAGGCCCTGCATGAGCGCGGGGGTTTCGGGAGGACACGGGAGAGACCATGACGCCCGCATGGCCCTGCCCCAGAGGAGACGCCGCGTGTCCGAGTCCCGGCTCGCACACTTGCCCCGATGGGGGCCGGCGGCCCCGCTGCGCTGCCTCTAAGGGGCACGGAGATCACAGCAGGGCTCTCCAGACCAACAAACCGCCCCCCCCCCACTCCCAGCTCTTTGAAGTTGCAGACGGTTTTGTGGGAGTTGATAATCTAATCTCAGCCCAGCCTGTACAGTTTGGTTTCTCTCTTCCCCTTCCAGCTGCTCTGTGGGGAGGCAGCTGTTAGTCTGTGGACCCTCCAAGGGGGGAGGCGGCCTGATCACTCAGGTTTGCTGGACGGAGCGACCTTGGCAAGACCCGTGACGGCCAGGGCCTGGCGGCCTGTGGGAAGAGAGGGGGGTGGGCAGAGAGAAGGGCCTTCCTTTTCCCTACCTTGAGGCCAGACATGGCAATTACCACGCCAGCCGTGAAGAAGTTGTTAATTACAGGTTTATGCCCTTGTAGCCAAAGGAGGGAGGGAGGGACCCAAGGTTACAAAGTAGCCCTTAAAAAAGTTAGAGGTGACTTCTTTCCTCCTTTTTGGTGGGGTAACTTAATTAGTAGTCAGGTTCAGGCCTGATGCAGAAGTCTCAAAGAGACATCTTATTAGAATAATTAGATTTGTCTATACCCTCCAATTTGCTTCTCTTAACCGTCCTTTCTGTTTTTATTTTCCTTAATTATCTTTAGAAATCTTTCAGATGTGAGAGCGAGGGAGCAGCAGCTATGAAACGCATTCCCCAGCTTGGGCGAGGGCGGGGTACACTCGGGGGGGCCACGTTTGGGCTGCTGCTCGCTGACCCAGTCTCCCCGCAGGTCCGGGAGCCCCGCAGGGTGCTGACCGTGCCCCGGCGGCCTGTCCCTGACCGCGGCCCCTCTCTGCTCTGGGAGAGGCCAGGCGAGCCCACCCCGGCCCCCCGGGCAAGCTGAGGGCAGCAGACGTGGCCAGGCTGAGTAAGGGGCTGCGGCCCAGCAGCCAGAATGCATCGCAGGCCTTCACAGCAGGCGTGCCGCACTTCCAGGGCCGGGAGGGTGCACACGTGTACACATGCAACACACATGACCATGCATGTGCACACCCAGGCACACACCATCGACACACCAGGCAAGCACACACATGTGCACAGGTCTGCACACCAGGCACACATCATGGACATCGCTCCCGTGTACGTGCACACGCGCACACACACACAAAAGCACAGCCCCTGTGGATAAGTATACGCATACACCACACACATGCAGACACACACCCATGAATGGACACACATGTACAGACATGCGCAGCCTTCCCAGCAGGGAAGCACCGAGAGCTCCCCGTGACGCAGTTTGTCCTTGCGTTTTGCAGACGAGTCACCTTCCATCGCAGTGGGTCAGTTTCGTGTGCCTGTGGGGTCGGTGCTCGGGGACGCCACCTGATCCCAGGCCACTCCTGTGCGGTGAGCATGGCCATCCCATGTCACAGACAAGGACACAGTGACTTCAAGAGACCCGGGTCTGGGGCTGGGCTGGAGGTGGGCATCTTTCCTCAGGGACTCCTATTTCCCTTAAATAAGTAAAATAAATAAATATCAAATTAAAAAAATGAAGATCAACTTGCTGTCTCCCCTTTCCCTTGACTGCCAGGTCCGACCATCGGTCCCTCTCTGGCCTCTTGCCTCGCGGTGTAGGGCGTGTCCAACGCCAGGTCCCTCTGGACGGGACTCATGGGACTCGTGCTGCTCACGGGACAGGTGCTTACGAGGTGGCCACGCCCTCGGCCCGGGCTACCTGAGGGGCCAGACTCGGTCCCACGAATCATCTTCCGAACGACAAATCGTAAGTTTCTTACACTATCCAGTTCTCTGAGTGAAGCACGTCTTCTGAGCCTGCCTCCGTCCAGGCGCCGATTAGTCTAGTTATTGGCCAGTAATTCTTGGACGAAGCTGTGCAACAAAACAGAGGACCTCCCGGCTTGGGGCCACCGAGATTCGAGTGCCCGGCTCACCGAGGGGCGTTTCTGAGCATTTTCTCCGGCTCGAAGCCAGGGCCGTAGTTCTCAGAGTGCCCCTGGGCTCCGGAGAAGAAGGCCGACTCTGCCGGACACCAAGTGGTCGCAGGGTTTCTGACCCAGATCAGCGGCGGCGAGACCAGAGCTGACAAGGGGGTGTCACGTGGGGCAGCATCCGCGGCGCAGACCCTTCTCAGAGACGCCCGCCACATGGAGGTGGCCCCCCTGCTGGCCGAGAACCCACGAGTCTGCACGAGCACCCCCAACCCCTCGGGCCCTGCCCCTCGCCCCAAACATGCCTGGCACACCGTCTGCGGCGGCACCTCCGGCCTACTGCAGTCTGCCAGTCGCCGGGTATGGCATCTCTGTTTTACTTTTCGATCTTCGGAAACCAGCCCACCCTGATCGGGAGCAGGGAGTGAAATGTCAGCCACGTGACATTGTGGGCTGCGTGCAGGGGAGAGCACACACCTGCTTCTGATGCCATCCGCTCCTGTGACGGGGAGGGTGACCCGCCAGACACGGAGACCCACGGAGCTTGCCCCTTCCTGACGCAGACAGGAAATCACGCCTCCAACACCAGCCCAGCCACTGAGAAGGCAGCCTGAACTTGCTCACACGTGGGAACGCAAGGCAGCTGTTGCTGGGGTGGGAGGGGTGGGGTGGGGGCACATCTGGGCGGCATCTCTGGGAGGCAGGTAATCTGCAGGCTGAGGGATGCTAAGCCTCTTGGGTTTTCTTCCTGCTTCTCAAGCTGCCCGGAAGCTGCTCCCCGGAAGCTGTAGTGACTCCATGTCCACGGGGGACAAGGGGACAGTTGTGGACAGGGAAGCCAGCACGCACTGTGGACAGAAACAAGGGGCCAGAGATGTCCCTCCAGGACCGTGGTCTGTGGTGTCGGTACCGCTGTGAGCTCATCCGCGTGGAAAGTGCCATCTGAATGCAGTCGACGAGACAGGCACTGCACCCTCCCCTGACCCCAGCGCTCCGGCCGCCTGACCTCTGTGGCACATGGCTGACACACCGTGCGTGCGAGGTGGCCGCAGCTCAGGGAGCGGAGTGAGGAAGGCGTTTGGAAAGTGGCGCCTGGGCTGGTGCTGGGGGAAGGCTGGCATGTCTGTGCCCCCCCCTCCCCCGGGCCCTCCCTGGATGACGCTGAGTGGCTTCCGTGTCCCCAGTGCCGCAGCGGGGGGCCCGGCAAGAGGTGGTGAGGTGGGGACATAGCAGCAGGCCGACGTCAGAGTCGGCATCCCTGGTGCCACGAGCAGCTGCTGACAGCGAGGGCTCAGCCCTCGGCCCAGCATCTGCTGCCTATGTCCATGTTCCCAGACACCCAGAGTGTGTGGGGGTGCCACCTCACCAGGGACCCACGTTTCCTGGCAGCCTTGTCCAAGGGCCCCTTTACCCCCACTTGGCTGAGGACTGTGGACAGGGACCCGCTCCTGTCCCCTCAGCAGGCGTCCGAGCCCCCACTGTCCCTTGTGCACAGTCTCAGCTGGGAGGGTCCCCCTGCCCCACCCTCGGTGAGCCAGTCCATCCAGGATGCGCCCCCCTGTGGAAACCAAGGACCTCCCTGGATGGAAGTAGGCGTGTCCACCCCCAAAACCACGGTCGGCTTCTCTGTAACTCAGGGTCACTCTGGCCCTGAGCAGGGCCAGGCACCAGGTGGGTGGCCCGTGCGTTGTCCGTAGACGGGGTTGGGACACCGTCACCGCTGTGCAAGGTGTGTGAGAGTGAGTTTGCAGGGGTGGGGGGTGGGGGCTCATGGCAGGAGGATGCAGGGTTGGTGTCGGTGGCCCTGGAGGCCTCCTCGGGGCCACGGAGAGTTTCAGTCATGCCTGGACCCCTCGGGCAGACAGCCTCAGGGCCACGGACTTCCTGTCGGGCCGGAAGTCAGAGCAGTTAGGACAGGCCCCGGACCCGGGCTGGGGCGCGTCCCCACTGCCGGGCCGTCCGCTGACTTGGTCTTGGAGGACCTGTAGGAGCCAGCGCTGCCCGGCCCACGGGGGCTGCGGGGCGAGCTCACCCGCCCGCGGGCGGTGCTCCGGGAAGTCGCAGGGGTGCACCGCCTGCTTCCCCCTGAAAGTAGACGTTTGCAGGCCCCTGATTCCTGACGCAGACGACCCTCCCCACTGGACAGGGAGGTGGGCGGGGGAAGGGCCCGCGGTGCAGGCTGAGCGGCACTGGGGGGGGCGGCACCTGCCGGAAACACACCCCACTCCGCTCCCTCCTCTGCACGTGGGAGACGGGCCCTGGGGGGCGGCTTCCTGCTGGAACCTTCAGACAGGACAGGCCCCAGGGCTGCTGTGGCGGTGTCTCCCTGCCCAGGGATGTGGTCCCCTGGCCGCCATGCTCTGTCTGTCTGTCTCTGTCCGTGCGTCTGGTCCTGAGCTCCAGGCTGTGCCGGACACAGCAGCTCTGCCTTCAAACCCGGGTGTTGTCTGCACAGAATGTGGCTAAGATGGACCCAGGAGACGCCTAGGCTCACAGCCACACGGCCTCAGGCACAGACACATGAACTCACACACTCACGTGACCTCTCACCTGCACGGCCTCACACACATGACCTCACACACACACACGTGACCTTACACCCGCGGAAGGATAGTGAGGACGGACACTGTCCCCAAGGATGTGGGGCTTGGTCACTGCTGTTTTAATTTCCTCTAAAATGGTTGAAACTTTTCCACGCAATTTTAATTTCAGTCTAATTTTTAAAATATTTTTCCGATTAACTTTGACCTTTATTTCTTTTATAACCCAGTTACTAAATCATTCTAGAAAATTAACCCGTTTAGCCTCGGCCGGGTGGTCAGCTGGTTGGAGCATCGTCCTGTAAACCAAAGGTTGCGGGTTTGATCCTCGGTCCGGCTGCATATGGGAGGCAACTGATCGATGTCTCTCTCTTCCCCCCCTTCTCCCTAAAATCAATAAATATATCCTCAGGTGGGGGTTAAAAAAGTAATTAAAATAAAATTAACCTACTTAGCAAAGTTTGCTCAATCTTTTCTGGTTCCGTGAAAATGGGACAAGACTCACCCATCAGCCTCGGGGTCCACGGGTTTCTCCTGCGTGCGGCAGGTGGCCCGTGCTCTCCAGACCACCCTCCCTCCCAGCCACGGCCCCTCCCTCCGGCTTCTCCGGCACAGCTCACGCCCGAAACTGCCCTGCTGCCTCGTCTGTGCCCCACCCCCATCAGCTCCATGGGGTGCAGTTTCCCACCCTGGTCATTCTGTCCCCCAAGAGCCCAGAATGCTCCAGGAATCGCGCTGTAGGAACGGGACGGACGTACCCACTAACATTACGCCTCCACGGGCTCAGGAAGCTCTTCCGACCTTGATGGGCCCCAGGAGCCTGGCCCCAGCGGGCGCGTGGGGACCCTGCTCCCTGAGCTGGTCACGTCCTGGTCTTCCCGCTCGGGGTGAGGCCGGCACCCCACTCCCAACGACCCCCACCAGGTTCTTCCCTGTGGGGGCGCATTTGCGTACGTTCCGGACCTGGGATGCGGGGCCCCGTGGGGCCAGATCAGCTCCTGGGCAGCCATGAGCTCCTCTCCAATTTGCTTCTGGGGCGGACTCGGTGTGTGGGTGGCCTTCCCTTGCCGGCTCTGAGAGGGAACGTCACAAGGCCGGTGGCCTTTTATGCACACAATGATTTTATTCACTCGCTTGATTTGGTGGAAAAAAAAAATCTGACGTCCGGTCGCCGAGCAGCGTCTTACCCACGCGGGAGCAGCTGCTCGCCCCCTGCCCCCACCCCCCGCACGGCGGACAGGTCCACCCAGCGGGACCCAGTGGGGACTTGCTCTGAAACCCGGCGGAGCCGTGGTGGCGAGGCCGTGAGCGGAAAGACGCACTTGAAGGAGTCGTCGCCCTCTCGGACGTTAAGCTCCTGCTTTTACAAACCGCAAAGCTCGGGCAGGGCTGGCACATTTCTTTTCTTCTCCGGCTTGTTGGGAAATCATTTTATTCTTGGCTTGCAAACAAGAATTGTAAAACATCCACTCTTTTCCATTGATTTTTTCAGGAGAAAAGAGCGAGCCAAAGCAGGTAGCTTGTTAGGGACAGATTACGCATGAAAGGGACGCACAAAGCGTGCGGGGGGGGAAGCTCCGGGCGGCCGAGACGCTTCGCGGTGGCCTCGGGGACAAGTGCCTCTTAGGTCATTTCAGACCGAGGCCCATTCTTGGGACCCTCCATGGATTAGGGAATAAAACAACACCCATTGTCCCGGCCCATTGCGGCTGCACTTGTGCTAACACGGGTTAATTGAGACCTGTGCTCCTCCTGTGCGGGAACTCGGCGCAGGGCGGGCTGGGGCATGCTGCTTCGGCTTTGCAGGGAGCAGAGGGGCGACAGCTGCCGGTGGCGGCTTCCTCCGCCTGGTGGGGGTGGGGGAGAGAGCGAGCTGCTTTGAGGTCCCGAAGTGCAACAGGTGTACCAGTCAAAATGTTCCCCAGCCAGCCATGCGGGCCCCGCACTCCCCGATGCCCAGGGGAGCTGAGCACACGCGTGTCCCCATGCACCTGGGCAAGCGCGTTCTCAGGAACATTGTGCAAACAGGAGCCGGAAAGTAGGCACAACCCTAAGGAGGTGTCCACCTGCTGATCAGTGAGCAAACGAGACGTGTGCCCTGCACACTGTGGACTACGCATCGGCCATCAAAAGGCCCGGCGTTCTTTCTGGCTCAGAGCTGGGGGCTCGGCCACCAGCCCTTCAGGGCCTGGACAGTGACCACAGCACCTTGACGTTCGTGGGACAGACACCTTCCAGCGTGCTCGGGACCGTCTCCGAGTCTCACCTCATCGCTTCCCTTCAGTGTGTGCTGGCCCTCAGGCGTCTGGGCGGGAGCGGACGGGAGGTGGAGTGGGCAGGAGGTTGCCGTGGGCTGGGGGCTCTGAAAAGCCTCGTCTGTGATTCGGCAGAGCTCTCCCCTCCAGTCCCCTCCAGTCCCCTCCCGCCCCCCCCCCCGGCCCCCGTTTCTCTGCTTCCAGGCCTCCCTGCCTCCTCGCTCATAATGAACAGTCAAGTGAGAGCAGAGACCTACAGGGAGGCAAGTGGGGGCTGGAGGGTGGTCTTTTAGAGCAGGGGCTTCAAGGGGGGGTCAACGCTGCCCAGGAGGCGTGGGCAACGCCCAGCCTCCCCCACAGGAGCACAGCTGGCCTGGCGCACGCCGGGAGCAGCGAGTGAGTCAGGGTCAGCCCGCAAGGCCCGGCATCCGCAGGGCCAGGCCCACTCTCACCAGACCGCCTCTCAAATGCCAGGGAAGCCCCAGACCCCTTGGAACTAAGCTGCAAAGTGATTAACAGTAACTGTGACCAGAACGGCGGGAAGAAAAAAATCACACAAGCCGAGAGAAGTCCCCTGTTTGGCGGGGCCTGTTCAAAGTCACGGCGGGTTGGTCTGCATTTTTTACGAGTCAGGTAAACACACGCCCCTAAGACATGTCTCATCCCCAGCACGTGCGCCCCTCGTCCCCGGGCTCAGTCGCACACGGAGCCCGTGCGGTCACCATCCTCGGAAACAAACAGCTCAGGCTGACCCCGAGCTTCGAGGGGCCGGAGATGCTCAGCGGCCACAGCTCCGCTGCCGTAGTGAAGAGCCCAGACGGCCGTCAGCACTGAGGTCCCTGAAGATGGGAACCATCCTCAGGAACCTGGCGGCTTTACAAGCAGCCGGTGCCGGTCCGTTTTCTCAGGAACCCCTTTCTTGGTCCCAGCAGGACTGACACAGGATGCAGCCCGGATGCCCACTGCCCCTCCACTCCCCGCCCCCCCCCCCCAGGGACCTGGGGTCCCTCAGAGGACGTCCCTGAGCCCCCGCCCTGCAGACCCGGGGTGGCGTGGGGGGGACGCCGCACGCTGGACAGAGTGTTTCCTGTGCCCATTCCCACCCCAGTGGCTGCTGACCCTCTTGTGCTCAGCTGGAAGCCCAGGCTGCAAGGCCCCCGGGTGGGGTCTTTCCTGGACTGACCCCAGGTCACCTGCTGCTGCTGTGCCTGCGGCCAGCTCGGAAGCAGGTGCCACAGTGGAACAGGCTACAGAACGGGGCCAGGCCCCCTGGCAGGGGGCAGGGCCCTCCTGGGTCCCCACTAGAAACCTCCAAGGTGTCACCTCCGGACCCCACACCCTGACCCCTGAGATAATGGCAAAGTGACTTTCCTGCCTGTCCCTGCTGGGAAGAGGACTCTGCCTCGTCTCAATTTTTCTTCAGCAACAGAGCCCGAACCCGGGTATTCGTCGGTGATGCTGAGGGGTTTCCTCAAGCTGCAGGGTGAGAGACCCCTTACGGCTCAAACCCAGCCGCGCTGGTCCCGTCTCTCTCAGGCTGCCCATGTCTCCCCGGGGCCCCACCAAAGGTCAGGGTGCAGCCAAGCCCAGAGCCCCGGACAGTCCGGAGGGGCTCACCAGCCTCTGCTGCGCCTTTGCATCTTTCAGGGACACAGTTTCCTATTCCAGCCCTTCAAGGACTTGTAAACATTCCCCATCACTAGACGCTCTAGGGCAGCAGGGACTTCACGGTACAGGGTGGAGGGGTGGCCTTTTGCCCACAGCCACAGCCCCTAAACCTGTCTGTTGAAACAGACAGCTGACCGCCGAGCGGATGCAGGCATGCGCCGGTCTCCCAGGGACCATGGGGCAGCTCTTCCCGGCAGCGCCCGGCACAGAGGCCACCGCAGGGTGCCGTCGACGCGGGTCGCTGAGCCCGCCTCGCAGGGGTGCGGCCTGTCCCGCAGGGCAGCACATTTCCCCACGGGGCTCCGTCCCCTTTCTGGTGCCGCCAATGTGCCGTGTGCCTGCAGCAGGCATGACCGCCGCGTAGGTGACGCATTACCTGACGAGGTGCAGGCCCAAAGCTGAAACGGCAATTCTTTCAGGTGGGACCGGATGTGTGTGTGAGCTGCAAATGTTCTCGGAATGTGATCAAGGGATCGAGCCCTCAGACACCGGATTCGGCTATTACGTTGGAGTGGGCAAGAGTCACTTCTTCTGGCCTCGATGCTCGTTCCAGCCTCTGAGTCCGGCCTGCGCCTGCGCCTCGTTCTGGGCCGCTTCTCCACGACACGGCGGCGTCCTCCAGCATCGCCCCGGTGGCGGGACGCCGCGGCGTCGCTGGGGAAGGTGGAGGAGCTGGGACACGTCGGAGGCCCGTGCTGCCCTGCGTGTGAAACCCGAGAGGGCGCGTGTCGGATGCCGTGTGTCTGACGTTCAGTTTCTGCATCGGTGTCCCCGGGTCACGACCATCACCGGTCCCGGGCGGGTGAGTCGCAGAGACCTGTCGATGTGGAACAAGGCGAGCACTCGGCGAAAGTGACGTAAGCAGTTTGCCAGCCACCGGGCGCGACCTCGCCTGCCCTCGGGATGTCAAGGCGGCTCCACTGAGCGCCTTCCCGGTTCTCCCCCGTGTCTGGCTGTCTCAACCTCCTGCACCCAGGCCGGCTGCAAAGTTCCCTGGGAAATTTACATGCGTGTCCACGACTCCAGCCTCTGCCTTTCAACGCTTGCCCCTGCCGCTTCCCGCTGTATATCCATCACCCCCCATGGCACCCACGGGCTCCGCCGTCTGCCAGGCCGTCTGCAGATTGTAAATAAACGCCCCTGCGCTGAGGGGCAGACGAGATGGAGCCTGTCGGAGCGGGGAGTCGGCTGCACAGCTGTAATTACAGTGGAGGGGCGTGAGGTGAGCCCTCCCACCCGTAGATTTAACCGTCGTCAGCTGCCGGGGCCGGGGCGCCGGACCTGGGGCAGAGGCACTCAGAGTGCCAGGCCCGCCGATGAGCTCATGTGTGTCTCCCTCTCCGCAGGCCGGGCCGTTCCAAAGGGCCAACCTGGGACCCCTCGCCCCGCACCTGCCGTGCAGGAAGGACGTCAGCGCCGCGCGGGAACCTACCGTTTGTCCAGGTGAGCAACAATCAGCCTCCGCAGGAAGGCCGGCTCTGTCCCACGGCGCTGTCTGCGAGCGATCCACCGCCACACCCCTCCCCAGGTGCGCACACTCACAGGTGAGGGGCGGCCGAGGCCCCTCTCCCCGGTGGACCCCGTCCCGGGGTCTGACCGCGCACATCCCTGCAAAGCCCGTGCAGGGTCCCTTCCTGTGCTTGTGTGCGGTCAGGTGCACACGCCTCAGCTGACTGCTCTGCTGCCGGAGGGAAACTCGCTGTCGCCTGGGCTCAGACGGCGCGATGACGGGAATAGCGGCGGCACTGACGGCTTCGGAAGGCAGGGTTATAGGTAAGAAACGGTTATAATCAGAAAGCTAATCACTACCTTGCAGCCGAAATTGGACGTTTGAATTTCATGTTTCTTGCATTTTTTTATTCTTAATGACAATGGTGTTATTAATGGGAAGAGGCCCCCTGGAAATACACTGGAATTCATTCTGAGCCAGACACCGATGCTGAGGTGGGGGGCGGGGGGACGCCCAGCTCCCTGGCCCACCTTGGGGCCACTTCCCACGGGGGGGGGTGGGCATCCTTCGTGCGTGGAAAGGTCACGGACCCCAGCCCTGGGCTTGGGAGGCCCAGGCCTGGCCCTCGGGGCCCTGGGATTTCGGATGAACTCCGCCTTCACGCCGCTCACTTGTTGCACCGAGAACGCAGCGACTTTCCGGAGCTGAGGACAGAGTCGGGCTGCCCAGCCTCGGGGGCCGTCGGGGGTGGCTGAGCAAGACAGTGCTGACTCCCCGGGGGGTTTCGGGGGAAGCTGCCTCCCGGGGGGTCTCTCCTGAGAGAATGAGAGACCCCTCGGCTCACACATCCTGAAACCCTGGGCTTTGACGGCTGACACGCACATGCACGCAGGGTCCTGCAGCTCAGGGGCTGCGGGGCAGACGGGACGGGCGCAGGGCACAGTTGGGGGAGGGGCGCCAGGAGGTGACGACAGTGAACAGAGGGGTGAGCGCAGCTGGAGGGGCTGCTGACTGGCTCTGCTCCCGCTCCCTCTGGAGTTCGGGTTGTGCCCAGACGCCCTTTTCTATGGTGCTGCGTGTCAGGGCCGTCTCCAGAACACTGGACTCACCTCGGGCAGATAAATGTGTGACTGTGCACACATGTGTTTTGTATGTGTGCCCATGAGCACGAAGGTGCATGTGAGCAAACATGACACAGAAGCATGCGCACACATGATCATGTGCAACTGGGCACGCACTACCATGACATGCACGTGCAGGTGAGCAAGGGTGCACACACGAGCACATGTGTGTGAGACACAGTCATGCATTTGTGAGCACATGCATGTGCGTGTGCACATGCCTGCCTGTGTGTAGTGTGTGCGCGCGCCTGCTGATGGGTGGGGAAGGTTCAGGAGCACATTGTCTGGCTTTAAGCTGTTACTCTGTTAATCACAGAAGAATCTAAACAGTGTTCAAATTCGGTGGAAGAAGAGGTTCGGGCTGACACGGGTGGACGTTCAGAGTCGGAAGGACAATGCCGGAGCCTGTGGAGCGGGAGCAGAGGGGCAGACGTCCGGGTCCCGGCCGTGGGTCCAGCGGCTCCGTCAGCGTCCTGGGCTCCATGTGCGGAGCGGGGCCAGATCCTCTTTGGGAGTTGGTGTAGGCGTGTGTGCTTTTCCGCTGTGACCGTGTCCTGTGCCCACGCTCTCCCGTTGGCAAACGTGGGGTTGGCAGGACGTGTTCGGAGCCGGGGGAGACAAAGCGCGATACTTCCTGGCGTGGTGACACGCCTTCTGGGCCCCTCTTCCTGGCGCTCTGCCCTCTGAGCATCCCTCACTGGAGTCTGCAGACGCAGGACTGGCCCGACGCAGAGGCTGCTTCTGAGTCAGGGCTCCCTCGCCCCGCGGAGCTGGGAGACGGCTCTCCGCGGAGACGGGGCCGACGTCGAGGTCCTTGCCCAGTGGAGGAAGAGCCGCCTTTGAAGGGATGAACACGAGCCCCGTGTCGATGAGGTCACCATCGCTAAGCTGAGCTTTGCCCTCATTCCTGGAGACAAGACACCTCAATTTCTGCCATGTGAGACCAAAGGGTCAGGTGGGCGGCCACCGCATGACTGCCAGGGACCCGGGCGGTGGAGTGGGAGCTGGTGTGCAAAAACACGCCTACCTGCCAGTTACGGGATGACAGGACACCTGAGGACCCTGAGCAGGGACGTCAGGGAGAAACACCCACCTGGGCGTCTGGTGGGTGCAGGGGCTGCAGCGAAATACGGGCAGAGGGGAAGAGCCTGTCCAGCTTCCCCGGAATCTCGTTGCACACGGTGTGAGAAATTTGAACTGAGCCGCAGGTTCTGTGTGCATGCCTGTGTGCTCACGCATGTGTGTGTGTGCATGCCCGTGTGCACAGCGCCAGCAGTGTGCACTGCCCTTTTCCTGTCACTCACCGCGTGTCGGGAAGGAGGACCATGCTGTCCTCGTTGGGGCTTCCTCCCCTCCACAGCCAAATTCCCCCATGTTTTAGAGGACAGCGGTTACATGTGTGTTCACATACATGCACTTTTACACATCTACATAAAATACATGCTATGGTTAATCGTTGTCGCCAAGGGAGGTTCTGTCCTACAAGCCACTGGGAACCCCAAGGGACAAACGCCAAACCGGGGCTCCGGGGGGACACAGGGTTGGTGCCGGGAGCCCCTGCCCTCATTTGCATCAGCCTGGACGAACGGACGCTCCTGTTTGACGAGGCTGATCGGTGCGCACTGCGGACTCGCTGACCTCAACCCCACGACGGCAGCCAGCAGGCTCCCGCCGCACCGCACTCAGCTGACCCGTTTCCCCAGAGGCCACCGCCCAGCCCCCTGGAGCTCGGGGGCAGGAGGCTGCGCCCCAGCGCCGGGGCCACTGGACAGCAAGGCCACCGACAAAACACACAGAGACGAGAAGAGCGCGGCACTCGGCGGACCGTGAAAAGCACAGGTGTGGACCGAGCCGGAGCGGGGAGGCTGGGAGGGCGCTGGGGACCCAGGTCACAGTGTCTGTGGGCGGCCACAGGAGCACCGGCTGCATCGATCGTGAGGTGACAAGGCCCAGCCCGAGTGGGAAGACTTGCAAATGAAAAAGCCCTCGCATAATGAGAATTGACTGTGTCTGATCGCATTTGGAAGGGTCCTGGGGAGGAGGCGAAGCCAAATATTTGCCTTGTGGGGAAACCACAGCGTGTCTCTGTGAGGCAGGGAGGGGACGCAGGCCCGGCATGGGCAGCGGACATTCCAGCGGGTCCCGTCTCCCTGCAAGGCCCCGGCCCCCCACCCCCCCCCTCCGCGGGGCCACCAGTGGGCGGCCTGTGGAAGCAGAAGCGCTTCCACCCGGCCGTCACCGATCTCGCGATGTTCTCGGTCACGGCCTCCCCGCATCCTGTCTCGATTCTGCGCGCCTTCGGTTCTGCACGGCTGCTGTGGCTGCCGCTAGTATTTGCGCAAGGGACTCAACTGGGAAAACTGCCCGCGTCTGCAGGGCCTGTCGGCCTCGCGCTGGGGTTCGGGGGCGAGTTCAGGGGCGAGTTTGGGGGCGGACAGACCTACTTTTCGTCGACTTCTGTCCCTGCTAACGACTCATGACTTTTCCTGTGAGCTGGTTATTATTTGTTTATTATTGGCCTTAGCAGTATCTCCAGGAAAATGGATATAAAACAGGGGCTATGTCCCCGCCTCACTGGCCGTACCGTGTTTTCGGGAACCGGGCTCTGCGCGTGGAGGGGAACCGTTTGCGGATTCCGTCGGGGGTCCGCCGTGCGTCCCCGGGCAGCCGTGGGACTGCAAATTGCCCTTCACCGAAGTCCTTTGTCTGGCCCCTCGCAGCCCGAAGCATTAGACACGCGTGTGTACTGAGTCCATCCTGGCATGCAGTGTAATTACAAGCCGCTTGCTTTCTCCGTTGTAAAATGCGGTCGGAGGAGGAGGAGAGCAGGGTGGAAAATTAACATCGTGATGTACTGTATGGCGGAACGGCACTAAAGCGCGGCCGTGCTCACGCGGGCGCTGCTGGGGGGGCGTGTGCGGGAGCAATAAAGAATTAAATGCCTCTTTCTCAACTATATTTGCATGATTTTCAACTGCAGTAAAATTAATCTGATCTGCCGCTCAGAATACATACCACGGCAGCACCGCCCGAGCTGCCGCGGAGCCCGGCGACGCCTTCGCAGCCTGGAAACGCCATTTCTGTGGGGGCGCGGCTGGCAGGAAGCGGAGGGACGCAGCTCCTGGCTGAGCCCCGCGGGCGTGGACCGTCTGTGAGGTCCTGCACCTGTGCTCGGGTCCCCACGGGCTCCGACAGGTGTGTGTTTTGGGTCCATTTAAGGACAGGTGGACCCAGACGGAAGTGGGGGTGTAGGACAGGAAGCTGCCTCTATGGGTCACGCTGGGGCCTCCCCTGTTGCGGGGGAGAGAGGTCTGGCCAGCTGGGCGTTCTCGCTGGGAAAGGTTTTGTGATGTCCAGCAGGAAGGACGCTGTGTCAGTAATCAGCTACATTGTATCATTTGCCGAGCTCTGGGTGATGGCAGTTGGAGAATGATAAGCTCCTTCCCATGAAGGCGGTGAATCCCCCAGTGTGCCCACACGGCAGCTCAGGACAGCGTCTGTGCCCACAGTGTGCCTGCGAGCCCTGGTGTGCACACACGTGTGTGTGGAGCGGTGCTGACGCAGGGTGTTCCCTCCGACCTGCTGCCGGTCATTTGTAAACAACCCCGGACAACGGCGCCCCTGCAGACCCCAGGGTGGGCTCAGCCTCGGTTCTCAGCTGCCATTTGTCCTTTTACTGGGTGACCTGCTGGAAACTGGCCTCATTCCGTGCAACGTGCTTTTCAAACGAGCCGGCTCAGACCGAGGGTCTTCCGGGGCTATTGAGGCCTTTGGCACAGGGTTTGCTGTGACGTGTCTCAGATGCTTGTGCCCCTTTGCACGGAGGGTCCCCACATGGGAGGCCCGACCCCCTGTGTCCTTCAGGGCACGGGCCCACGCTCCTCGATCTGAGTCCAGACGCGCTTTGTCCAGCAGGTCCCACTGCCCGAGGTGTCTCTACCTTCCCCAAGAAGTGGTGGCGTTTTCTGCCAGGGACACGGGGCTTCTCGTCAGCAGCCGAGGAGCAAGGCCCCTCGGCCCGGCCGCTCTGCCCCAGACGCCCCTCAGAAGAGGCCAGACTCAGCCAGCACCCGGAAAACAAGCCTTCCTGCCTCCGTGACCTTTGGGGCTGCCCTCAGTAAGTGGCGGTAGAAGCAGCGAGTCAGCCAGACGACGCTTCCCGGTGGGGCGAGCTCCCTGTCTCCACCGTGTCTGCGTTCCGTCTGCTCAGGCGAAGCCGGATGGCGGTGGCCTCACCGCGCCTGGGCATCAGCCTGGGAGATACGAGTGTCACCCTCAGCCTCATCTCCTTGGCTCTGCGCGGGGTCCGCGTGCTCCTGGGGCTGGGGAGTGAGGGGGCCGCCGGGCTGGCCTGCGGTCTTGGCCAATGTCTCCGCCCACCACGGCCCTGGGACCCTCAGCCAGGTCACCACCGAGCAGGTGATGGCCCTGTGCTGTGTCACCAGCTGTGCCGGGTCAGCCGGAGCTGTCTGATCGCCGGTGTCTCCCTCCCGTCCTCAGCCTCCCCGGAGCACCCACTGCCACATCGTCCCCAGAGCCACTTTGATTTCAGTCTGTAGGTGGTTTAGCTTCGGGCAGAACGAGCCCAGGCTGGAGTTTCCCACAAGGGCCGGGTGCACCAGCAGCCCCTGCGTCTGTCCCGTGTGGCGCTTGGAGAGCGGAGCTGCTGAGGGCTCCTGGGGGCGTGGCGGAGGGGACTGCTGTCACGGCCTTGTCCTCACACCTCCGCAGGGCCAGGCCACAGCGAGGACGTTCCGGCACACTCTGTCCGAGGACCCCCAGGGCCCTGTGTGTGGGCAGCACGGTCACCCTCATTCAAGGGGATTTGCGGACCGGGTGAGGGTGGCCCCACCCCCGAGATGGGAACCATCGGAGGTCACACCCTTCCTGGGACAGCCCACCTCAGGGAGCATACAGGTGGGAGAGGGTGTCGAAGACCCCTGACCACTGGCGGAGGAAGGTCTGAGGTCATGGGAGCAGAGGCAGGACTGAGAGCCAAGCGGAGGGTGTGACACCAGAGCACCAGGGTCACTGGTGCGGGGGGCCAGGGCGGGAGACGGAGTCCAGGGCCTGGGCACCCCTGCAGGCTGGGTGCCCCTTGCTCGCCTGGGCTCTGGGTGGGGCCGGGCAGAGGGCGACCTTGGGTTGGGTGAGTTGATTCCGGCACTGCTACCCGGCGGTGGCCAGGACACGTTTCTGGCCATCAGCAGTGGCCCTGATGTCCTGGTGGCAGGCGAGGGTCTCGGGGCTCGTTGCTTCCCTTGGCCAGTTGGGGACAGTGGCACCAGCACAGACAGGACAGAGGCGCTCACACCCCTGCAGCCCTCACTGACTGTCCTCCTGCTTCGGGGCCTGACCCGGGGTCTCTGCCGCACGGGCTGGTCGCCGTCTGGGTCTGCCGTCCGGGACTGCCACACTGTGGGATGTTCCTCGGTTCGTGTGGGCCTGACGTTTCCTCCTGGTGTGCCCCTCTCACGTGTTTTCGGCCAGAGAACAGAACCAGCGATGTCGTGCGGTTTTCCGGAACTGTGTCTGAAGGCACTGGGTGCGGGCCTGTCTCACGCCTGGGGTGGGCCCTCGGTCCCGGGTTAAGGCGGTGTTGGCCCGATTTCTCCACAGTCAGCGTCACGGACAGACTGTGGGAGGCGGTGAAACTTGAAATTGTGCGAAAGACTCGGTTTCTCCTCAGACTGCTGCTCACGTCCTGCCCTTGACAATCGGTGTGGGGTTGCGACGGTGACTTCAGCTTCCTGTAACTTTTCCCGCATTTACCCCCTGGAATCTTTCCTTGAGGAAGCTCTGTCCCTTCCCCCCAGGTTCCAACGTGCTCAGCTCCTCGGTGGGCGTGGCGGGCCTTCAGCCCGGTCCTGCCTCGCATCCGCCGGGAGCTGGGCCGACGTGAACGAAACCTTCTTATTCAGGAAGTGCTCTTCCATCTCGGGGGTCATTTTATTTTTTATTTAACTTCACGACGTTTTTCTCTTGCACTTTTTTGGGCCTCTGGCCCTCAGTCATGAGACAGAGACTAGTGTCCATTAAAGGGACCACTTACACATTTTTGCCTACGGATGAAACTACCTTGGGCCTCAAAACCAGACAACCCAGACCCGTCGAAGGGGCCGCGCCGGGTGCTACGCCAAGCTCACGTGTTTCAACGGAGACAGCCACGGACGCCCCATCGCTACACTCTCAGGGGACGCACAGCAGAGTCCCCTGGGGGCGCTTGTTAAACATGCAAAGACTTACCAAGGGAAGCGGCTGATGCAAGAATGGAGGGGAAAGTAGGAGGGTCTCGGAAACACCGTCCTCACAGGCCCGTGCGCGTCCGCCCTGCGGCCTCTCCGCAGAAACGGAGCTTGGGCGTTGGAGAGCACTTCTGCAAGACTGCGAGATTCGAACACGCACTCTTAACGCACGTAAACATTTTACTACCCATCAGCAGCTGGCGTGAGCCAAGAAACCAAGATATTTCTCGCTAAGACTTAATTCGGTGGTTTTATAGAGCACAGAGAATTTTTTATTATGACATAATTCTGTACATAAAATATCACATTAAAAGAAGAAGATGAAGTTTTGCACTTTCATTCTCCATTAATCCAACTGAAAACAATTGCGAAGAACTTGAACCAAGCAGAACTCTGCTGGGAAGCCGTAGCACTTGCCGCCCGGGTGGAGGATGCAGGGATCCTTCAGGGATGGACCCCGGGCGGCAGGCGGGTGGGCTTCGGGAACTGCATCGGGAGGTCGTTCCCACAGAGGGGAGAAGCCGAGGCAGCTGGAGGCGGCTAGAACCTGCACCTGCTCAGTGGGGCCGGAGCCAAAGGCAACGAGTGTCTGCTGGCCACCGCCGCGGGGACAGCCCTGCACGGTCAGCCTCACTCTGGAGCCCTCGTAGGTTGGGGCGTCTGTTGCAGCCGCAGCTCGGTGAACTTCTGGGGTCCAAGCTGCTCCCCCTCCCGCCACCGGCTGCTCTCAGAACCACTACCGCCCCCTTGAATCTCACAGGCTGGCTTCCAGGAAGCCCAGGCTCGGGGAGCAGAGATGTAGTGTTCCAAATGTCCCCAAAGGTCCCGTCTGGAGTTGGTGACCGCTCGCTCCTCTTCCGGGTGTGAATGGACTGCCATGGTGAGCTTTGACTGAAATTGGGGGCCGGGATCAAGATGTGCCTTTAAAAAAATGGGAGAATTCCCCCAGCACACCCACCCCAGTTCTCCCTGGAGACAGCTCCACTGAGGCCCACCTCACACAGCCTCACGTCTCGTGCCTCCGAGAACTGGCTGCCAGGACGGTTACAAGGTCCCCGCTTCCTGCTGCCCGATGGCGAACAGCAGCTAAGCCTCCTGGAGGGCCAGGCCGCAGGAACGGCCCCTCGGGCTGTGTTCCCCCAGGGGCCCGTATCAGGGTGTGGGGACCCCACCTGTTGCAAACCAACCGCTGGCCCTGCTTCAGGGGACGTGTCCAGAGTTGGCTGAGGACCACGGAGAGCTCCAGGGCTGGTGGGGCTCGAGGGGTTGGAGGGGAGTGAGCTGGGGAACTCGGCTGAGAGGCTATCTGCACGTCCACGGTCCCCTCGAGGAGCCGTGGTTCCTGCTGCCCCAGGTCGACACCTGAGGCAGGGGCTGGCCGCATCCTTGCTGGACAGAGAAGCCCACTGGGGCGCGGGGGCCTGAGGGGAGCCGTCTGAGGCCGTGAGTTGTCCAAAGACGAGCTGGCCGCCCGCCGGGACTGTTCCTCTTTAGTTTCTGGTGCCACGTTGCTGTGGTTACCCCACGCTGTCTGGAAGTCACGCAGCAGCACAGATCGAGTCTCCGCATTGGAGACTCGGTGGCAGACACGGTGCCCCCGCTGAGCACATTGTCTGACGTCCGCATCTCTCCCGCTGCCGATCGGCACTAAGCGCACGTGCTCTTTCCCCGGGACAGTGCGGCGAGTGCGCGTGGCAGCCAGACCAGTCCCTCCGGAACCTTTTCTTTGGTGTCCCCAAACCCCCTTTAGCGCTTCCTCGTGACACCGGTCAGGTGTCGTTTGTCTTCATGAGCCACACTCACGGGCAGATCGATCTCCAAGGGTGTGTTTGGTCTTCCCTTTCCTGGCCCCTGCGGTCAGCGTAGGGCTGGACGTTTGCTCGGCGTCCACTCCGTGCCTGTGGAAGGGCTGGGTGGACTTCGACGTTTGTGGGCACAGCATTCCAAGCTGAGCGGGAGGTGTTTTGAGGGAGACGTGTTCACCCAGAGAATGCGGACAAACTGCAGCAGGAAGCGCGACTCCTGAGTTTGCTGTGCCTGCCGTTTGGTTTTGCCAGTGAGAGCGGGACCACGTGGCCTCGGGGATGGCTGACACCGTGACTGCGAGTGACTGTCTTCCCCGAGGTGGCATGGCCCGCAGTGGTGGACGCTCCAGACCATGCTGGACCCCCTGCAAACAGACGCGCTTCACTCGGCAGTGAGCCCTCCCCTCTACCCATCAGCACCGTTTATCAGCTTAGTTCAGTGTGCTGAACGCCCTCCCACCGTACATTCAAAGGGCACTTGGCCAGGTCTCGGGGGGGGGGGGCACTTGCTAAAAACACAGAACCTCGGGGCCCAACCTGACGAGTCCAGACTGCTGGCCACGGGTCTGTCTTCTAGCAGAGCCACTGGTCTGGCTTCCAGGGCACCGGACACGCGGCTGGGTGGCGTGTGGTGGCCCCTCTGGGCCTTCCTCACTGCTTTGCAGGGTTGGCTTCCCGGGCTCGGCTGTCATGGCTGTGGGGTGGAGCTGTGGCCGGGGGACACCTGTCCCCTCAGGGTCACATTCTACATCCCTGGCAGGTTAGTGGGACGGGGGTGGGAGCTGTGTATGTCCCTCCTGGGCCAGTAGTTCGAGGATGGCGCCCTCGCCCACCCTGGCTGAGGGCAGACAGGGCTGCCCTGGAGGAGGGTTGAGCCGGGAGGCACAGGGCCCTGCCTCCCGCGGGGAAGCTGTACTGGGTGAAGTGAGCGGGAAGCAGGCCCTGTGTGAGTCAGGCCACCGAACAACGGACGGCGTGCTCCTTGGCCCGGGACGTGGGGCGCAGGCAGGCGAGTTGACAGTGCTGGGCAGGAAGCCGGCCACGCAGGCTGCACGTCAAACATTGTGGAGCTCGGGCCACAGCGCCAGCTGCAGTGGCCTGGCCGGCGGGCCTCCTGGCCACTGAGCCGCTGCGGTGGGAGAGCCAGGGTGTCCGTGTGCGGTGGCCGCGACGGGCCGCCCTCCTCTGGAGGGTGGGGGGGCCCGCATTTCTGCTCTCGTGGCGAGGGTTTGTATGTGCTGCTCGATTTCCTAGCAGGGAAATATAAGGGAGAAACAACCCGTTTCTCAGGACAGTGTCTTCTCCGAGACCCGACGCGCTCCATCTCGCTGTTAATTTTACTTTGGGCGAAGGAAGTGGCGTCACGGGCCTGTTCCCCACGCTCGGAGTGGGTTGTGATCAGCCTCTGTCCCCGGGTTCCAGATGAAAGATCGCCTCTGTCGGAAAGTGACTCCTGCGCAGTCTGTTCTGTGACCTACGCATCTTCCTCTCGCCCGGCCTCGGTCTTCCTCACTAGGAACCCAGAAAGGCGAGTCTGTTTTCTGTTGTTCTCTGTCCTTTCCGGAGGGGTGCCTCGGGGGAGCACCATCACTGTGATGAGGACGTTTCTGTCTTCCAGGACAACGAGGACACTGATCTGTCTTGGAGCCAAGAAGAGGACCCACAGAAGGGACCGACGGGCAGTCTGGGGACGGACTGTGCTCGGCACTCCACATCCCCAGAGTGTCACGGATCCCGTGTGGCCGGTCAGTGACCCCTTCCCCTAGAGGCAACGCAGGGCAGTGGGGCGCAGAGCTGTGGACCCAGGAACACACACAGAGTACGTGTGTGTCCACACACATCTACACACATGTATCGACAGACAGCATATGTGCATCCACATGTGCACACCACACTTGTACCACACACACATACTCTACATGTGTGCCCTGCACATTATACACATACGCATGCACATACCCCCACACACCACACCTACACACAGCACATGTGTACCCACACATGAACCCACACAGCACACACGCACCATGCCCACACATGCATCACACATGCACATGCTACACATGTGTCCTACACACCATACACATATGTGTGCACACCTACTATGCACAGCACGTGTATATATCCACACATACTCCATGCATGCACCCCCACTCAGCACACACATGTATACACACACATAATTAAGGAAGGAACGGATGGATCCATGAGAGGGCGGAGCTTCCAGCAGGTGGGGGAACGTGTCCACGTGAAACAGCGACTTTGAGCTCCGTGTTCAGTGCGAACCCGGGTCATCCTTCCGTCCTCCAGCTGCACAGGTGTGGGGGGCAGTAAAGGTTTAACGGGCTTGGGAAGCCAGGAAGTAGCTCTCACCAGGTTTATTTGAGCCCAAACATCAAACATTGGTGTGGCGGGGAGCCGCCCGCGGCCGCGTCTTTGTCTGCAGCCGAGAGGCAGGTCCTCCGGCTTTCGTGTTTCCTGAAGAATGCAGCCCAGGTTTTGTCATGGGAAATGTTTTCCTTTCATGCTGAAATGCGTCTGTTTGCCTCCGAACACAGTGTGGGCTGCTCCTGCAAGGGTGGAGATCATTACGGTGACGTGTGGTCCCCTCGTCTGTCCACGGGGAGAAATATTTCCTGAGACCGTCCTGAGAAGTGCTCAGCTCCTAGATTTTCCAGTTCACTTCTAGTGGTTCTGGGGGGGTGGGGCGGAGATGCTGGTCTCGGGCATCATTTCACTGAGCGTGATGGACGCCCAGTGCAGATGGTGGGGGCTCCGTCTGCGTCCCCTCCAGTCAGGGTGCGGGGCCGGGACCTCCCACATGGCATCAATCCTTTCTCCTGTTTCTGCTGGCTTCGCCCCCTCCTTCTTTCTAAAATGCTGTTTTCTGTGACACCAACCCCGTCATTGGGATGGGTGATGTGTTCTTGGAAGGGTGGGTCAGAGGGGCGACCCTGAGGGGGAGGGCTCGCAGCTCACTGATAAGAAACCCGGTACCACAAGCAACCCTTTCGTTCTCTAAAGTAGCACTTTTTCCTGAATTTAAAATTACGAAGCCACTTTAGAAAAGTTATAGATTAAAGAAACACATAAAAAATACAAAGAATCTCTCGAAATCATAGTATCCTGGGCACAACTGGTAAAGTTTCCAGCTATCTGCTCATAGAAACCCTTTCTGTGCCAACGTCCACGCTCAGCCCCACGTCTGTGCATCTGAGTCTGCATCTGGGTCTTTGCGTCTCTGTGTCTGTGCCCTCCTCGCATGCAACTCGTGCCTCCTCTGCAACGGCGCCTCTGTCTGTGCTAGGTCTGCTCCTGTCTGTATCTGTATGTGTCTTTACCGGCACCTGGACCTGCACCTGCATCTGCACCTGGACCTGCACCTAGACCTGGACCTGCACACCTGCACCTGGACCTGCAACTGCACCTGGACCTGCAACTGCACCTGTACCTGCACACCTGCACCTGTATCCGTATCTGTGCGTCTGTCCACACACATGTGCACACCGAAGGCTGCAGTATCGCATCAAATGCAAGACTGTCGGTGAAGTGCACTTGGAGTCACAAGGGACGGAGCTCCACCCGCTGTTCTAGATGGCACCATGCTTTGAACGGTTTCACATGTCACTAACTTCCCTCACGAGTGTGGCTTCGAGGGTTACACAGTATTCCCTCCAGCCACCTAGCTCAGCCGTTCTCCAAACGTCACTGTGCCGCCGGCAGTGGCACAGCCCACCAACTCCTCCAGGCCCGTGGGGGCTCTGGGAAAATGTTCCTGCCTCTTGGGCCCCACCTGTGTGTCCTCGAGCCACAGCCGCTGATGAGACCACTGATCACGCCGGTGCCGAGGGAAGCGAGCTGGCTGAGAGGACACCGCGGAGATCAGACGGAAGAGCCCGCACCTGGGCCCCCCGGGCCATACACGGTGTCAGGTTGCACTGATGGGCCAGGTACTCCCGTGGCCGCATCTGCCTGCGTCACATGGCTGTGAGGAAGCACCGAGACCCAGACCAGCGCCCGAGTGGTGCAGCCCACGGCCCCGTCCAGTGCATCCCTCATCCCCGGCAGCCGGCCCACGGCCAACCGTGTCATAGCTCCTGTCACTTGGCCTCGTCCCCTTGTGTCTCCCGGAGGACCCAGGGTGGGAGCCAGGGGTGGGGGGACTGCCGAGTGAGACCTCCACCCTCCATGTCCCCCCACCGAGTCACACTCTGGGGTCCCCTTCGGGCGCTCAGTGTCATGATCACACGGCTCTCCTGTCCTGGTTGGTGGCAGACGTGTGTGTGCCAGGTTCTCTACTAAAAGTGGTTCTGGGGACAGGTTTCCGACAAAGCCCTCCCAACCCAGAGCCTCAGGTTCTTTAAAACCAGTGACATCAGAGCCACAGGCACCCCCGGGTGACACGAGAGGACACCCCACTTCCCGTCACCAGCCACGCACCTGGTGTTGACCACAGACTCCCCCCCCCACCCCGGGTCTGGCCACACCAGGAGCCACGCCATCCTAGCAGGGACACGGCTGTCTGGAACTTTCTGGAAAGTAGTCTGTCCTGTGGAGTGTTATATCTTAACAACGTGATGGCTTGCAGGCTCCTCAGCTGTCCGCTGGGGGGACTCAGCCTGGGGGTGGGGGAGGGGAGGCAACCCTGGAACGAACCCCATCCTGCTAAGTGTGGGTTTGGAGTGAAGACAGGATGCAGGCTTGTCTGCGCACAGGTGAGCCCTGCTCTGTGCCACCCGCCTGCCTTCTCCCACCTCTAGCTTCAACCTCATCTGCGCAGATGGGAAGCGAACTCTGCCACCTTCGTGGAGAAGCCGACGAAGTTTACAAGGAGGTGGCAGGTTCAGGAAGCCTGCGTGGTGTGCGGCTGCGGAGCGAGGTCCGGGGTTCCGGGTCCTGGCGGTGGGCCTGCGCCCCGTCCAGCCACCTCCCACGCAGCGGGCAGTTTCCGCCCGACCGCGGGTCCTTCTCCACCGAACACCCGAATCTGCCCACGCGGACAGCAGTGTCTCTCCAGACCGCCCCCGACATTGGGGGCTTCCCGCCCTGTCCACTCTCTGGGCATTTCTGGGGGCTCTGAGAACCAAATTTCCCCTCCCGCACACTGCCAGGGCGCTCAGCTCCGGAAAGACCGCCTCCCGCTAAGACGGCCAAGCTCACCAGGTAACCCGCTCACCTGAGCGGAGCCAGAAGCGCGACCTGGCCACTGTGGCGGTTGGCAGACTCGGGCATCTTCCCAGGAGCAGGCCGGGGGCCGTCCCACTCACCTCCACGTCCACGGGCTGCCGCCCTCGCCTAGCGGAAATTCCTGCACCGAGGCACCTCCCACACCACGCACAGACCCCGGAAGCCACGAAAGGGGCGGAGGGCCGAGAGCAAACTAGAAAGGAATTTTATGATCACTGTGAAAAATTTATGGAGGGGAGCTGGCGTGGGGTTCTATAAAACGGAACTGGCTCCAGCCAGCACGCCAAGGCACGCCTGCCTGTCCCTTCCTGGGGCTGATGAATTGTTGCCACGGAGGGCCCGGTATTTGCTTCTCAGGGTTGGATCTTGGGGACGCCGGGACCCCAACGACGCTGCTGTTGTTGGAAGGCCCCCACTGGGCCGGGGAGAATGAGTCTTGGAAGCCGTACCCACAGGTCACTTAGCTCTGTGATTTACGAAAGGGCGTCTGCACAGCCTGGCGTTTTATTCAAAATTCACAGCCGGAGGACAGAAGGAGAAAGAACAGGTTGCTTTCAGGTTGCTCTGTCCCCCGACATGCATATAATTTAAACACTTATCCGCTGGGCGAGGCCGCGGCGCCCGGGCCTGCTGGGGCCAACAGGGGCGGACCCCGGCGAGCGCCTTGCCGACTTCGGCCTGTGTTTTGCTGGCTGGCTGAATAACAACACATAGCACTTTCCTTGAGAAACCCCCACCATGATTTCAAAACACATCAGTTTCAATTAACTCGGAGGAAAAAAAACCCAAGATCAGTAATTCTGGGTTGTGGTTACTCATTGTGGAGCTGGCCTGCTTTCAAAGGGAAAGGAGGTTGACGGTGACTTAACCAGAGGACATACACTCACCGGAGACTTTTTTTCACTACACCTGCAGCGACAGAATTGCCAAATGGGGTCCTTTTTGGCTTTCGGAATAAATAACACCAGCACGTGTGTGCTGGAGGAAACCTCACGCCCGGCGGCGAGTGTGGCGCTGGCCAGCTGCTCCGGGAGGAAGCAGCCGCCGTTCTTCCTGACCTGTGTGAGTGCCGGCGGCAGGCCCCGCCGCGGATCCGCCGTGGCGCAGCGAGGGCGGGTGCCTGCTTCTCCCGGAGAAGGGCCCGGCAGGCCCTGCAGACACGCGGCCGCGGGGAGACCCGAAGGCTCCCGGGCTCCGTCCAGGGCAACAGGCGCCGGGTCTCCCGGGGCAGGTTGTTGGCGTGCGAGCGCCACCAGCTTCCGACTCTGCGTATTTTCAGAATCCCTTAAACGAGGAAGAGCATGCGTAGCCTTGTTAAGTTTTAGTTGATAATGACTAATTAGGAAGGCACATTTGCACTGCATTGTGTTTATTACTTAAAAAAGAGGAACTTAAATACCCAACCAACGCTTCTGATGTGGGCAGTTTCCACACACCCGTGTGCGTGTAGAAACAGGGCGTGCACACACGTGCCGGTGCCTGTGGGGGGTGGGGGTGCGAGGCGTGCGGAGTCCACCGTCGTCCACACAGTGGAAGGTCATGAGTTTCCACAGGAGGAAGACGAAGAGAAGGACTATTTTGTAAGATGCTTGTTCCGCAGAATTAGGTGGAGTGGCCACGGGGTGTCTATGGGTAGCATTGAAAAGATGGGGGCGATGGGTCTGCGCCCCAGGCTCTGGGCTGGCTGACCGCAGGCCTTGCCCCTCCGAGAGCACCTCTGTGATGGCTTCCACACCGACCTGGGGGTGCCCCGGGTGCGTTGGGGGTGCCGCCCCAACATTGTTCTGGGCTGACTCACTCAGAAACGGGGAGGTATAATAACGCTGAGACCGCGGCCTGGTGGGGGAGGGGAGGGATTGGGTGGGCACAGGCCGTTGGTCGGGGACTGTCACCCAGAGCAAGGGGGGACCCTGGACCTGTGTGGCCCGGTGGGGACACTGCGTGCGGGTTCATTCTGGCCCCTGGGCCTGTCCCTGGGAGCTTCGCTTCCGTCTGGTTGTTTGTCCTCTGCACCTGAGTCTGCGAGGCCCCCAAGCCGGGCATGAGTCTGGTTTGCCGTCGAGAACCTCCCAGACCTGCTGTTGGAAAAAGCAGCCGGGGGCTCAGACGCACGGGAGCAGGGTCCCAGCAGGAGTCACGGCTGGTTTCCTCACACCACCCACAGCAGACGCTCTGGCCCAGGGACCCTGCCCACCGCAGCCCGCCCACGGCCCCCCACATGCGCGTCGAACCCAGTGCCCTCCACCCTCCAGCCTTACCACTGGGCCGGCTCCCTGACACCCCAGCATCTGTCTCTGGCGCCGTCACTTGCTGACCCTGCCGACTGCGTCCAGGCACCTGAGTCCCTAATCCTCCTTGTCGTCTGCCTTGCTCGGTGCTCATTTCTCCTCACCAGAAACTTCCGAGGCCCCGCCCTGTCTGATTTGGAGCAGCACTCAATTGGCGTGCCAGAGCCGACCTCAGCCTCGACCTTGCCTTGTACTCCGCCCCCCACCCCCACTGCACCGCCCAGGTTGGGAGCTCTGAGCTTGGGGGGTGGGGAGGCTGTCTGACAGGGCCGCTCATTCCTCCTGCGACACCCAGCCCGCATGTCCACCGGTCCCCGATGCCCCTGCACACGGTGGGAGCTGTCTCTCCACCGCGCAGCCATCAGCGGCATCGGACAAGCCCGGTGCCACCTCCTCCCCTGGATGCTACGCCGCTGGGCCGGGCTTGGGCCTCGCCACGTCCCTTCCCCTCTCTGCAAAGTCAGACTTAGACCTGAGACAGGGTCAAGCAAGGTGCTCCGAAAGCTAACGAATCGCTAGTGAAAGGAACCCGTCGAATGAGGAACCAGAAGATTCAAGGAATCTTTACATTGGCAGATTCTCTATTCTATGACAATATTTATTAATATTCAATAAAACTGGGAACAAACGCAGCCTGGGGACCCTGGGGTGGACAGGTACTGTTTCTGTAATTTCCTGAGGATCAGTGATTATTCCCAGATAAAATGTTAGGAAACAATAAGTGAACAGAGAAAGCCTACCCCCCGGGACGTGTCCGCTTTGCTTCCGTCTGCTATCGGAGCCGAGTCTCCAGCTGGCGCGGTTTTGTAGAGCCCGCAGTTTGGGGAGCCGTGATCCGACCGTGCATATGGGTCCCTTTCCCTGAGCCTCGAAGATACCAGCACCGTTCACAAGTCCCTGGGTCACCTGCTTTCATCGCTGCTCCTTCATGGAGGTGACTTGGGAAGAGACGCTTCTTCAGGCTACTGCGTCCTGTTCTGAATGTGGACGCTCCAGCCCCGCCGCCCAGTGACCCTTCAGGCTTCTGCCACGGGCTGTCTTCGGTGAGCTGAGAATTCGAGTGTGCAGACCGCCTGTGACGCCAGGAGGTGCTACTTAAAAAAAAAAAAAAATTTATTTATTTATTTATTTTTAGAGAGAAGGGAACGGAGGGAGAAAGAGAAGGAGAGAAACAGCCATGTGTGGTTGATTGCCTCTCGCACGCCCCCTACTGGGGACCTGGCCCACAGCCCAGGCACGTGCCCTGACCGGGAATGGAACCCGAGATCCTTTGGTTCGCAGCCTGGTGCTCGATCCACTGAGCCACACCAGCCGGGGCAAGAAGGTGGTATCTTGACGAGTGACCCATCAAAGGGGGAAGCAAGGGTGCGAGTCAGCTCGGCCTGCAGGCTCCGGGGCCCGGAGGAGCTGGCAGAAAGCAGCGCCTAGTTCCGCTGGGGGTGGGGGTGGGGCGGCGAGGGGGCAGGTGGCTCAGAGCGCTGGCTTCATGGGAACATCTGTCTGGGGCGTGGACAGCTGGGGATGCATCTTGGAGGGTTTTTTTTTGCTACTTGGAATTTGTTTTGGCACATAGATTTACTTCTGTGTGTTATTTTCTGCCACCAAAAAAAGAAAAGAAGTTAGGGTTATAAATAGTTTCGCTTTATTGTGAATTACTTTTATTCATGGATTGTGTGTCTGTGGCACACGCTCACACATCTTATAGAAGATGAACTAAATTCTCATGAAATGCTGTGAAATACCAGCCAAAGAGAAATACACTTGGTGTAATTCCAGCCACCCTGACCTCCTTCCAAAGCCATTGCCAAACCAGCTAAACCCACCAGGACACCTCTGGGGATGGAAACGTTCTCAGGAAAATGTCGTCCTTCCTGGTGGAAGTTGTTGTTTTTTTTTTTTTTAAAGCAAAATTCTGTTAATAACATCATTTCTTTCAGTCATTGAAATGCCCTAAGTATTGCAGAAACAAAAAGGCTAAATTCATTAGCGATAAATTATTAACTTAAATCTTCAAAGCAAACGCTTAAAAAGAGAAAAGCTCCCCGAATGGCGCGGAGGCCCAGCGGCACGCAGCTCCGTCCATTGTCTGTGCATTATTGCCGCTATTACGGCTAATTGATGCACTGGCGGTTAATTAGTAGCCTGGAACCCCCACATGTTTCGCAGGACAATTATGCGGAGCTGCTCGGAAAAGCTCGGGGTCTCAGGGCGGTATTTGTCCACCTCTGCTCGCCGTCCTGCGGCCGCCCAGCAGGCCCCTCCGGCCTCTCCGAGGCAGGGAAGGTGAACGGAAGGTGCCTAAGTGATGCTGGCGTTGCCGTAGCCCCCAGGATCCTCTGCTTTCCCCGCCCAAGTACGAATCTCCTGGAGGCTTTGTTTACGGAACGGTGGGCAAAAGAGAGAGTCGAACGGGAGCAGGGGCGGCTTGTCTGTGACGCACGACACCCTCAGCGGCAGGTGCCAGGTGCTCTGGGCCCGGGGGCTGCACACAGGGCACCTCCAGCCCACGCGCCCCGGTCCCCCCGCCCTGGGGCCGGGACTCCGGAGCAGGTTACAGGGTCCTGTGGGGCCAAGGTGTGCGGACACATGCAGCCTGCAGGCAGGACGCGGTTCTCGGGACACGCCATCCGGTTGTCTCTGGGGGTTGCGTTTTATTCCTTTGCGGCTTTTGTTGCCTAGCTGAGGTGCCCTCACGCCTCCCGCAGGCAAGGAGCTGGGTGCGGCGCCGGCGCTGGAGCGGACGCGGCAGGTCCGTGCAGCCCCCGCGTTTGAACCTGCTCGCTTCCCTTTCTCCGCATTCACAGCGACACAAACGGTGTGGGTGGAGACAATCTCGCGTCACAGACCAGAATCTTCCCGGCGAGGCTGTGGCTGGTGGCTCCCTGCTGTGTGGCCGCGGCCCGCGGTTTCCAACGTGCGACAGGAACGCTCAGGCCTTGGGCACTGCCACACAAGAGGGGCGAGCTGTTCTGCACCAGCGGCGGGGGGCGCTGAGCGTGGGAAGTGTGTTGGGGGCCATTCCTTCAGGGCAGCGAGAGCTCTGGATCCGCACGAGGTCTCTTGGGAAAGCGTGCATGTTGGGGAGCGGCACGGACACCCCACTTCTCCAGCTGCTGCTCCTCCCTGGGGGTTCGGCCTCCTCACCTGGCCTGCCCTCCCTCAGCTTCTCAGCTGCCTGCTTCCTCCCAAGCAAATGGACTCAGGCTTTCAATGTCTGCAGGCCCTTCCCACCCTCTCACCTGTCCTGCCAGCCGGCTCCCCGGTGAGCCCTTGTCTCTGCATCAGGTGGGGGTCTCCCCTGTGTCTGGAGGCACCATGGTGGAACATGGCATGACATCCTCATGGAGTGACCGGGGCCACGCCCTGGGAGGCAGCCACCTGCTGCTTACCCGAGACAGCAGGGTGCAGGTCCCTTCTCTTGCCTACCTGGTCCACGGGAAGGTGCGGCCGTCCTCCCCTGCATGCCGGGTCTGTGTTCGGCAGGTTCACCTCTGCACTCTAAGCCACGGCGATGCGGCCACGGTGGGCGGCCAGGTTCTGCTCTCGCTGCCTGGCGCGGGGCGCTCTGCCATGTTTGGGGGAGGGGCCGGGCCCTTTCCTCTAACCCAAACCCAGCTTCGTGAGGCCGCCGGGCGGTGCCTGCAGCCCAGAGGCCGGGTGGCGGGAAGGTGCTTCTCGACCAGAGAAGAACAGATTCTGCTGAAAATACACCTACCGAGATCACTCCATTTCATCTGCGAGAACATGGCTTCATGCAGAAATTGTCGCTGATATGATCCAGCTAATTAAGGCGCGTGCATGGCAGTGGCTGTGTCATTAGAGGAGATAATATTGCCCAAGAAAAATAAGAAATCATTATGATGAATGTCTCAACATTGCATTACATGTTAATGAAGTGTAAATGATCTAATTATTTTTGAAAGAATACAGATTCGATTAAACTGTCGGAATGAAATTGGAAAGGACAGCCCACTCCACGTTCTACGCACAGACAAGTTAGTGTTAATTAGGCACCATCTACGGGAACAAATGAGGCCGGCCCGTGTGCGCCCGCCCGGGTCTGGGTGTGTCGCTCCGGGCAGGTTTCACAAAGAGCGATATTGGGGGAAATTGGGAGGCACCGGCGCACAGTGTGGCTGTGCTGGGTGGGAGGGGCAGGGAGCCCTGGCTGCTTTCCTTTCCCCCGGGGCTGGTTGTGGAGCGAGCTCACCAATTTCACAAATCCCCACTCTGCCCATCAGAGGCGGGATCGGTTCTCACTGCCAGCACGGAGGCAGCCCCCACCCCAGGGTCTGGTCCTCCTGCATCCCCCACGGGGATCTCAGAACGGGGCGCTGTTCGGCGCACCGGTCCCTGTCCCAACCGCACACAGCCCCTCGGCCACTTCTGTTCTGGTGCCGTGCTGCTGACAACTGGCTTTGTACCTCTGTCGTCTGTTTTCGGTCACTTGCCTCCAGAGGAGGAGGAGGAGGAGGAAGAGGAAGAGAAACCACAGAGAAGCAAAAAGCCAAAAATCTGTGATATTCCATCAACACAGACCTATCTATTTTCCCTTTGGAAATGCAATTTTAAAAACTTGGAATATTTTGCATTCATTCCATCTTTCATCTTTTCAGATACTTTTATGGGATCCGGGTCTGAAATGACAGGATACAAGGGGTGTGGCTGCCAGATGCCAGGAGGGGCAGGGCGCTGCTGAGCTGCACGGGGACACTGGCGGGTGCCGGCCTCCCTGGCCCACGCGGTGTTTCGGGGACACGGGCCGCCTGCTCCCAGCACCCCACCCTGCGGGGGGCGGTTCTGCCCCCACCCAAGAGGGTGGCCTCCGTGGGCCTGGGTGCCCAACGCTGCCGGGTGACACGTTTCCAGGGCCCCTCCCAGGAGGGGTCCACGAAAGCATCGGTCTTTCTTTCGCGTCTCCGCTGGAAGCCCAATTTCCGAAGCAGAACTGTACAATGGATGAAATTATATTCCTGTTGAACGACTGGGTTGTTCCACTTATGAAAACCCAACGCACAAAAAATATGTTTCAAAACTCCCAGATAAATTAAAGGGTGGTTATCCACAAAGAGCGTTTGCCGTATCAAAAGGTTTGCTGCTGGGGTGGCGTTAGGTCTTCCGGTTGGTTAAAGACAAGGTTCAGCCGATGCTGTAGCCACGAGCGTATGTATTTCATAAAACGGAGTGCCGAACGGTCCCCTCCCTCCCTCCTTTCTCAGCGAGGTTCCCTGGGGCTAAGGAGGCAGGGGCACCTCTGCTGTGTGGGAGCAAGAATATTTTCCCTTTTACACCCAGCTCCGAAACTTCGGGGTAATTATTAATAATTAGGACTGAGTGGAAAACCCACACCGAGTGAGTTATTCGGTGTGATTGCTGTTAACAATAGTTTCCTTCTTAACCCTCAGCAGTAAGAACAACAGTCACACAGTCTTTTTGTTTTAATTTCTGGCAGCTTACGGGGCCAAGATTCAGAAAAACCCTATGGAGGGAGCCACACGCAGAAGAACCGCCCCACAATAAAAAGGCGCACACATCAACGACGACAAAAAGCCGTGTGTAAAATGCACGGAACTGGGGCGTGTGAGCCGTATCTGGAACTGTGAGCGGATGGAACGCTCACAAAGGCGCTCTCAGCAAGCTGGGCTTTGTAACGTTTTAAAAAATGTGTTCGGAACTTTCCGTGTGTGCTGACAACGCTTCATCCCGAATGACACTCCCGGCAGGAGCTTCGAAGGCGGTGGAGCCTTCGGTTCTCGGGATGGAGCAGCCCCGGGCCTGGCGGGCAGAGGTGGGGCTGGCCCTGCGAAGGGGCCACGCGGCCGCGGTGGGTGTTGCCGGCGGTCGCACCCGGGGCCGGCTTTGGGGTCAGGCTCACCCGGGCCTCTGTCACCCGCCTGGCTGCGGTCCCGGCTGCCTAGTCCCGGCGCTGTGTATTGGAAACCGAGGGTCGGCCGCGCGGGCCCCTCCTGGGGTTTCGTAGGGCCTGGGCGCAACGCCCGCGGAGCATCAGGCTCCGGGCCAGCGCCTGGTCAGCGCCGCGAGGGCGGCTGGTCTGGGGCCCCGGGGTGGGCACAGGGCCGGCCGCAGAGGTTTCCTTTTGAAAAGCGAGGCTGACCGTCACCGTGCGGGCTGGTCCTTGGACCAGCAGTTGCCCGCGATGAGTCTGGCTGTGGATTCGGAACCGGGGAGCAGAGGCCCCCCCTGCCTGGCAGTGCGCAGCCACGGTGGGAAAAGTGGGGAACAGCGTCGTGTCAGCAAAGACCACGGAACGGCGCCGCTGCGCGCAGGCCTTCGGGGCTCCGGAACCGCAAACACCGCGGAGCAGGCCTGCGCTGCCCTGCGGGTGAGGCGGGCGCGCCCCCGCGGCCCTGGGTGCATCCTGGGCCGCGCTCGTCTCCTTCTGCGGGGGCTGCGCGTGCTTCGCCCCGACCAGCAACCTGAGGACGGAGCCGCGTGGCCTCCGCTTCCTTAGCGCGGCCTGGAGAAAGGCTCGAACCGCACGCGCTTACCTCCCATCCTTTGTGAGTCGCGCTGAGAACGCTTAACTTCCTGCGCAGGAGCGTTTGTAGAAAAGGAGAAAACGCCAGAATGTTCTTCGCAGAGAAATACTGGAAGACACACCGGGGTGGGCGTGGGAGTCGGGGACCCGTGGGGGCAGGTTCCACAGCCACCGTCTTGCGGTTGAGAGTGTCACTCTCTGATCTTCAGTGCAGGACGGTCACCAGCTCCGCCCTGCAGTCCCGAGTGACATCGATGGGAGACCCTTTGGAATGCCAGCCGCGCGGGCCACACACCCTTAGGGCACAGGCGTGGCCACTGCCGTACACAGTCTGGGCGGTGAGTGTGAAGGGTGGCGTTCTGCCCGGTAGGAGGACACGGGGACGGTTGTCCCCTGGGTTCCTGGCAGGATCAGGTCGGGCAACTGTTTATCAGAGTCGCTGGAATATCAGTGGCTCAACTGGGCTCTGCAAGGTTCTCTCAGAGGAGAAACCCCTGACGCCCTTGTCGATAAGTGTCCCTCGAGGGGACACTGGGCTTGACTCAGGCTCAAAGGCGGTGGGGGTTGGGATGAGACCCACATCTCTGCGCCCTCACCTTGGGTGCGGTTCCCGAATGGCTGGGGCCGCGGCCCTCCAGTCTTTCCCTCGGCGTCGAGTGAGGCGGTGGCTGAGCCTGACAGACGACCTGGCGGACGTTGGTGCCAGCAACTCGGTCCCCTGGAAGCTGACGGTGCCCACAGTCAGGGTGTCCCGCGTCCCGCCTCAGTGGTGCCGGGAGTTCCACGGAGGGCGCTGGGTGCGGGAGGAGGGGCTCGCCGGGCAGAGAGGCTCTCGAAGAGGCACCACATCTGCCTCCCCGTTTTTCCGGCACAACGGACGTGCTTCCCATCCGGTTTAAATGGGCCTTTCATCCTGACCTCAGCCCAGATCCCCCATGACCCGAGGGGTGTCCTGCCCGGGCCAGGCCTGAGCCTCTGGTCGGAAGCAGTCAGCACAGCCTGGTCTCGTGGGAGGGAGGCTGAGGGCCTGGCGGGGACCTCCGACCGCGGCGCTGAGCGAGCCAGGTTGCCGTCGTCTGCGTGTGAACTGCGTGTGGAGTCGGGGGGCAGGGGAAGCGGCAGCCGGGTCCCCCAGCTCCACGGGGCACACGGGGTGCCTGCCAGCACGCTGGCCCCGGGCGCCGGGCGAGCGCGGCGTCTCCGCCAACTCACCCGTGACAGAGGCCTTGGGCTCGGCGCCCTGGAGGGCCCTTTCGCTCGGCTCCGAGGCTCCACGGCTCCGGGGTGCGAACCCTGCAGCCCCCTCTCCGCAGGCAGCACTTAAACCTGGTGTGTCTGGGGGACGGGGACCTGATGGGAGCCCGGTCCCGGGCGGGTCGTCCCCATCACTCTGGGTGATGAAAGAAAGTGTCACGAAGGAAACGGTGCGGAGACTTGAGTGACCGTCTTCTCTGGGTTCGCGGACAGGTGAACCTGTCTCCGCAGGGAGACTTTACTGGGGGTGGGAGTGCGCATGGGAGGGCGCGGATGGGAGCAGAGAGCAGACTGGAAAAGGGGGAGACGGGAGTTGGGTCCCGCTGCTGGTGAAGCCCAGGCAGGGCGGTGGGACGACCCGGCCCGTCACCGAGGAACCCTGCTCGGGGCCCCCGGGCCACACATGGCCCAGGATGGCTGTGAACGGGAGTCAACGCAGAATCGTAAGTTTACTTAAAACCTTTTGTTCACTCGTCAGTTCTCATTAGTGTTTGTGTGTTTAACGTGTGGCCCTAGACAACTCTTCTTCTGCAGGTGCGGCCCAGAGGCCCCAAAGGCTGGATGTGCAGAAGGCGCTGGTGGGCTGCACCGTGCGGTTGGACTGGAAGGGACAGCCGTTCACAGGGAGGCGGTCAGCAGCCTGCTGTCTGGTGTCTGTGTCTCCATGTGTCCCCGGACCCTGGTGGCATCTGGCTTATTCCACTCCTTTGTAGGAAACCTATGTAAGGGCCAGGGCCAGGTGCCCAAAAAGTGTCGTGGGATCTGGAAAGAGGGCTCAAATCCCTGAGGCGGTCGGAGGAACCTGACTGATAACATTGGAAAGAAGAGTGCGTGTCTACGCAGCAGAGATAAAATCCTGGGTAAGCGGGTGCCCAGAACGCGGCAGGAGCACAGACCGCGGTGCACACAGTCGGTGGTGCATCCTTCAGCCTTACGGAGGAAGGAGCTTCTGACCCACGCTGTGCCATGGCGATGCCGGCTGAAGGAAGCCGGTGCAGAAGGACAGGTGCCGTGTGACCCACTCACGGGAGGTCCCGGAGGAGTCAGATCCACAGACACGGGACGTAGACGGTGGGAGCCAGGTCTGCGGGTCGGGGTGGGGAGGCCGGGGCTCGTGTTCATGGGGACATAGTGTCAGCGCGGGAAGAGGGGAAGCTCACGGTGGGTGGTGGTGATGGCCACATGGCAGCGTGAACGTGCCCAATGCCACCGAGCTGTGCGCTGAGGGGTTAAAATGGTAAGTTTAGGATTGTGTGTGTTTTGTCATAACTTACCAAAGGGACATGAACCAAGGCCACAGCCTGGGCTGTGACGTGCTGGGGACGGGGCCGGCGTGGAGACTGGGGGTCAGGAGGCCGTCCATCACCCAAGCCACAGGGGATGTCCATCCACAATGTGCCCCTCATGCCTGACGGCCCCCTGATGAGCCAGCGGACAGCTCATGGGGACAGCGCCAATATGAACAGTCGGTTCTCCATTGGGAAGACTTAGGGATTTTAATTTTTTAAAAAAAGCTCAGTTTTCTGGTGATTCCGAGGGAAACTGCGGTTGCGTGATGGGTATCCTAATCCAACCGCCTTCCCGTGAGGAAACAGGGTCGTCACCGGTGCCGAGTGGTCGCGCTGTCACGGTACAACCACGGTGACGCGGGGCCGGCCACCGGCTGAGGCTCCGGAGAGTGTGACCCTCCAGTGCCCTACAGCGGCGACTCCCAGGGTGGGAGGCTGTTCCTTTCGGCCTGTCCTTGGTGGACGAGTGGCCAGCGGCTGGCCAGCGCCCACAGTGACAAGGGCCACATGCCGGAGCCAGGAGCCCTGGGGACAGCGGGGGAGGGGCCTGTCCCTGCTGCCAGGCTGCAGGGTGGTGTTTCTGTCCCTGTGAGCGGGTTCAGCACATTTCTCAGGTGGAGAGTATTTACCGAAGGACTCTTTATCACGGATGTCACCTGAACAAAAATAATTTTCCGGTACTCCCATGGGCTAAAATACAGGCATCAGGACAGAAGCCAGTAATTCAACATGGGGTGCTGATAGCCACATGCCACAGTGTCCATTTGGAGAAGCGGCACCGCTCTGTGTGGCGCCCGGTGGCCATCCATCACCCCGGCGCGTTCGGGACCTGCGACATCATAGGCTCTCAGCCCCGAGCTTGCTGCACCCCCGCCGCACGGCAACGGGCCCCACGAGGCGCTGCCGCAACAGGGGAGCCGCCCCAGCTGCGCCGTGACCACTGCTGACCGCTGGGCGTTGGCAGCCTTGTGGCCAGGTCAGTGCCCCACGTGGACACTCAGGCATGTGGGCGGGGCCCCAGGCCACCGTGTCTCCTTACGGAAAGCTGCTTCAGTGTAGGTGGTCTCTGTGTGCACACATGTGCACATGCATGGGTGTGCATGCACCTGTGTGCATGCATGCACATACGTGTGTGCGTGCAGGTGTGTGCAGACCCACCCATGATGTCTGAGAAGGGATTCTGAGCCAGCCCTGCAGGTGGGGGCCTTCCTTGAACTGTGCAGTGCTTCCCAGAAGCCCTGACGCTTCCGAAGTTGTATTTGCAATTTCAGATATTTTCCCAGATGAGTTCGTTGATTTGGTCGGAGGCTGTCGGTGGATTCGCAGGTAAATCCGCCCTGTAGTTTACAGTGAGACCTACAGGCGGGGGGTGAACAGCACCATGTGTGAGACTCTCGGAAACAGCGGCACAACCACCGTTGGTCCTAAAGAGCAGACACCCCCCCCCCGCTGAACTGGACCGGGAGCCCCGTGTTCTTGGACCCCCTGCGTGCGCCCAGCAGCTGCCTTCTCCCTGCCAGTCCGCTGGCCCGCCCTCCTGGCTGCTTCTGTGTCCTCTCCTGAGAAGCTCGCCCAGCACCCCACTTTCTAGATTAAAGTCACGTCCCAGGTGACACCCGGGGACGGGGACCATGCCTGTGCACACACGTTGGCAAGACGTGGTTATCTACTCGCTGACGGAGGTAAGTTTTGGAAAAACAGCAGCAGGAAGTTCTCCCTGGCAGAGCCTTTGGCTCCGCCCACCCCCGTCAGGGTCCTCAAAAGGGGGGAGCGGAGCCCAGGATGGGAGCTGGGAATGGACACACGGTCCAGGGCGGAAGAGGGACAAGAGGAGGCCACACAGATGACAGCAGCGCTCTGACATCCTCAGACCCAGGGCACCCCCTCGTCCCCACCTGCCTCAGGCCTGGGAGGCTCCGCGTGCGGGGTTGGCTCCTGGACTCAGGTCTTGCCCTTAGAACGACCTCAGTCTGACACCTGACCCTGCCAGGTCCCAGCTGGGTGACCTTGGGCCAGTCATTCGGTCCCTCCGGGGTCCCCGCTCGCTCACCGCGCAGATGAGATGAGCAGCCGCCACCATGCGGGGCGGCTGCGGGAGCTCGGTGACGGGAAAGTGACCCCACGGTGTGGGAAGAGCGCGGTGAGCGCACCGTCAACCGTCACTGAATGAGCCATCCCGCCCATTGGTGCCAGCGCAGCCTCCGGCCTCCGGGCCCTCTCTGTCCATCCGTGTCCCCCAAACTGCCCCCCCGCCCACGCTGCCTCCGTGGGGCGGCAGGTTGCTTTACCACCAGATTTCGTGGGAGGGAGGCAGGGGACACGGCGAGAGAGACCAGCTCCCACACCGTCCTGGGCAGGAAAGCCCCTGTCTCTGCTCAGCCTTGTCCTGCGGACTCGACCTGGTCAGAGGGAAGGTCCAGGGGTGCCCTTGGACGGGGCACGTGCCTCGCCCGCCCTGGGCCAGGGCGACCTCGGCAGCAGGAGCCTCGGGGTCCTCTTGGGCCACCTTGCCCAGGCCAGCCTGCGGTTCTGTGGTTTCGCCCCCACGTGGGTCTTCCTTGACCTCCACTTCCACTCCAGTGTTTTTGTTTGAACAAATGCCCACACGGAGCATCTCATCTGCTCTTCTGGAGGGGGCGTTGTTTCTGGGCCCCCACAGACGCCTGGCTCGGAGGATAAATATTTTGCCACTTGGTCGTTCCTCCCAGACGACCCAGGTGCTGCCCCCAGGTCCGGTGCCCATGGGTGTCCCGGAACAACGCCGGGCCCCCAGGAGCGCCGGAGGCAGATCGCCGGCGAACAAAAGTATATTTACTGAGCCTGCACCTCCCCCCCCCCAAAAGAGCTTTGAAATGAGGTTTCCTGAAGCCATGAAAAGCTGAAGTAGCCAGAATTCCTTTTCCCGGTGTTCCAGAATTAAAAAAAAAAAAACAAAACAAACAAATAAACAAGCAAAAACAAAAACAAAAACACAGACCCAACCCTGCAAAACCTACCCCACAGGAAAAGTTGGGAGCAGAAAAATTAACCCTGGGAAAATCTGGAAAAGCTGAAGATTATACGAGACATTCATCCTGAAGCTGATTTTTTTTTTTTTTTTTTTTTTGTACAATCCTGTGTTGTGCTCAAAACAAAGATCTGAGAATACTTCTTAAAGGGAAAACAAAGCTCAGGCCGGGCCATACATCTGTGAGTTTTGAAACAAAGGCTTGTTTGTGTCTCTCAATCACTCTGGCCCATGAAAGCAGACACTTACTTGAGAAACTTTTCAGGGAAACACTCAAAACCAACATCCTGGTATAAATTTGCAAAACGCAATACAGGCCCGATTGTGTTTGGAGTGGATGCAGGCCGCATACGAATAGGTCTTTCTGAAACGTAATGTTCTTTGCACGGCTCAGTGGCTAATGTACAATAAATCAACAAAAGAGCTTCAATAAAGCCACTGGGCAGCAGCAAGGCCACTGTTATTTTATCTTTTTACAGTATTTAATTGGAAGGTTTTTCCTGAAACTTTAGCCAGCCTTCAAATTACTAGACTCCATATAAGAAGAGATTGATAAGAGGAAATTTTTTTTTTTTCCAGGATTTTTTCCCTTACAAGAGAGCAAGTTTTTGCCGAGGGAGAATAAAGTTACAAGTGTCTAGCATTTTGCTGAGGGAGAATGAAATTAGATGCTGAATGGAGCGGAGAGGAAGGCTGGGAAAATGCGGGGCTGGCACGGCTGCCAGGTCACTCGGGAGCCCCACTGTCCTCCCTACGCCAGGTGTCCGCCGCATTCAAATGATACTATTATTCATCGAAGGGAGCAGAGTATTAAAACTCCCCCCCAAAAATCATTTGCAACTGAATAAAGATATAATCCTGGAAATATAACTCCCCATTAACGGCGCCCATTAGCAACACAAGGGCCCCATTGTGGAGGAGTGATGTATATTTATCAAGTTAAAAAAAAAAAAAGTGTCTTGGTGCTTCCATGTTGATAGAAAACTTTTATAGCCCTGGTCTCAGAACCAGTTATGCATAAAATGTAAAGCATCCATTCTCCAGCGGCTCTCTCCCGGTGACAGTGAGCTGCTGACGCTGAGCGGTCTCCTGCCAGCGGACGGAAGTCTTCCTGGACGGCCGGCCCGGGAAGCAGGCCGAGGCGTGGGCTCAGGTTCTCATGGCCGGCCCTTCCAGGCACCCGGGTTTCTTTGTCGAGGGCTCTGCTGCCGTTGTTCCCGGGCTGTGCACGAGGGGCCCGCCCGGTCACAGTGCCCCCGCGGGGGCACTTCCTCTGGCCCCTTCCATTCCAGGCCCCACGGGGGAGCCAGGGGCTCTGCCAAGGGCTGGGCCGCAGGCAGGGCAGCTTGCAGGGTGTGCTGGGCTCTGCCGCTGACCGGCGCCCTGGGCTGCAGGGGCGGACATCCCTCCCGCTGCTGTCGACCCACCCTCCTGATGAATGGACGAGCTGGTGTGAAATCTAGACGGGGTGGGGGGGGGGGGCGCAAGCAGTGAAAACAGAGCAGAGCTTCAGGGAAGGGGCCTCCGCTTCCTTTCTCACAGGCTCTTCCCACTTCTCACACCGGAATGTGATACCGAGGAGGCGGTGGGGATGCCAAAGGCCGACTTTGGGCTCTGGGACCCACCTCGTCTCCTGCCCAAAGCGTCTGACACCAGGGTCCAGTTTGCCACGTTCCTGCCGGGTGTCCTGCCTCAGCCGGGGGTTCTGGTCCCAGGGGCCACGGTGCGTGGAGTGAGCCGCCCCACAGCGCCTCCCGAGGGCTCTGACCTCAGCGGGGGCAGGAAAGCCCACCTGGGCCTGGGGCCCTGCCCACCCCCACCTGTGCACCTGTGCGCAGATTCCCCCGGTCGCCCCTCACCTGAGGCGTCTCTGATGCGCCTCCTGCTTTGAGTCTTGCCCCTAGGACCTGTGGACCTGACTTTAGCTGGAAAGAGGGTGTCTGCGGATAACCACGTGAGGGCGAGGCCAGGAAGCTGGTCCCTTGTTCAGTGTGACCGTCCTCAGAGGAGGCAGAGCTCTGGACGCAGAGACCCACATGCACACAAAGAGGACGCTCAGGGGCTCAGGGTGGGGGGGGTGTCCACCAGCCAGGGACCAAGGACTGCAGCAGACGCCAGAGGGTGGAGGGGCCGACGGTGTCCCAGCCGCCCCGTGGGGACGGTGTGTGGCAGCAGCCCTCGCAGACTGATCGCGGCACGCACAGTGTCTGAAGGCCCCGATCAGGGAGGTGTGCACCGGCTTCTCCCCAGCGCGGCGGCCAGGAGCAGGGCGGCCGCAGGGCCTCCGCTCAGCTCCCCAATGTGCCGGAGTTGGGTGAGCCACCTGAGAGGCAGCGAGGCACCTCGTGCACCTGAAGAGCCGCACGGAGGGCCCGGCAGGCGGAGCTGCCGAAGCAGATGGGGTGGGGTCCGACCTCCGACGGCCACAGCCACCGTGGGTGGGGACGCAGCAAGCCCGAGTTAACTTAAGTGAGCGGGGTTTGAACGCCTGGTTGAGTATCTGCTTAATTTCACTTGTTAACCGTCTGGACTCCCAGCTCCTCCTTTGCAAGCGAGAGCGATAAACGTTCTCCACGCTCGCGAGGACACTCGGTGAGAACCTGCGGCCTAGCTCCTGGCAGGCCCCGCCCTCGCCCCCTCGGCCCCTTCCTGCCCTTGAGGGTCAGGGCCAAGGTGACTGCAGAAAGACAAGGACCAGTGTCCTCCTCATCTTGGGAAAGCTGGTCTGTTGCGATGGACGTGCTGGACACAGGCAGCCGCGCCCCGGCGCGCTTCTCCGCGTTAGCGCAGATGGACGCGGCGTGTAGAGCCGGCCGACCAGCGGCACCAGCGCTTTTCCTCCGCGAACGCGAATGAACTCTGCGCGGAAGGCGGAGCCGACACCGACACCCAGCGCCTGCCTGGGCCCTGGGCCCTGGGCCCGGTAGCAAGTACGTAGTCTCCCCTTCCCCTCGCAGACCGCGGGCCGCGCAAGGCAATGGAGCGTTTTCCTTGCTCTTCTGGAAGGGCGCGCTCGGCGCTCCTTCCCGGGGTCCCCTTTGCTTCAACTAGTGGGTCAGTTTCAGTGTATCGTGGCCCCCCTTTACCTGGGAAGACACTCACCGGAGTCGGACCAGGTCCAAGCCAACCGGCGAAAGGCGGTGTTTCCATCAGCCCACGCTCCGCACAGGGAGGGCTCTGGGGACACCCTCTCTGCACAGACGTGGGCTGGGCAGGGTCTCAACTCAAAGCCGGGATTTTTCTTTTCTTTTTTTTTTAAAGATTTTATTTATTTATTTTTAGAGAAGGGAAGGGAGGAGGAAAGAGAGGGAGAGAAACATCAATGTGTGGTTGCCTCTCATGTGCCCCCTACTGGAGACCTGGCCCCCAACCCAGGCATGTGCCCTGACTGGGAACCGAACCAGCAACCCTTTAGCTCGCAGGCCAGCGCTCCATCCACTGAGCCGCACCAGCCAGGGCTGCAAAGCTAGGACTCTTCATCAATGTCTCTGGCGGTGAACTGGTAACAGTGACGTGGAAGGGACAGGAGGGGACAATCGTCCAGTGGAAGAAGGGAGACCAGGACGACAATGACAAGCACGCGGTGGTGTGAACCGTCCTCACCTTCTGATTTCTCATTTTACTTTTTCACATACTTGGAGCTGTGAGTGTGTCTTTGCCCGTTGCCTCCCTTCTAGGTGCATGTAAACCACCCCCATAAAGACCCCAACAACACCCCCTCGTCTGCGTCGGATTCTTCAGTTCCCACCGAACCGAGAAACAGCTTAACTCGCGGCTCCTCCTGCTGTGTTGCTGGGATGCGCAGCGATGGCTGGCGGTCCGCCGCGGCGAACGCACTTGTTAACCTGAGGGACGGGTCAGCAGACCCGTTCACTACACCTCATCTCCCCGCGCCGTGTCCGAGAAGGGCTTCTCGCGTTCCTCACCCCTTGCAGGCGCGTCGATGCGCTGGGTAAGCTGGAGTCCCATCCCGTACTTTGGAGAGATGCAAACATCAGGCTAATGTTTTTCAGAAAAAGTTCCTCCTGATGACGACGTGATGTATTTCTAAACAGGGCAGATTGCTTTCTGAAAGGAAGTCCCCGTAAGCTCCTGGTCCGATGACCTCGCTCCCTCCTGGGTGCTCTCTGGCTGGCACCGGGTCTGCCTCCTTCGCGGAAAGAGACGGAGAGATTCCAGCATTTTCTCTCCGTTTCTAAGCGTCTGCAGGTGAAATTCACTCCTCGGGCCCCCACTTTCCAGATCCTCTCTCTGTGCTTGCTCCTCAATTCTGCATTCTCTGGTCTCTTCCTGTGCACCAAGCAAAGGGTTTTTGTTAGGATGTTCCCATTCACAATGATGCTCGGAGAAGAATGACTTTTGCCCTTCGGAAATCGTCCCTCTCTTCCCCAAACGGCCGCTCTGCACCGGTAACCCACGTGGGTCACAGCGGCCAGGAGCAGCCGCCCGCCCTGGGGAGCCCTGCGTCCCGCAGCCTTGGTCAAATGAAGCAGGCAGGTGCAAGCCAGCCCAGTTACCGGTTGTTTATGGCTTTTAGATACTTTGTGGGCTTAGCTGGTGAGAAAGTTTTATTCCGCTTGCAGGGACAAAACCCAACCAACTGGCGGGCTGACGCAGGTCGCATTGTTGCGCCGGCACATGGCAGGCAGGGGAGCTGTGAAGTCTCGGGGCTGCGCCATGGCAACTGGGCCGGGAGCTCCCTGGAAGAATGCGCATCATAGGAAGTAGCAATATTTCTCTTTGTGTTTCCCCTGCTGACAGTTTTATCTGTGCATCTGCCTGGGCTCCGGTGCCCTGGCCGCCTGGGGAGGCTCCCCTCACCTCGGGGTCTGCCCAGCGAGCGTCCTGGAAGGGAAGGTCCATTTGAGCTTCAAGGACACAGGCAAGGACAGCTCGCCTCGCCAGCGACGGAAGAGCACAGGCGAAGGCTCTGCCGTCAGCCGTTTCGGCGGACCTGGTGGGCGGCTGCTCGGGCCTGTATTTACCGGATGAGGCTGCACCAAAGGCAGCGCGCGAGCCGAGGGCCGAACGTGGAAAGCTATAAAGCCCACGCGAACACGGCTCTCTAAACGTTGCGTGAATCACCTGTTTTTTTCCAAAGAGTACCGCTGAAAAGCAAAGACACACTCTTGGCACTTGTTCTGGAAACCAGTATGACACGGGGTTATTTGTGGACAAGGCCTGTCTTTCTCCTTTCATTCAATGGCTGTGACCCCCCCCCCCCAAGGCTCGCTCATTGGTCCTCGACGTCCTGTCAGCAGGGTCTCTTCTGTCACCCAGGCCTGCACTCCTGGGGGCGGGTAGGACAGCGCCCCTCGAGATCCCGGGTTAGGGGAAATGGCGAAGCCCGTTTTTGCAATAATTCTCCAGGACCTTGGACAGCAACGCAACCGAGGCTGGGGGCACAGCCAGGAAGGGGTGTCCGTGCCAGCTGCCCGGGGTCCAGTCCGTTCTCAATCCTGCCTGCCCTGGGTGCTGGGCGATTCTCTGGTGTTCTTGCCTTCTTGAATTTGACCAGCACGTATGCGCGCATGTGTGCACGCGTGTGTGTGTGCATGTGCATGTACGTGCGTGTGTGTGCATGTGGGTGCGCGTGTGTGTGTGCGTGTGCATGTACGTGCGTGTGTGTGCATGTGGGTGTGCATGTGTGTGTCAGAATGCAGGCAGGGGTGGCAACCTCTTTGGATAGAAGCTCCGGCTTTGTTAACTACCTCTGCACGACCCTGGGCCAAAACCTAGCGTTTCTCGTAGTTTCCTTGACTGTAAAGTGAGAATAAGAGTATTTTATTGAACAGCAGGAGAATTAAGTGAGATGACTCGATAAGCACTTGGACACCCACCTGAGACACAGCAAGGGCCCACGAGTGGAAGCTGCTGCCATCGCCGTGGTTACAGAGCATCGGGCGCTGCCCAGGCAGGCGGGACACAGCGGTCCACCCCCACGGCAAGCTGGACGCGTGACGGTGTCGAGGGCCGTTGCTCTGAACCCTTCCCCCTCTAAACTGTCCTTTACCTGCCCTAACCCAGGCAGGTGCCGAACTCCGAGGCCTGCTCCCCCGCCCCCATTTCCTGCCCCGACTCCCGGATTTCCATTCACGCTCGGTCTGGGAACACAGCCAGCCCCGAACGCAGCAGCGCGGACAGGGTCTTCTCCAGGTGAACTTTGGCCCTGTCCCTTTGCGATGGAGAGAATGGGGAGAGATTAGGCCTCTTGCTTAGCCTGTTTTTTGGGGGGTTGTGTGGGGTTCAGGCCTTGTGATCCCTCATGCTGTTTGCCAACCTATACTCTGGGCTTTTCAGTTTTCAGTCGCAGCTGAGACCCCGGGCCATTCTTATGGCCGCCACGCCCACTCTCCTTCAGTTCCCACAGAGGAAAAAGTGGTGCCAGTTGAACTCAGCAGGGAACCGAGCCTCTGACCCAGAGCAGCGCCGTGAACACCCTTCACTCCCCCCGCCTGGTGTCAGCAGAGCCCAGCCTGGGGTGGGGCTCATACTCCCACCCAAAAGAAAGCAGGTGGCGGGACTCAGGGCCCTGTTTCTGAGGGCATGGTGTCAGTGGCCCCGGGGCAGCTGGACCTCCACCCCACTCAGCGGCAACAAGGCTGGGGTGGGGTCAGCATGGCCCAGAGGAGACTAAACATGCCCACCCCCGGTTCCTTTGCTGCAGCTTGACACGGGGACTGCTGGCTGAAGACAGAAGCTTCAGCAGGGTCCCAAGCGTCACGGTATATCCAGGACAGAGCCCACGTCACTCACAGTGACGAGGACTGGGGTGCTCACCACTTGCATGACAACGGGCAGTTAACAGACACCCCGAGACCGTGGGCACAGCACCGCTGAACAAGGGCTCACGGCATCCTCACACACACGCTTTAACAGAGGATTGCAGCGCTCCTGGTAAAAGTGAAAAGTAGGAAATCTCGGCAAAGAAGTAGAAGTTCCAAAAAAGAACCACATGCAAATAAAACTGAGAACTACAGTCACAAAAAACCAAAACCAAAAACAACAACAACAAAACCCAAACCAAAAAAATCCCACCAAAAAGCCAAACCCAAACAAACAATACAACCAAACCAAACCAAACCAACACCCAGCTGAACGGGCTTTGTGTCGGAGTGGAGATGACAGGAGAGAATCAGCCGACCTGAAGACAGATGAGCGGAGCTTACCCACGCCGAAATGGAGGAAAATAAACTAAAACATCAAGAAACCTCCAGGACCTGTGGGGACAATAACACTGATGTCCTTGGGTGCCCTGGAGGAGAGAAGAGAGATAACAGGACCAAACAAGGCTGTGAAGGAAGAACTGCTGAAAACCTTCCCAATCTGTTGAAAGACAGACTCACGGGTTCAAAAAGTTAAACAATTCTGAAACTGGATAAAGCCAAAGAAACCTAGACAGAGATATTATAATTCATCTTTTGAAACTGAAGAGAGAGAAAATCTCTCCAAGGCAGCTGGACAGAAATGACGTTGCTTGTGAGGGGGTCGCAGCCCTTCAAGTGACAGCAGATACCCTGCCCGAGACCGTGGGAGCCGGGAGGAAGTGGCACGGCATTCCCGAGTTCCGGGAGGAAATACCGGTCAGCCCGGGATCCTGCATCCGGTGAAACTGCTCTCCAGAAACGAAGGAAAATCAGGACATTCTCAGGTGAAGGAAAGCTGGGAGGGTTTGCCGCTCGGCACCTGTGAGAAGGAAGGGCTGGCGGAGTCCTCCAAGCTCAGAAGTGCTCACAGCTGGTGGCCTGGAAGTTCCCGAAGAAAACGGTCCGAACGGGCAAATAAAGGTGAATGTAGCGCACGGTGCTTGTGAGTTCCTAAATCCTACCTGATTATTGAAGCAAAAACCACGACCCCATACGACGGGCGGGCAGAGGAAGTGAGTACATCTACAGGGGTCTAGATGGAGTGCAGGTCTCAAGTTTTAATTCAACCTGGGATATCAGCAAACCTTGGTAAACTAGGCGTGCACCATGTCATACCAGGCAGCTGGTGAAACTACCTAAGGTGACGCACTGAAGTACGAGATAAACCAGTCAAGGTGAACCCCTCAAAGGGATCAGCCTGCCCACAGGAAAAGTGAGAGAGGGAAGCAGAGAAATGCGGACAGCCGAAGCAACGAGGAGGCAAGTAGCAAATTCGGAGCCCCAACCACCAGAGGTCACGGGAAGCAACGAGAAGCCCAAGACTGGCTGAGGGATGAAAAAAACAGAAAACATCAGCCAACGATCGTCTGACTCCTGGAAACTGGACCCGAGGCACCAACACAGGGCGGTTTGAAGGAGCGGGTGCAGGTTTCCCGCAAAACCCAACCTGCGATTACCACGTGCCCCAACGGCACACCCTCAAGTGCTCACCGGGGGGAAGCGAGTTCAGGTTCACGTGGAAACCTGCGTGCTTGTTCACTGCGGCCGCCTCTGCAGCAGCAAACACGAGATGCAGCCCCCGTGCCTTTTGGGGGAGGGGTCGCACAGAGACAACGTCCAGAGCACGGGGCACAAGTCAGCGTCACCGGGGGGAAGATGGTGGCCCAGGCCACAGCTCGGGCGCGTCTCCAAGGAGCTGCCCTCGGAGACAGGCAGTCCCCAAAGGCCACACCCTGGGAAAGCCCGTTCACACAGCATGTTGGAGAGACAGACCTGTCACGGCGGGGAACAGCGGGCTGTGGCAGGGGGCTGGCGGTGGGGGGAGCGGCAGCTGCGGGGGCGTTTCTCAGAGGTCCGGTGGCTGGAGCTGTCTGTCTGCGCTGCTGGTGGCCGCGCGGATGGCGCATCTGGTAAACGTTTGCACGCACATGCGTGAGGCAGGCGGAGCGAGGGGGTGGGAGTGCGTGCAAACTGATGGATCCCGTCGAGGTCAATTTTCCAGACGTGACGCTGGTCTGCAGCAGGGCACGGTGGCGTCACCGGGCCGTTACCGGGCTGTCACCGGGCGACGGGTGTCCAGCGTGGCTCGTCGCTCTTTTTCCCAGCGGCATGTGAGCCGACCAGGATCTCAGCCTAGATGTTTAAAGATTTTCAGGAAAAGCAAATTTTTAGTTTTGGAGTTGAAACATCTGGAAGTTTCTAATTGTAAGGCAAGCTCTGGCCTTCTCTCTGTTTCCTCCAGTTCCCCAACATCAACCTCTCTTCCTTGCAGCAGAGATGCAGGGGTGGCCCTGGCGTGTGGCTGGGCTTGGGGGAGCTGCCTCTAGGAGGCCCGGGCGCCCTCTCCCGGCCGCCGTCGTGGCCCCTGCAGACCCAGGGCCACGCTGTTGTTCCTCCATGAACCATGCCGGTTCTCCCAGGGGCCCGTGTCGGGCACGGCTTCTGGGTCTGCAGCGAAGAGGCCCCGCCACCCCCACTGAAGGACCACGGTGCGCACCGTCCACGGCGCAGCCCGCCGCACTCAAAGGGCTGGGGCGTGGATGAAACCCAGCCCCAGCCCGGCCTTGCTGTCCAGCTTTGGGGAGGTGCCCGCCCCCGGGATGTGGACACTTGGCTGACGTGCCGCAAACACTCACAGTACAACGCGCTGTGGTGCGGCCCGGCGATGGATTGTCCTATCACGACCTCCGGTGCTCGGAGTCCTGGCAGAGGAAGCGATGAGGCAGCTTCGCGATGCGGAGGCTGGGGCTTCGCAGGCTTGGGCGGCAAGTGCTGTTCGGTTGTGAAGTTTCCGGCACGTTCACGTGAGGCAGACTCTCACCGCAGGGCCCTCCTGCGCTGGAGACCAATGGCCTGGGACCGCGTCGTGGCGGCCCACTGACCGGGTGTCCTTGGGCAGAGCACCCCGCTCGCCGGGTCTCAGCTTCCTGTCGGTAAAACTGAAGGCTTGCACCCGGGGAGCCCACCTCTTCATCTCCTGCAAATCGGTCTAAGATTCTGCAGGTCCCTGAGATATTCCTCAAGGACTGCGTGGCTCTCGCGAGTTCCTCCTTACCACGCGCCAACCTTGGCTTAAGGAGAAAACGGAATTCCCGATAACCTCAGTTTCCCTGCGGCAAAACTGCCGGGGCCGGGTGTGCTCGCTGGCGGCAGCAGCAGCTCCCCACGGGCAGGGCCGCCTGCTGGAGCGTGGAGAGAGCGGCGGCCGTGTGGGCATCTTGCGAAGGAATGAACCGTCTCGCCGCCTGTTTGCGAGCATCGGCCTGTGAGATCCCGCCTCCCCTCCCGACGCTCAGAGATGGGAAGGCGGCACATTCACAAATCCCTGCAGCCCACCCTCTTTTCCTTGCCTTTTCCCAGGTGCCTGTCACGAGACCACGCCCCACACCGCCCCCCTCTTAGCCATCCTGGGAGTGGGCAAAACGCAAGTTCATTGTACGTGCACCTTAAAAACCCGACTCTCGGTGGAGTCTGAACAGCCCACGGGCAGACAACGCAGACGGAAGCCGAGTGTTCCCGGCCCCCTTCCCGAGGGGCCCTGTGTCTGTCTGCCCACGTCCGGCTGTCCCAGCCCCCCGCCCCCCTCCCCGGCATGCAGGTGTCCTGAAGGCGTCAAGATCCTTTCCTGACGATGCTGCCCTCCTTCTGTGCCCCGTGCTTTCTCCGGCTGCGAGGTCTTCAGCCCCCCACCCTCCCCCAGAAGCCCCAGCCCCACAGGACGGCCACTGGCCTCCTCCAGCACCCAGTGGGGCTCTGGCTCCGCCTTCACGGTCGCTGAGCTCCTGCTTCTTCCTCCAGTTTTCCATGTTTGTGGAACCTTTAGCTCTCGGCCACTTGAACCACCCAGGCCCCGAGTCCTTCAGCCGCTGCCCAGCGCAGTGCACAGGGCTGGCTTGTCCGGAAGGCGGGGCAGGTGGGCCGGCAGCAGCTCAGGTGGTGGAGGGGGACGGTGACCTGCTCGGGGCCACCTCGCGGGTCTGGGAGTTGCTCGAACCCCTCGTGGTTCTCCTGGTTCTCCCTCCGAGACGACTTCTCTTGGGGAAGCACTTTTATTATTATTTTTTTTTTATGCTTTTTTGTTAGACTTTTATTCTCTCTCTCAAACTCACCACTCAGTCTGATAACTTTAAATATGTTTTGAGAACAAACAAACCTATTTTCTCTTGATTGAGCTTTAATTTACTGCATTGTCTTAACATTTTGTTCCGGTAATTTTATGACTTGAAATATCAGGAAGTTTCTCCGAAGTTCGTGAATATTTGTCATGCCTTGAGGGGGTGGACTCTTCCACAGTGACATTTGGGATGGTGCTTGTGGCTTTGGGTGGCTTTGGGGACGTGGAGAGTAATTCCACCTCAAGTCTACGCTGGGAACCTTGGGCAAACACGGCAGGGACACCCAGACAGACACGGCGCCCCTGCCCACACCTGCCCGCACGGGATGCCACTGCTGGGCGTGGCCTGCGGCTCGGAGCCCCTGGGATTGGTCATTGCTCTCACCGTGCCCTTTGAATGTCGGAGAGAACTCAGCGGTGTGCTTCAATTTTATCTCCAAACACCTTCCGTGGTGACTTCAGCTGCAGGTACACTCCTGCTTGTGCACGCGCGCGTGCGTGCGCGTGCACACACACACACACACACACACACACACACACACACACACACATCTTCCTTGTGGGAAGCCAGGAACCCAGAGAACGAGAATCTGAACAGACTGGACTGACCGCCCCTCAGGAGCAGGCCTGGGGCCCACGGCCTCCTGTCCAGATCGCCGCATGGAGACCCTGTGTCCTCACGTCCAGTGCGGTTCCCATTTGCCCTCCTTCCCCGGCGGGGGCTCTGTGCTCTGAGCTCAAGCCCCAGTGAGCTGCGCCGCAGGCCCAGAGAGCAGGAAGCGCGAATGCCCACGAGCCCAGCAGCCTGGTGGGGCGGGCACGGTGAGTGTTTAGAGATGTGTCCCGCATCTTCTGCCACGTGGCAGGACTCCAGTTCACGAGTTTTTAATCAACGGCAGAGGGGTCAGCTGGGTCAGCGTTGACCATTCCTGACAGGCACGCAAGGCTAAGCAAAGGACACCTCTCTTGAGTTGCTGCTTTCCTTATAAAAGAGCCCCGGAAGCACACTTTTTAAAGTTCCCACACTAAAAAAAAAGTCAGGAGAAGCAACTCACAAAAAAATCTCTTTCACTGCTCAAATGCCCCCCCCCTTTTTTTTTTGTAATTTATACTAAGCCCTTTAGAATGTCATATTGGCCTGTGATTAGTAACCTGGACAATATGGTTGGACTCCAAAAAATGTCCCCTTGTTAGGGAACAGCGCGCTTTCTCTGCACTTTGGAACCTACTCAGCTATGACCAAAGCATGCTTCACGTTTTAGTGTTTTTGCAACAAAAAGCGCAGATGATAATAAAATATATGTTTAGATCAAGCATTCAATTAAACGTGTCTGCCAACAGTTACATAAATGTCGCAATATTGTAGATTTATTTCGGCAGGCGATCGGGATGGCGTAATTCGGGCAGGACTCTAACTTTCAGTTCCCGAATGGGAGTTAACTTTCAACTGCCATCGCAGAGATGGTTTTGTCAGAGACATCGGTTTTCTAGTAACAAAGCCTTTGTCCTCTCAGACGTTTCCTCGCTGTTGCGTGTTGAACCACGTTCGCGTTTTGTTTAGCTGTTGCCCCAAAGTGTGCCAAGTTGAAGTTGCTTGAAGTTAAAGTAAGCGAGAGGAGCCTGGACTTGTGTGTCCCGAAGGGAGGCGATGGCGGCCGGAGCTGCAACGATGGAAAAGCATTCGACAAAGTGATCAAGACCGAGGGGCAAAAAAAAAAAAAAAAAAAAAAGAAGAAGAAAGAAAAAAGAAAGGAAAAAAAAAAGAGACAAAGCAAATCTTCCCAAACCACCACCAACAAACCGAAATCGAAGCCCCAACTTTAACCTTCCCAGGGAGATCTCATTGTGCTTTTGAAAACTCCCCAATATTTCCTGCCCCCGCCCCGTCACTGCCCTGCCCCTCTGTTATTTAAATGCTGATAATCTTGTTCACGGTAATTTCCAGAGCCACGGACATATAATGCTTCCTCTTTTAATAGGTGCAAAGTGAATCATTGTCCCCACGCCGTGAAAGGAGCCCCCGCCTGGTCCTCGTGGCGGGGGCTGCGAAGGTGCTGGCGTGGTCACCTGAATTATGCATGTCTATTGTGCTCGCGTACCGTAGCCGGCACACGCGAGCCCGCCCCGCCCCTCTCCGGCACTAGCAGTCATCCACGGAGCTCTTGAGCGCGGCAAAGACAATTAGTCATATTTGTATGCCGGAATTAATTGAGAGTGAGATGCGGGAGGCAGGCCGCGAGAACAAAGAATGCTTTTTGTCAGTTCTTCCAACTGACAGGGATAATTAGATCTACGAAATAGAAATTCCTCAGCAGGGGGCTTCTGTTGACAATGGATGTTCTTTTGATTCCGTTCTGTTATTCTGCTATGCTGTCATCGGTGGCAATTTGTTATTCAGCTTGAAGCTTAAAAAAGCAAAGCATTCCGCTTTTATGAGTAGATGATGTCAGTTTGTACACTGCTGGGAAATAGATATTAAATGTAATCTTTAAACTAAAAAAAAAAAAAGTAAAGGGAAAAAAAAACCAACCCAGAATCTGTTAAAGAGACAGCGTGCTGTTTACCCAGCCTGCAGAGGAGAAACTTTCCAGGGAATTGTCAGAACTTGCTCGGCGGTGTTTGAAGTTGTTCGCGCTCTGTGGATCCGGGGCCTTGGCGGCGGCCCCGGCCCTGCCTCTCAGCGGAAGCGGTTCAGCGGGAAGCTCCGTGCGTGGCCCGGATGGCAGGGCCGTGGGCCCTGCCGACAGACACCGCGAGCACCCGCCGCGTGCGCCCTGTTCTCGTGGGCCACCCGGCTGCAGGGCGGGGCCCCAGAGCATGGCTCACAGGTGGTCTCTGTTCTGCGTCTGTTGGAATCCAATGCGTTGCGAGGAAAGGAATCTAAAGACAACCCTAGATCAGGCCTCCAAAACACGGTCCACACGGTTTATTTACCCGGGTTACCGGGAAGCCGACTCCGGGACGCCTCCTGCGTTAACCTCTGCTCAGACGCCATGCTGCTGGCCGGTCGCGCTGGGGCCTCGGCGTCGCAGAGAGAACACGGCTCTCTGTCGTCTGGCAGAGACCTGGGCCCACACTCGTCCCTCTCAGTTGTGAGCAAGATTTCACGTCTGTGCGCCTGTCCCCCGTCCGTCGGGAGGGAGCCTCTGAACAGCCGAGAGGAAGGACACAGCGTTGGGCCCGGTGCCTCCTGGGTGCCCCACCCCCCTTCTCCCATCTCCGCCGTGCTGGCCCCCACTGTGCTCGCTCCCAGTCTTGCTTTGGAAGCAGGGAGACACCTCACAGGGAGGGGCCTTGCTTCGTCCTGGGCGACAGAGGGTGGGAGACAGACCCGCGGCTTCTGCTCGGAACGAGGGCCTGAGACCGCGGTGTGAGGCCGGGTGCTGGCTGCCACGAACCACCAAGGACACTGTTTATGTGCCGGTTCCTGGACCGTGCCCAGATTGTGGCACCTGATGCTGGGTCAGGTGGGGAGTCCGCGTCTTCCTCACTGACCTGCCGGTCCTCGTGCCTGGCGGGGCTGGGGAGCCGCTCACCCTGGGGAGGCCCCTGGGGGTCTGGGAGGCATCTGGGGGCGCCAGCGTGCACCCCTGTTTCACCGTGCATTTCTACAGCTCGAAGGGGCGGGCGCCTCTCTCTTCCCTTCTGTCTCACTAGTGCAGCCTTCACGTGGAGGGGATGTGGACCGGAGCCCCGGAGGGATGTGCCTCCGGAACAGCAGGCCTCAGGCCTCCAACGCAGCCACGGCCGCGGTGGGTGAGAAGGTGTCGCGTCCAGGCTGCAGCCAACAGCGGCGTGACTGCTGAGCCCGGCCAGGCGCGGGGGTGGACACCCCCGTGGCTCCGAGCACGTGGGCTGCACGCATGTGCATGTGGTGATTTCCATGTCGATCCTCGTGTTCGCGTGATGACCGCGGGGGGAGTGCTCTCGGGGGGCCACGCTGCCTGTCTTCCTCTCAGACGCGTCTGCCCGCACGGCGTGAATTCTGCAGGAGCTGCAGAGGTGAATTTCTCTCCTTTCCCGTTCTTGCGGCCTTCCTGTTTCCCTGCCTCTGTTTGCCCATGTCCCCGGCTGCCAGTTTCCTCGGAGTTTGGAAGGCCCGTTGCCCAAGATGCAAGTTCCCTAATCAAAACCAGCGTCCTGGTGGCTGAATTAAAAGAAACAACAACACAAAAATCTAATTTCCGTCAACAACAAAACTCTCACGAGGTGCTGGCCGGCGCCGCGTTCCAGCTCTCCGCTGTGCGCGTAAGTGCCGGCCTCGCGGAGCAGGGCGGTGCCGAGTTCAAAGCGCCTCGTTTAACTAAGGGAGCATTTCATGCAAATTTGGGGAGAGGATGCCAAGAAAAGGAAAAGGTCACCTATTGATGGAAGGAACAGTCAAGACAGAAAATCATAGCTGAACACAGACCCATCTGGAAAAGGGTTTTAGGGAAGGATTCCATGAGTTTCAAAACCAAACCGAAAGCCCTAATTTTTTTTCCAGGCCTTGTGCACAGGTGGGCGGGTCACACCACTGTGGGCCTTTTGTTCCTTTAGAATCTGAAATACGTGAGTCATTATCCGAGAAGCCCAATAAAAAGGTTAAAAAGGCTAATAAAATGATATCGTTCAGGAGGACTCCTTCCCAGGGAAGCCCCGGGACCTCCTTCGTGGGCGGAGATGTTTGTTGCTCCGTCCCCAGAACGAGCAGGAGGCAGGAGGCAGGAGGCACCCGGTTATTTTCATTTGGTCGATGAGACAAACCCGTTTAAAAACTCAGATGGTCACCTCCTATCATTCTTCCGCAAATAGCTCCGACGGCTACCTCCATTTTCCCTTTCTCGGTGTGCACCGTGCTTCCGCGGAAACACCACGTAGCAGGGAAGGGAGCTGGGTAATCTCACTGTCTCCGGGCAGGGTTCGACCCCCAGGGAACCTCAGCCAACGCTGCCCCCCGAGGCGTTTTTGTTTTGTTCCCCTGGTCGCAGCCCAGGAGACGGGGTAGGAAGTCCAGATCCCCAACGTTGCTTCTGAAGACATGTCTCAGCGTTTTCAGAAAGCGCTCCCCCGGGTGTCCTGTGTCCGACCTTCGGAGGCACCGGGGAGGAGCCCCCCCGCTGCAAGGCCCCGCCGGGCAGGGGACGGTCACAGGCGGCAGCCCGAAGGGGCTACCTCAGCCTCGGCTCTGACGAGGGGCAGAGGCTGTAGCTCCAAGCTTCCTCCCCCGGGGGCCATGGGGTTGGTCTCTGTGGGCCACAGCTCCCTTGTCTGAAAATCACGGTGGTCGTTACTGCTTCGCGGTGCTGGGGAACGGGGTGCCCCGCCGCTGGGTAGGGCGGTGGGGGTGCTTTGCCTGATGCGCCAACAAACGAACATCCTTCCAACTTTAGACTTGACGCTGCAGATCCGAGGGAAGGGCAGCAACCCTTCCGGTGGCAGCGATCACGTTGCCTAGAACGCGCACTTTGCAGCTTCGAGAGGCCAGAAGCCCTTCATTAAAAATATATCGTCAGAAGAAAGGACCCAATTATGGTGCACACGATATGAGTGATCAATATAATTAAGAAATGACCTCCCGATAAAAAGACTGACGCGCTGCGTATTCCGGCAGAACTGATATTGTGCGGGCTGATTAAATATTCACCAAGCGTCAGCAGAGTCCGAGCTCGGTGCCGGCTGCTGCCCGTGCAGGAGGTATTTCCGTTCCTGCGGCGCGAGCACCAGGCGGCCCCCGCCGGCCTGGCGGGAGGCAGGATGCGAGCGCGGGCACCTCGTGGGCAGGACCGGGGGCCGGACACGCGGGGCGGGGGGCCTCTGCCGTGTGGAGCCGTCTCCGCGTGGAGGGCTCCAGCTGAAACGCTTGGGGGGAAGTCACTTACGAAGTGGGGGTCAAGTTATCCCGTGACGTGCTTCTTTGTTCAAAAACACAGAGCATCTCGGGTTACTAGGATGGCGACAGAGTGGCCTGCCCGGTCCCCATCTGAAAACGGGAGTGGAAGCGAGGAGTCCATTAGATTTTTGGAAAATGCACACAGTGGTTTTTAGTAACAGGGAGTGTGACACGGAGTGCGGCTGCGGACCGCTGACTCGCCGCTGTGAGGGGCGTCCCCACATCCCTGAGACACCGTACCGTCCGGTTGGCATCTTCCTTGGAGTCCGGCCTGCGGGGCTCAGGGCTGGCGGCCCCCACCTCGGGGCTGCAGCTTCGACGTGGGGCCTCCGCAGGCCCCTGGGTCCTGTTGGTTAGGCAGTGGAAGAGCCGAAGAGGTCGACAGTCATACAAGTCTGTTATAGGGACGCCGCCACCACGTCGGGGCACCCACGCCGAGAACAGAACCCCAGGCACACGGCTCCAACGTGAAGGCCACCCTCGGTGTCCCCAACCGAGAGGCTGGGAAGAGCCATGGGGCTGAGGCTGCCCCTTGACAACCACAAGGGACAGGACGGGATGGGACGGACGGGCAGGTGGGAGCCCTGGGGTGACAACGCCAACACCTCTTGCACCCCCCCTGGGGAAACGCCCACCAGAGCTCACACACCCTTCTCCTCTTTTCCTCGGAGGCAGCACAGACCAGGTCTCCACCGTAGACACGGCCCTGTTTTCACCACAGGAAGGCACGGCACAGACGCGCACCGCATGCTCACCGTGGGGCCCCCCGCCCCCACCCCCGGCCCGGGCGTCTGCGGCTGGGATGAGCCCCCAGCTTCTGTGTCCACCTCACGGCCAAGGCCCCCGGCTCCCTCTCCTCCCTCGCAGCCCCTCTGAGGAGAAGCCCCGCCTCGTGCTGCGTGAGTTCCGGCTGGAAGGCACCCCCTGCATCGCGTTACCTGGGACATCGGTGCTGACACAGACCCAGTTTCTGAGGGTTGTCCTCCGGCGACGGTTGTGGAAACCATGTGTCTCGATCGCAGGGCTCTCCCAGCACGGGGGAGAGATGCTAAACGCACAGAAATAAATAAATAAGTCCGAAAAAGTAACTCGCAGACATTTTTGCAAATCTTAAGTGCGTGAGCGATGGTGTCCTCGGGGGATGGAATTAACTCGCACCATGATAATTTATATTTTATGGGAGTTTTTATTTTTATACACCTGCTTTTCTGTGCGATCCATGGAAAAACATATTGATATGAAGGCAGCCGCGCGGCCGCAGAATTCATAATCCCGACCGGGAGAGTTCACGCTGCCGGGACACGTCTCTCCCGTGCTCGCTCCAGCAATTCAGGAAGAAAGTGCGGGTTATAAACAGCAAATAAAACTTCCCCCATTTGTTCATCAGGTACATTTTCTTTTTTTTTTTTTTTAGATTTTATTTTTATTTATTTTTAGACAGAGGAGAAGGGAGGGAGAAAGAGAAAGAAACATCCATGTGTGGTTGCCTCTCGTGTGCCCTCTACTGGGGACCTGGCCCACAACTCAGGCCGGTGCCCTGACCGGGAATTGAACCAGCGACCCTTTGGTTCGCAGACCGCGCTCACCACTGAGCCACACCAGCCAGGGCAGGTGCATTTTCTTTCCACACAGTGGATCAGAGCCTTCGTGTTGGCCCTGAAGAAATCTGTTGCTGGGGGGGCAGCCTGTCCGTCCACACAGGGGGCTTGTGGTGCAGCCTGGCTTGGGCTCCCCTCGGGTGGGTCTGGTGCTCGGAGGCCCAGAGGTGCCCAGGCCCACAGCCGGACGAGTGGGCAGCACCGACCGAGTGCTGGCCTGGGGGAGGGTGCAGCCAGCTTGCCGGGGCGGCTGGGCGTCAGGGGTTGGGTGGCGTCTGCAGCAACAGCTCAGCTCTGTGGTTGTCCGGTGGCAGCCGCCGCCAGGGCCGTCTGTGCTCCCGCACAGCTTCGGTTACGGGACCTGAAATTTGAATTTGTGCTGTTTCATGTCAGGAAGTGTGATGTTTCAGAGGGGAACAGCGTGTGAGGAAGGATGTCAGAGCGGCAGCGGTGGGCTGGGTGGCCCTGTGGTCAGGACCATTCTCACCTGACCCAGGAGCTGGCCAGTGACCATCTCCAAGAGCTGGGGTCACAGCCCGAGGCCTCTCAGCGGGGGTGGGGGGGTGGGGAGGTGGGGGCACTGCATTCTGACCTGTTTTTCAAGAAGATGAGATTTCATACAACCGTATGAATTCGTGAAGAGGCTCAAGAGGCAGGAAGAGAACTCAGGGGCTTGTTCAAGGTCACGCTGCCCATCCACAATGGGAGCCAAGTCACAGTTAGGGCTATTTTATTTGTTTTCTTGTAAAATTTAATTTATTTAAGCTATAAAAAATAATTCACCCATTTCTCTCCCCATCAATCTTTGTCAACCACCAATCTGTTCTCTGTATCTATGAGCCTGGTTTTAAAAAAACACATAAAATGCATGTATAGATATTTTAGAGTGCACATATCAGTGAAGTCACACGCTATGTGTCTTTCTCTGACTTGTTTCGCCCTCTCGGCCCACCCATGCTGTTGCAGACGGCAAGACGTCCTTCTTTCTACGGCCGGGCCTCCACACCGCCTTCCCCGGTGGCTGCCCTGGGCTGCATCCCCGCCCGCCGTGCACGCGGGTCCCTTTCTCCACGTCCTCGCCAGCACCTGCTTGTGGATTTGTTGATGACGGCCATTCTGACCGGTGGGAGGTGCTATCTCATCGTGGCTTTAAGCTGCACCTGTCTGACGATCGATGACGCTGAGCATCTTCTCATCTGCCTCTGGTCCGCCTGCGTGTCCTCTTCAGGAAAATGTCTATTCGGGTCCTCTGCCTGTTTTAAAATCGGATTGTTTGCTATTATTTCCTGTTGAGTCGTATGAGTTCTTTTTGCGTTTTGGATATTAACCCTCATCGGATGTAAGATGTGCCAACATTTCCTCCCATCTCCTTGGTGGCCTTTTCGTTTTGTCTCTGGTACACACGTCTCAGCTTGGTGTCGGCTGGCAGGTTTACTTTTGCTTCTGTTGCTCTTGGTGCCGTGTTTTTAAAAAAGCGTCGCCAAGACCGACGTCAGGGAGCTCACCACCTCTGTTTCCTTCTAGGAGTTTTACGGTTGCAGGGCTCACGCTCAAGTCTTTAACCCACTTTGAGTTAACTTCGGGGCGTGGTGTAAGGCTGGGGTCCCGTCTCATCCTTCCGCGGTGGCCGTCGGGTTTTCCCAGCAGCACTTACTGAAGAGACGGCCCTTCCCCCACTGAATACTCTTGGCTCCTTTGCCATAAAGTAACTGACCACATACCCATGGGTTCCTTTCTGTCCGACTGGTCTGCGTGTCTGCCTTCTGTCCTGACAGTCACTTTGCTCCATTTTGTTTAAATAAAGGGAACGAGCCGCAGAGGCTGTGTGACGGCAGGTGGGACACGCGTCAGGAGCTGCCAGGGGGTGTCCGGGACGACGAACGCCGAGTTTGCTTTACTGGTTTAATGTTCTAATGTCTCCCTCCGATTCCCAGACTGTGAGAATTTCGTGCAGGAAGCAATTTCCGGTCTGAGATCCCCAGCACCTCATTCCTGAGATTCTGTCGCTGCCAAATTACCGGGGGGGGGGTGTTAATAAGAAAATGCCTGCCCCCCAGTCATCATTCTGGTGTGCATTTTTTACTTTTCAGGGCAAATAAAATGAGACAAATGCGCAAACAAAAAGGCTAAAGCCCAACCTTTTCTTTCAGAAAGCGACGAGGAGATACATTTGGAGGATTAGGGGATTAGAATCCGAGCCCAGTGCCCTACTGAGCTCTGGGAAGAAACGAGCCCCGGAGACGGCCTGGTTCAGACCCGGGGTCCCCCAAGTCCCAGCGCTGCTCTGGGAGAGCCCCGCCGGGAGCCGCTGGGCCCAGGAGCGGGGGGAGGCTGTGCCGGCCGACCCCAGGACACCGGGCTCCAGCCCCAGCTCTGTATGTCCAGCAGAGAGGCAGGCCAGAGGCCGATGGGCGTGCCCACCGACTGGCTATCTGAGGATCGCCACTTTTCCCCTTCCCCAGAGAAAACAGTGTTATTATTATATTTTAATTCCCTGATGTGTGACCCAGCGCCGTGCCATCTCTTGGAGGGAGAATAGGCGCACCGGGGGCGGGGGGCGTGGGGCAGGGTTCTCATATCCCCCCTGCCGGCCATGACATCAGCGGCTCCTCTCTAAGAGGATTTTCAGCAGGCTTGGCTTCGTTATTAAAATAGTAATTAATTTTTTCCTCTTCACAAAACCCCGGGGCCGCAGACGGAGGCCTCGGGAGCCAGGGCAAGCTCCTTTTGAAAGTGGCCTCTCCGGAGCCCCTAATCGGCTCTGCGGCTCCCGGGACACATGTCCCCCCGTAAATGTGATTAAAGCGCGGCACAAAAACCCCTCGCAGAAAATTAATTCAGTTTCCAGAATGAAAAGTTTGATGAAGTTGTGCGATGCTCCAGTGACAGGGCACAATAGCGGCCGGGGCTGATCCCCTCGGAGGGTAAGTGAGCGCCCGAGAGGTCCGGCCGTTCCCAGAGCAGAAACATCTGCTCCGGCTCCGGCGCTGCAGCTTTTGATCGTGAGCTTCATTAGCCGCCTCGGGCCTCGGGCGGCGCTGGTTCCGGCCCCGCGGGCCGGGCGCCAGGCCCCCTTCCGCTCCGCATGGACCCCGGGCGTCCTTGCGGAGGCCCCCGGCGGGGGGGCCGCGCCTGAGGCGGTGGGTGCGGTTGTCCAGGTCTCCCAGGCCGGTCCCCCCGGGGGTGGCCGCACCTGGGGCAGCGAGGCCAGGCAGTGCAGGGTTCCGACCTGGGTAAAACCCCGGCCCACTGCCGCCGGTCACCTGGAACCCTCGGTGTCCTGCTGCCTGACCCGGCAGTGGCCACATCTCCTCCTGGGAGCTGGCGCCAGGACGGATGCACCTCGCCTCTGCAGGCCAGCACTGTCGCCGCGATGGCCAGGGAAGCAGGAGCCGGTGGGGAGGCTCCCCTCGCTCAGGGCCCAGTGGCACGGGGTGCGAGAGAGGATGCATCCGCAGCAGGAGGCCCCTTGGGAGCAGAATCTGCCCCATCCCCGAGCAGGTCGGGTAGGGTCCCCTGGAGCTCAGGTTCACTGGGAGCGGCAGGACAGAACCTCCTCAGGACATAAGGTCGCTGCAGATTTGACTCGTGGGTCTTGAGATGGAATTGTCCTGCATTTAGCCCTAAATCTAATGCCCGGTGTTCTCGTCAGAGAGGAAAGCCACAGGGACCCAGGGAAGAAGCCCTGTGAAGGTGGAGAGACGGGGTGATGTGGCCACGAGCCACGGGATGCCGGGGTCCCGGGAAGCGGGTGGGGGGGAGGGAGGGCGGCCTGGGACACCCGATCTCAGACTCCCGGTCCCCGGATGGATGGGGGGAGTGCGTGGTGGAGGGAGTGGGGCTGAGGCCGGCCTGGCTCCTGTCCCCGCACGCTGGACACTGTAACCGCAGGGAGCCGAGGGCCAGCTCGAGGGCAGCTCCGTCCACCAGAGGAAGATGACCTCGTGACGATGGGCCACAGGCATCGCGGGCTCACCCATCTCAGTCTGAGAGTGCTGTGTGAGCGTGGCTGACCTTGGATCGGGAGGTCCCACATCCAGGTGCGTGGATGGGGCCCCCCAGACACTGGCTCTGCCAGGCCGTTACAACGATGGAGCTACGGCAGCTGCTGCCATGTAAGGACCAGCTGGCCATTCACCAGGAAGCATTTACTGGTCCTCCCCTTTTTTGGGGGGGCAGGTAGGATGCAAAGAAGTATGAAGACGTAGTTCCTTTCTGGAAGGGTCTTAGAGATGAATCGCTTCACACTTTGAGCCTCGACGTCCACACGTGGGGATAGTAACCGTGGACCGGTGGGCTGCGGAGGGTTGTGGCTCAGCTCCGCCTCCCTCCTGGGGACCACACACCCTGTGGCTTCATGTGTCTGCAGACTCGGGTGGGCCTTGGCGGGGGGCCCACGGCGCAGGTGGGGCTCCAGGCTGAGCCTCAGTGGTCCTGGGGTCTCTCTGTCACTGGTGGCTCTGGCCCCTGCAGGCGGACTTTAGTTCCAGTCCCCCAGGACCACCAGGATCTCAGTAGCTGTAGCTGTCGGTCACGGGCAGCAGTGGAAATCCAACACAGAGAGAAAAGTGGTTCAAGTGACAAGTGCGTTTTCGTCGACAAACGTTGCCCAAACGTTGCCGCCGTCGCCCCGCAGCGCGCAGGGAGGACACGACCCGAGAGAAGGCTGCCTGAGGCCATTCTTACTGCATGAGGTCCCCTCTCCAACAGCATGTGGAACCTTGCAGACAATTTTGGGGGGACGTGAAAAAAGCATCCGTCCGCCCGGCTGCAAGGTTGAACCGACTGTGCAAAATGTGTCTTCTTCCCAGTCCTCACTGCTGTTTGGCAAGGGCTGCCTTCCAGCTCGGAGAAGGTGCAGCTGCCCCTGGCGCCGGCGCCCGACCGCGTCGCCGGGAGAGGCGCGCCGCCGATTACTTCCGGAGTGTGGCGCCGAGAAGCAAGCCTTCACGCGCAGTTTCGGGGAGCTGCCGATGACTGAGTGCCCGAAATAATCACCTGACAGGGAGCTTTGTGAGCCTGCCCGAAGGCGGAGATGCCGGATGGGGCGGCCGTCAGAGTCTGAGTGACAGAAGATTGCTCGCTCCGCCGGGGACCGAGCTCCGCGTTTCACGGCGCTGAGCACGCACAGACGCTGGAGATGACACCAGAAACACGGCTTCAGCCCGCAGAAGGCAGGCGTGTGCGTGCGTCGGGAAGGCCCCGGTGGGAGGCCGCGCCCTGGGGAGTGTGTTTCGGTGCCTTCACGACTTGCAGGCTGCAGGGGCTTGTGCTCAGCGACTCGGGCACAGAGTCTCAGAGCAAAGATTCCGAGAGCAGAGCGGTCACCCGCGGCTCAGCAGTGGCCCCGGTGGGGGCTGTCCTGGAGGAGCGCCGGCCCCAACCGCGCCCTCTCCGACCGAGCCGCACCAGATCTGGCCTGTGGCCCCCCGCACCTGTCCCCCTCCCCGTCCCCTCACTGCACCCACACCGTCGGGGTGAATCCTGGGCAGTGACCTTCCCCTGGTCCCGTATTTGCGGCTCTGGCTGCCCGGCCCCAGGTGAGAGGCCGGGGGCCGCCGGGGCTTCCACGGGGCTGGTCCGTGGGGTCTTCTTCACTGCAGGAAACCTGGTGAGCAGCTGGCCCGAGAGTGCCCTGTCCCCTCCCCCACCCCGCAGGGGCCATGCTCCATTTTGTCCTCACTACTTTCACGCCACGGTTGTGTTCTGGCCACACAAGTCAGCCCCCCTAATTTCCAGCCGCATCGCAGCTGGTGGGCCACCCCCCGAAGTGTGTGCCCTCTGTCACAGGGGGGGGCACCTAAGGGGTCTCCGCTCACTCAGCCTCAGGGCCCTTGGCGGACGTGACGCCTCCACCCTGCATACACTGTCTTCCGCGTCTCACATCTCTCCCCGCAGTTTGTGGGCTCCTTGGCTTAAAATAGTGTGTGCGCCCCACTTGGGACAGCCCCCGTTAGGGGAAGCATGCCCCCGGGTGTTCAGGGATGGAGCAGCGATTTGGGGGTGAATGGTAAAATTAAAGCGATGTCATTCATAACTTACGTGTTCAATGCCTAAAATTTACATTCCAGGCCTTCCTTTGAACAAACATCACTCATTTTGTTATAATTGAGACTGTCACCTAATTCTCTTGTTCTGACCCATGAACCACTCGAGGGGGGGTCGGCGACCCCAGGACCAGGCGCTGCTGTTGTAAATTGCGTTCGACTGGAACACAGGCCCCCGGTTCACAGCACCTCACACCCACACAGTTTAGAAACAAGCGTTTGAGTGAAGGGGGGTGCGTGTGCCTCGTTCCCAGGTCTCTCTCTCGGCTATGGGCCCGCACCTTCCCTCGGACGGCTGGGAGGCGGGCAGCGCGCTCGTCCGCTCCCGGTTCACCAAGGCCCGGGAGGACCAAGCCAGTTTTCAAAGGCTCCATCCAGAGACGGTGGCAGGGACGGGCGTGGCCCAGGGCTCTGATTCTCTCTCCATCCGCTTGCAGGGTTCTCAGCTGGGGAGGGGCGGGAGCAGAGATGCCAGGTGGGGAGAGGAAGAGGGAAGGACACCTTGCGGTGAACCCCCGCCACACGCAGGGTTTGCAGGTGGGAACAACCTTGTCCTGCAGGGGCGGTGGGGGGGGGAGGTGGTCAGCCCCCGACCTGTGTCCCTCTTCCATGAGACCGCCGCAGGGATGGGGTGCCCGCACCCGTCCCGTGTGCCCTGACGCCCTCACCAGCTCCTGCTGGATCAGAGGGCTGCACCACCCCAAGTTTAAGCTCCCTGGTCACCGCGTTAGACTTTCTCCCTTTGGGGGGATGTTGGGCTGTGCCTCGGGGCAGAGGGGCCCAGGCCTGGGCCTCCCCCGGTCTCCAGCAGAGAGGAGCAGCTACTGGGTGGCGGTCTTCACCCTCCTCTGGATCCACCTCCTGACCTGCGCTGTGTGGGGTTTGGGGTCCTGGGTACCGCTCCTGGGGGTTGGGGGACATCGGCGCAGGGGCCTGCCTTACGTTCCGCTGGTGAGTTCCAGGTGCGTGGGGAGTGGACCGCTTTCTGGGCTCCAGGTGGGGGACCCAGCTCACCTGTGCCCCTTCTCTGTCCACCGGCCGATTTCCCTGGGGCAAGATCACGCCTTCACGCTCAGCGGGTCAGACCTTCCAAGGGCCCAGGAGACAGAGAGGAGGACCAACGGGATCTCCAGCCCTTCCCACCAGCAGAAAGGACCTGAGTGGGTCACGTGGGAATGACATCGCCAAGGCAAGCGATGCCGACACCCAGAAGCCAGAGGTTTGAGGAAAAGACCCTCGTGGACGTGGCCTGAGATACCAGTGAGCTCGCCGTGGGCAGTGGGAGCTTGGGGGGCCCTGGGAGGGTTGAGCAGACAGCGGGGTCAGGGCAGGCAGCGAGGACACAGGAGGAAAGACGCCGGCTGCCCTGGCCAGGTGGGGTGCCGGGGCCGGTGCTGTGAGGGGTGTGGGCACCGGCCGGCAGGCCCGTGAAGGCTGCACTTGAAACGAGACGGTCAGACCCAGGGACAGTGAGACGCTGCACTGACCTCAGACAAGCCCCAGCACTTTCTCGTTTTTGAAAACTTTCGTCACGAAAGAGGAAGGGGGGGAATGGCACAGGCCTCCCTTTAAGTGGCCAGAGACTCCCCAGAGCCTGGTGGGACGCGGGGTGGGGGGGGCTGCTCCCCCAGCAGGGCCCCTCCAAGGAGGCAGTGGAGGGGACTGGTGACTAAGGGCAGCAGCGCCACCACCTGGCCAGGGAGGGCCCAGCACGTGTGCCACTCGGAGTCCATTCTCCTCCCCCCGACGGCTGGTCCGGACCCTCCTGCCCGGGTCTGGTGGCGTCGGGAAGCGCCATGCCCAGGCAAGATGGGAGAGAGGACGCCGGGGTCAGGCTCTCAGACAGGGCTGCCCATGGCCGTCGTCGGGGAGTCCCTGACGAGGCGGCACATCCCTCGGGCAGCCTGCGTGGAGGTGGCCTGGGGAAAGGCTCGGCCCCTGGAGACACAGGATGCAGGCCGGTCTCGGGCAGCGGGTGAAGCCAGGCCTGACGCCGGACACAGGACGTGGGACAGAGAGAACCCACGCTCCCCGCGGCCTCCGGGGGTGGCTGGGCCCGAGCTGCCTGCTGTCCAGGGGCCGCAGGTCCAGGCCCAACAGGCGCAGCGCCGGCTCCCCGCCCGGGGTCTGGCCTCGCCGCTGCCCTGCAGACAAGGGACACGTGAGGGCATGAGACCTTCGTCATCGCTCTCCGTGGAGGGGCGTGCACCTGCTGGCTCTCCGGCCAGCACCAGGGAGGGTACAACGAGAGGCTGAACCGGAGCCAAATCCTCTCCTGCCAGCTGCGGAGAGTGACTGGGCCTCTCCACAGGACCCAGGACCCTCTGCCACCTGTCTGCCTGGCTGGGCCCTGGGCTCACATGTGGCCTCTCCTACCGACGGCCGCCGCGCCCTGTGAGGCAGCAGCCCCCTCCCTGCCTGCCCCGCTGTCCCGGGAGTCGAGTGCCAGGGATGCTGTGCTCCCCCCAGGGCGGGTGTGTCCACACTCTCGGAGGCCAAAGGCCATCTCCCCACCTCTCCCTGCCTGTGGCCTCTTCCCCCTCCACCCGGCTGCCTGCAGGAGGAGTCGGCATTTCCCACGCGCTCCGCTACTCGGCAAAGAAAAGAGGGTTCTATTATTATAAATTGTTAATCAGGATGGTTATCGTTATTTTGTGCCCCATGCACATCGGTCATCCGAGCCTGGCGCACGGCAGCAGAAGGAAACCAAGGACAATGACGCGGCGGCGCTCATCAATTATCGAAGGGCCGGTCGGTGTCCTCGCCTCGAGGTGCAGATGGGCGTGGGCGGGGAAGAAGCACCGAGACACCAGCCAGGGCCGCCTGTTCTTAGCCGGGAACCGCAGAGGCCGGAACCCACACGGATGTTTTCGTCAGGCCGTGAGCTGCCCTCCTGAGCAGCGGGACGTGGGACGTGGGCCAGGGGATGGCTGGGGACACCCACCGTTGCTCGCTGGCTGGCTCTGTGGGTGGGTCCCAGGACCCTGGTCCCTGGGGGTCTCTCGTCTTCGGTGTGGGAAGCCCTCTTTCCCACCCAATAAGCTGCTACTCAAGACACAGGTTTGGTTGGCAGGAGTGAACTGCACATACTCCTGAGGGACTGTTGGGTGATTCTTGACAAATGCTGTCCCCGCGGTTCGGTGACCATCACGTCCATGGCACGGAGATGTCTGCCCTTCCCACCCACCCATCCAGCCCTGCCACAGTCCACACCTGTTTTCCGCAACTGCATGCCGTTCCCTCCCGGTCGGGCTGCAGGATGGACCCAGAGCTGCACCCTCTTTGCCGGTGGTCGCGTTTGTCCCCACAGCAGCGCCACCCTGGGACTCGCTCTGTGTTCTCTCGCAAGCTGTGCTCCCTGCGGGATGCACCCCTTCACCGGCTGGTGCAAGTTAAACGGGAACGACCCTCGGTGCGCCGGTCTTCACCGGAACCTATGCCTCCGCTTCTCTGGGGTGGGCGCCTGGGCCTGGAGAAGCTGGGGCCCTGGCCGCAGGCTGAGCATCTGAACACACCGCCGGCTGTTTCCCAAAGACTGTGCCTCACGGTGGGCCCCCTGGGCAGTGAACAGGGGGGTCGGGCTGCGTCCCTCTCTCAGGAGCTCCCTCCATCGGACATGGTGCATCCAGTGCTCACACGCGGTCGGCCCAGGCTCGGCTTCCAGCTTTGCGGGCATAGGGCCACCGGAAAGAGGGTGTGGTCACTCGGGAAGAACGCCCCCCCCCAGCACCCAGTGGCCCTGTGGTCCCACAGGCCACACCCCCAGCACTCCTCTTGACCGGGTGTTGTCCCCTTGTCTCAGAAGGCAGAGGCGCCCTTTGGCTGGGAGCCCACTGGAGTCGCCCCTCACCCCCTGAGCTCCGGTCCCTCTGCCACCCGATGAGGCTGGGGGGCCTGATCACAGGTGTTCTCGAGCCCCCAGGGTGGACGTCTGAGGGGCGACCGGCAAGCAGACACCCGTTCTCAGCTGCAGCGGCTGAGGTGGCAAACCGTTGGGTCACCCCCTGACCCTTAACGAGCTGGCCTCAGAGGACGTCCCCGCACGAGGTGGGCACCCCTGTGCACACTGTCCGCTGGCTTGTTCAGGGCGAGCTGGAGGGCAAGACACACTGGGCATTAAGAGAAGGCGCTGTGTCCCACAGGCCTGCGTTCACGGGACCGCAGAGACCCTTCTGCGTCGCATGTGGTCTCCCCGAGGTGGCCCCGCACTGGGCCCGCACCCCCACGTGGCATCACGAGCCACCTACTGCTCATGTGTGCATCCAAAGGATACATGGGCTGGGGGTGTCCTGGGACCCCCTTACCTACAGGAAGTGACAGCACGTGGGGGTGCAGCTGCATCAGCTCCCCGATTCAGGAAAGGGGAGACGCCCCCAGGAGGCACCAGGTATGTGGAGAAGAGAAGGGAACATTAAAACCAGAGTTTCAACAGCTTGACCCCAGTGTCCTTCCATCCGCCTTGTCCCTGGTGGAGGGATGGCCAGGCCCTCCATGCACCCTGCTGTCTCCTGTCCACGGCCCGGCCCGGCCGTGTGAGCTGTGACATGGCAGGGTTCATGCATATCCATCGCAGCAGCCGCCGCTGGACCGCAGGGGACTCACCCCTGGGGACCTCAGCTGGGGCGTGGAGGGCACCTTTACCTCCTGTGCAGCACCGTCCCCTGGGGCGGCGGACGGCTCGGGTGTGGGGCTGACTTGGCTGCACAGGACACCCCAGTGCTGCGGGAAATGACCGCAACCCACCTTAAAGCCGGCAGTGGGACAGTCCCATTGGCTGTGGCTCAAACAGTGAGAAGGCGTAAGTCTGTGGGGAATAAGCCCTGAGCGTGCGCTGTGGCCGTGGCTTCCTGTCTGTCACTCCTGCTGCAGAGGCGGGGCTGGGACAGCCAGTGGCTCCCCCACACCCAAACCATGGGAGTGTTGCCCGCCTCGAGCCACCTCAGCTTTCCTGGGAATGCTTCGCAGAGGACGTGGCCCTGACTCCTGGTGCCGGGCCGCTGGCTGTCCATACTTTTTGAAAGAGTGACCCCATGGCCTCTTCTGATGTATTTTCCTCAGTAAGAGCCACCTATGACGGCTCATGAGGAGGTGAGCAGGGCAGAGCATCCAGCGAGGGGCGGGGAGGAGAGGGGAGGAGCTTGTGGGGGCGGGGTGCGCTTGGTGCTGAGGACCGAGTGGAGCGCAGCCTACAGGAGTGCAGGTGGCTCTGGGGTCGTCACCTAGCGGTGGGCCCAAGGGCTCCAGGAACTTCGGGGCTTGGCTCTGTTTGAGGGAAGGCAGCCTGACCCGGCGGGGGCCACCCAGATCCGACACTGTTATTTTGGAATTCTTTGTCTTTTTAAACCAAAGGGAGGATTCCTAGGTCGTACCAGAAAATGTATTACGTTATTTATAGGCTCCACGTCTAACTGGCACGTTGTTATGGGAAGCGCTGTCCTTGTTTATGGGACGCACCCACGAGGAGAGCCGAGGGGAAGGATAGCATTTCAAAGGAGGGTATAAATGCCGGAGCCACGCTGGCCGGCAGCTCGCTTACATCCACGGAATCAGTCTCCGCTGCGTCTCCGCCTCGCTCCGCGCCTCTGCTCATCTGGTTCCACTTGGTCTGGACCCCTCGGCTGGTCCATCAGGGGACTCGGAACCTTCTGTCTGCCCATTCCCCACCCCTGCAGGGCTGGGCGCTGAGCCAGAGCGGCCTGGGGTCAGGAGAGGGGGCTGCACACAGCTCCCGGGACACCTGAGTCCTGTTGCCTGGCCTGGAGACCCTGCGTGCTGAGGGTGGGCGCAGCCACCTGCTCCCCCTGACTCCCCGTACCCGCCTCATTCCAGGTCCTAGGCGCAGTGCGTGACGGTGATGATGACCGTGACGCAGGCGACCCGCTGGCCATGGAGGGCCCTGTCCCGGGGGCCCAGTCAGAACGTGCCCTGTGGCCAGGCCTGTCTGGAGGTGGGCTTCCCAGGGGAGCCGGTGGGGACGCCTGCTCACCGTCTCACATGGGCTCCAGCCTTGTCTCTGGGCAACCCTGAGTCTTGGTCCCCAAACCTAGACCCTGTGACCCTGGAGTCTCATTACTGAGACCACATCTCAGATGCCATTCCAGTAAGTCATTTATAATCTGTGGACCCTGAGAAAGAAGGGACCTACCAAGAGGGGTTCCTGGTGGCTTACCTGGGGGCGGAGAGGCCTCACGCAAACCACACGACAGGGAGGAGCCTGCACGCACCTGCCTAACCGCCTTGAGCTCTGGCCATCAGAGCGGCCCTTACAGTGGGTTCCTGGGATCCTGCTTCAACCAATAGGACCGAGGCTTTCCTCCATCCAATCAGGGCTGAGCAGCTATAGCCCCCCCCCAAATCAGCATCTCACTGACCAATCAGAGTGGCTCATGCTGACCAATCAGGACAGTGCCTCTTGGACCAATCGAACTGTGAAGCTTTGGAGCCCTCCTTAGCATGAGGGCAGACCCATCAGGGACTGGGGATCAGGACTTCTCTCTGCGTATAAACCCACTGCCCTGGGGCTCTTGGAGGGCAATTTCCCCTCCCACCGAAGACTGTTCCCCTGGGTGAAGATACCTCGGCAGAGCCGGGCAGGGCAGGGTGGAGCTCTCGGCTGGAACGGGGCCTCCACCCAGGGCCACCTAGTCCCAGGGCTGCCTCACAGCCGCGCTGCGTTGCAGTTGAGCTGTTTGCAGTGAACGAGGTTTCCCCCTTCACGGTGCCCCAAGTCGGCATTCCTGTTGGCCCAGTGACCGTCGGTTGACGAGTCCGGGGTGCAGCTCGGCGGAGTCCCCGCAGGTCCCGCCCCCGCCCCAGGGGACAAAGCCTGAGCAGCTCGCCCTGCCTAACCCGCAGCCTCGGCCACTCCCAGCGCCGGCCCCGCTCGGACAGACGGGCCATCGTGCTGTCTGGTCCCTGAGCCCCGCTGTCTCTCTGCTGCTGCGTGTCCAGGAACAACAAACCCTCGCGCCTGAAGCTTGGCTTGGGACGCAAAAGCTATTTTTCACTTTAACGGTGAGATGGATGTAAAATTATCGTTCTAATTAATTCACAGTAATGCGGATGAGGATCCCAACAGAGAAGTTTAGAAGCAGAGATACTATTGATTCTTTGGCAAGATATATGAATCGAGAATTTTGGAGACAAAAGATTCTCACATGAAAGGATTCTAAAGGTGATTGCCTTGAAAATATAACGTAAATTAGGAATTAATGACAAAGTATGCCACTTGGAGCAACTGGTTAATTTGGTAGAATCATTTTGTCAAAATTTGCAGCAAAGTAATGCTTTAAATCTTTTTAAACGATCAAAACACTTTGAAATACTTGGGCAACATCCAGCTGTGTGGAGATTGCTGGAAGAAATGAGGCTCGTGCAGCCCCCCCGCCCCCCAGGCACTGCGCGCGCATGCGCGCACGCCGCCGGGCGCGCTCCAGCCTGCAGAGTGCTATTAAAAACTCAAGTGGAAGTGGATTCCATGCCAGCTATTACTGTCAAATGTCACGCTTGTTTTGTCAGTCCTCAAAGGTCAACTGCACTTTTTCCCCGTGGTTAGCAACCCTCTTTCAGACAGATGGAAAAATAGAAACTTACTATTAGAATTTCTACTTCCACTCATTGTCACGTCGCAGGCTTTGCTCATTTCCACGGGCCCCTCCAACAGGAGCCCTCTGCCGGATGGCACAGCCTTGGGAAGGAATTGTGCCCTTCAGCCGACGGGTTTTACTGTCATTTAATGGGAAGACGTGGCTCCCACTGAAGTGCACCAGGGAGCTGGGGTCTCCGTGGCGACCCCTGGGATGCGGAGGCCATGGCATCACTCTGTCTCCACATCCTGCATTTCTTCACGTAGCAACCGCCCCTGCCCCCATCCAAGGCCCCTCCAGAGGGCACTTCTTGCTCAATTGATTATGATGCTCCTTTGTTTATACCAGGATCACGTTTCCGTGGTGAGTCAGCTGGTTACTCCTCAAATTAAGAGCAGATCCAGTACCTGCTTCTTCAAAGAACAAGAGAACAGGCGACTGGGATCAGCATTGTGCTCCCTTTCAAGGTCTGAATGGCTTCTCAAATCATACGCTGCCCTCCGAGCCTTTGTTGCCGGGAGGTGGACGCTGCCCCCGACAACAGCAAACTTTGTTAACGTCAAACTCGTAACTTGTGAACCAACTCAGTGATGAGGCGTTTGCCACGTGGGTGCCAGATATGAGAAGGGGTCTGAAGGACCCCCGGGAACCATGGGAATGTCAGCCCGGTGTGGCAGTTGGGGTCGGACAGCACGCAGGGAGTGGGCTTGGCAAGTCCCTGGGACACTCTGCCAGCACGCAGCGCTTTTCAGGGTGGCGGCAGATTAGTCTTTGCCGCGACGTTCCTCGCCCTCAGTCAGCCACGGCAGTCCCCAGTCCCCTGCATCCGCGCCCCCCTCCTGATGGACAGTCATGCATCCTCTTGGACCGCCCCACGGATTTTTAAGCTTGTCCGATGTTTGTTCATCCCAACTGGAGAGAAAACCGCAAGGGAACGCTATTGATTTGTGGTCGAAACTCTTGGACACGCAGGGATACTTTGAGGAATACGGTACAGTTCTCATTTCCAGGGGCCTGTCTCCGTCTCGTCCATACCTCTGCCTTTACTCGGCTCTTTCCTGTCGGTCACCCTGGTCAGGGCCCCCTTGGTGTCTCGTTGAGTCAGGACACACTGTTTTGGGGAAGGTTGCCTCTTTCAAGGCTGGACCAACATGTGGACGACAGAGGTGGCCGTCCGTCCACGCTCAGGCCATGACTGAGGGACACCTTCACCCTCATGCACCTGACTCTCTCTCATTAGCCTGCCAAACTGTCAGTGTTCACTGCTGTAGGTGAAGCCACCGCTCTGGAAAACCCTACGTACACGCGTACCTACTAATCGGGTGGAATGACGCATTTGCCCCCGGGTGTCTATTAAGACGTTAGTATGCTGTGGCTCTGAGGTCACCAGGCATTGCAGCAGGGTTTTGCCGCTGCTTTATGATGATTGCGACAGAGTATAAACATTTATGTCCATTGTTTTCATGAGATCAAACACCACGTGTCATTTAGAAATTGTGTTTGGCTCTCATGGAGTCGTAGGCCCCCCAATAACCCTGGCTTACATAACTGGGGGGTTTATCTGGGGACAGGCTGCTGAAGCCTGGTGCTGTAGGTTCAGGCTCTCCCCGGCTCCTGTTTTTTTCTGCCACCCTCAACACATGCTTGCTTTCGGTCCCCAAAGTTGCCTCATGTTCACAAGATGGCTGCTGATTTCCAGCCATTGTTTTCACATCCCAGTTCAGAAGAGGAGGACGTACAGTAAGTCAAAAAGGAACAAACCCTGGCTGAGTAATTTTCTTTTCTAGAAACTCTACCCCATGACTACAAATTATGTGTTTTGGAAATTCCTACCTGGGTGCAAGAGAGGCTGGAAATAAAATACTAGGCTGGGCATACTGCCCCACCAAGTACAAGCAGGAGAGAAAGAGAGAGTGGACGCTGGCTGGGCAGTCTCGGCCACAGCAGACCAGTACAAAGCTGGCAAACGGGTTTGCAAAAGCTCACTTGGATTGGGGAGCTGGCCTGGGGAGCAGCAGCTGATCCACCTCTATCCAGCTGATGGTCAAGGGGCCAACACAGAGGCTCCCGCGTGAGGGCTAAGGGGGCCCATGCTGCCTCTGGGACGTCAGGGGCCCCCGTCCTCCCCTGTAGATCACGGGGCGGTGCGCCTGGTGCAGCAAACCTGCTGCTGCAGAAACCTGTGTGAGGAAGCCGGGGGTGGCCGTGGGGGGCACTCGGGCAGCGCTGTCCCCGAGGTGCACTATGGGAGTTCTCTGTGCCATTGGGCGCGCTGTTTTTCCCACTGTCTGGCTTTTGAATCCAGAACATTCCCAAGTCGTCTCACTCGTGGCTGTCACTGTAGTTTATAAATTCACAGGCAAAACACATATAACACTGCTCACCTCACCTGTCCACACTGTGGAGCTCGCTGTGCACCCAGCACCCACCTGTCCACACCACAGAGCATGTGCCGGCAGCCTGCCCTGACCTAGGGGTGAGATGGGGCCTATGACCATGGCAGTGACTCTGGGCTGTTGACGCGATGCTGGGCATGCATGGCCTCTGGGACCTGCCTGGCAATTCCTCCCTTTTCTTCCACAAAGGTGGGTGGTGATGAACAGCCAGGGGAGTACCAGGTGTGGACCCTCAGTGAGTGTGCCTCACCGAGGCACACACCTGGGAAGTGCGGGTGTGTGGAACGCAGGGTGTGCACGGGCCCAGGGCGTGCACAGGCCCAGGGCTCGTGCGGATGGAAGTACGGATGGAGTACGGACAAAGGAGTGGGCGCGGGGCGTGTAGGAGAGTCCATGGCGGCCTGAGCACCCTCAGTCTGGCCCACAGTCTGGGACCCAGCGCCATGGGGAAGGCCCGGCTCCTGGTCCAGAGCTGCGGCTCTGTGGGGGCTTCGCCCCTGGCTGGGGTCTGAGCCCCCAGCCTGTGGGTTGGGAGAGGGCTCCCTGGTCAAAACTATCCCAGTGACTTCACAGAGCGCCCTCCGCTCAGGGACTGGGGGATGGCTGTCCTGAGCTTCAAAAGCGTCCCCTCCCCTGCACTCCCCTCCCCCGAGCTAAACAAACCCCAGCTTCCTTCCTTGTCAATACCTCATGCTTTACAGCACATGCTGCGATGAAAAAGAGAGAGCCCTGCAAGGCAGGCACCCTCTGTGTGGTCTCGTAAAACAGTAATGGACGCAGAGTGGAGAGGGCGTCCCTGCCCCCACGTGCCCGGGCCTGCTGGGTGGTATTTGCTGCAGCCCGACTCCGCCCTGGCTGGCCCGGCTCAGAGGAGAGGGCCAGAGTGCGGGGGACCTGTGCCTGGGGCAGGGCCACCAGGACAGGAGCCGGGAGTCGCCGCAAAGTCACAAATGCTCCTGCCTGCATCCTCCTGCGCTTTCCGACGGAGACCCTGGGGGCTGAACGGCACTTTGCAGCGTCAGGGGTCCGTGGGTGTGCTTGGGGACACATGGGAAGGACACTTGAGGTCACTGCAGCCCCACTGCACGTCCAGTCCCTCCCCAGCACCCCTGGGCCGTCAGCCCCTCAGGGCCCCATGGGTTCTGGAACCTGTGCCCTTGGTCACCTTTGCTCCATCCCTTACCTGTTTGTCCCGGCCTGTGGGGTGTCCGGACACGGGGGTCGCTGGTGAACAAGGACCTGCCAGTATGACCCCCAGTCCCCTCGTGTCACATCCCGCTGGGCCCCGTCTCTGTAGCCACAGGGGCTAGGCACCTGCTTTTTCTTTGAAAACAACCCTCCCTCATCCCAGGCCCAGAGTGTGGGTCTTGGGAACCTTCCCTGTAACTACGGCGACGTTTTCAGACACAATGCATTTTGGACGCTCGATAGACACTTCGAACACGTTTAAAAAGGCCCCAAATTAAAAAACGCTCCCGAAATACAGCTGCCTGGCGCGAGGTGCTGCGGAAAAACTGGCGGAGCCAGCCCACGCAGGCCTGGGGTTTCGATCTGGACGGCGGCTCCAGGCAGGAACGCCAACACTTTAAGTGAAATGTCTGTGGTCCGACTCACCGTCGAAAGTGGTTATCGGACATCGTGAAAGACGACAAATTGCGAACGAGAGGTCTTTCTCAGGCTCTGCGGCGGCAGCGGCCCGTCGGCCCTTCTGCCACCGGCTGTGGGAAGGCTGGTGAGATCAGAGGCTTAAATGCTTCATCAATCAATGCTTCCGCTGGGCGGCCCTCGGATTGCTGGGAAATTCGAGCCATCCATCTTGCCCATCACCTGCCCGCCACGCTCTTCAGGTGTTTCCAGGTCTCCCCTCATTTGCTCAATTCCTCCGTTCCAGGGCTGGGGGGTGCTGCCAGGGGCCCCTCAACAGCCTGGGCCTCAGCACTCCCACCAGGACAGAACCAGGGACCGAAGGGTCCCCGCCCCCAGGCACAGCCAAGCGCGGGGCAAGGTGGGCGAGCACTGCCACTGGGAGGAAGCCTTTGATCCCCCCAAAGATGCCTTTGCGTGCCGACTATGAAAGCCAGCGCTTACAAAGGAATGAACAAGCCCCACAGTTGCAGCAGGATGGGCCTGGGGGGCCTTGGGTGGGTCCTGAGAAGGAGGGAAAGCGGGAGCCACCCAGGCCCCTTGCCTTCGGTTTGTGGACCAAGGACGTGGCCTTGGTTTTCCAGCTCCTTCTTTCCTCACCCAGAATCTGCAGTCAGCTTCGTTCAGGGCAACTTCTAACAAAACCTTGAGGGGGCGCTGTGTCTGCTGAGGGTGGAAGGGGTGCGTCTCATTGATGCCCCACCAAGTGGGCTCACCCACGGGACTTGAAGGCAGGTGTGCGGGCTCCAGGACACCCTCGGTTTGGTGGGGGGGTGCCCTGGAAGGTGGGCGCCTCCTGTAGCCCCTCCTCCCTGTGCTTTCCAGGGGGATCTCCAATACGGGTGTGTGAGTTGTGAAAGGGAGGGGATCCTGGGAGGGGAGGTGATGTGGGGTGAAGGCGATTTCGGAGACGGTGCATCAGTAAAGTCCATGGGGCTCCCCTGGCATCCAGGTGCTGCGTGAGCACCGTCTGCAGAGCCTCAGGGTACGGAGCTTCTGTGTCGGGGACATAGCTTTGGGGTAGATGGGAGAGACACACACACGTGCTTGGCCTGTGCAACGCAGGACCTGGCAGTGTTATCACCAGCATCCGTCATATTTTATAAGTCAAGTGAGCAGGTGTTGAGTCATCCTGCCTGGGAGGCCCGTTGGGGGAGTGTGGGTGGGCCATCGATTGCTGTCACGGTGTCCCCCTCCGAGCAGGCCACTCCTAGCCCCTCCAATGTTAAAGCAACCGGGACAGACCGCACGCACCGTGGCCCATCGACGCAATGAGCAGGAATGGCGGCTTTCCTGGCAGAGCGGAGCCCTCTGTTCCGGATGCTCACGAAACGTCCCTTGGCTGCACTGAAGACAACCGAGCTTCCCTCAAAGATGAGGAAACTCAACTCGGGGCAGCGAGATCGCCTCCGGGTGCCGTCCGCTGTGGCCACCCTGGAAGGAGGCGTCAGCAGGGACCGGTGGCCCAGGTTTTTCCCTCTTCCGTGCTAATGGAACCCTTGGTTTCCTAGCGAATTTCCCAAAGCAGCCCCTTCTCCAAACCCTATCCCAGCTCGTACTTTGGAGAAGTGACAATAGATGACAAAATCTGACATCTGGAAGAAATGGATGCATGGGCTGTTCCTGCTCATTATTCTTCGTTTTACCAGGGTTCAGCAGCCAACCCCGTAACTGCTAATTTTAACAGTTAAATTTACAGTTTTAAACCGTTTTTATGATGCCCAGCTACATCAGCTTGACAAGTCTACTGTTAAAGTAACTGTTTAAACACTGCATTTAGAGTCAAAACGTTTTTTGTCACTGCAAGATCAACTCATTTCAACGGCTATTTATTGTCAAAAACATCTTTTAAAAATTACAGAGGACAGTTTATGTAATTTTGAAATTAAGTCACTCAAACTGTTGGAACACATACAAATGTTGCATTTTAAACTGCTCCTGTTAAAAAAGCAGGGAGCTCATGTTTTACTTTCTAGTGAAGTAATTGTGAACTTGACTGCTTGTGAGAACAGGGAACTCCCAGTTCTGTTGTGCCCCCAGAGGCTGGGGTGGGAACTGCAGCTCCGGAGACTCCCTGCCCGATGCGGGCAGCCTTCCTTTTCCTCGTGGGGCCAGGAGGGAGAATAAATTTTAAAAATTAGCATCATTAATAATGAGTGGTCAATACTAAAATGTTTGTGTCATTGAAAAAAGTTCACCTTTAACACTCAGTGGTCATGCATTTTTCCTGCAGGAAGTAAGCAGTTAGGAGGGAGTTTTGAAAGGTGCGCTCTGAGTGTGCTGTGCAGAAACTTGGGGGCGCCGGCATCTTCGGTTACATGACCGGCACACGGCTGTGTCGCATGCACACTGTGCGCGCACCCTAGTTTAGGACTTGAAGTTTTATCTCTCCGCCTGCCTCCGTGTCGTTTGCGTGTACCATGCCACGTTCTATGACAGCTCTCTTCTCTTCGAAGTGCCTTTAAAATTCTGAATGACTGAGTTGTCGTTCCCACATGGTGGTTTCCCGGCTGGCCGATCGGTTGTTCTGATTTCCTTACCTCGTGTCTTTCGGGGACATGCAGAGCAAGTCTGTAATTCCGACAGCAGAGAAAATGTCACCGAACGTGAAGCCGAGGTGCGGTGACGATGGAGGAGCCACGGCGTTCTTCGTTTCGGTTTGGAACGAGGGAAGAAGTGCGGCCCCAACTCAGGGCGCCGGGAGAGGGGCCTTGAGGGGGGGACTGTGAGCGGCTTTTCCACACCAGCCTGCTGTTCTTCCTCGTAACCGTGACACCTGTGCCGGGACCACCCACGCGGTCCTGCTCCTGCTCCCGCTCCCTCCCGGGGCCCCGACACGACCCATCAGCACCCAGAGTGACTGTTCTCACCCGGGTGTCCCCCGACTTCGCTCCGACACAGGCAGACCCGGCCATGTCCTCGCGGCCCGGAGTGGCTCTGTCCCCTGCCCCGCGCGGACTCTCTGCCCTGGACACTCCCCACGTGTGACCGCAGCGTTCTCTGCCACAGTGCTTGGCCGCGTGAAACCCACAGGTAAGCCCGAGGCCTGGGTCTCTTTCCGAAGAAGTGCGGAATCACCGCAAACTTTCAAATTCAAGCTCCAACAAAGCAACGCGCTAAATATTTCAGCGCGCCCACCTGTTCCAATTAGCCGCCACAATGGGGTCGCGCGGTCTTCCCCTGCTTTCTCAGTTACTGTTCTGGCTGAACAATGGAGGCACGCTAATAAAATCCAATTGAAGGCGAGGGGGCGCCGTTTGGGGGGGTTCAGATAGAATGTCTGCTCATGAATAATTAGTGGGAAGAAGATCAGTGTTTGGGAAGGAATTTCAAGACGCATCTGCAGCACCCATGTCTCCAGGGCCGCCCGCCCCCCGGGACCCGCCTCCCTCCACGGCCCCATTGTCCGTGCTGGGCTGGAAACGGGAGCTCATAGAACGGCCACGGGCAGACTCAGGCGAAAACATGTCAGCCCACGGTTACATTTTGCTGCACAGTCTTGCAGACGTGGCTCACGCTTCTCAGCTCGCAAACCATCAGTGCCCAGTCGTTCGGGCCACCCGGCCGACCCCAGGCCACCCCTGTCCCCAGTCTCTCGGCCACTGTCATGCATCTGGCTGTGACGAGCTGGTCAGCGCCGACAACAGAGTCGGCTGGAGGGCGTGGGCCCCGTGGGAAGACTGGGACCGGGACTTTGGCGATGTCACGCAGACCCAGGCTTGGCGCTGTTGTGAGGGGAGGTTTCCGCAAACACTCACGGAGCTCGCTGACCACTCACACCGCGCTCAGGGAGAGCCGCGCCTGCCCTGGGGATCCCGGCCCGGCCGCGCTGCGGGTTCTTCTTTAGTAGGTTTCCAAACGTGGTGGTCAGTGTGCCACTTCTTGAACACATGCCCCTGAGGCCTGGACCTGGCTCGTGCAGGAGCAGGCCCTGCGGGCGCTGGGGTCCCCCGGGGAACAGCAGAGGACCCTGGTGCCTCTCTCCCTGCAGGGTCTGTCTCCAGGGCACTGGCTGCAGGTGATGCCAGGACACTCTCTCTGCCGCCCTGGACATGACACACAGCGCTCACAGGCCTGCAGGGTGGCGGCGGTGCGGCCAGAAGTGTTGGTCCAGGTTCACATCACAGGCCACGAACAGCTTTCTCTAGCCCCTGAGAAAAGTCTGCAGGATGCCAGGTGTGGCTGCAGAAGAAGAGACCACGCCCCCCCAAGGCTTTACCCCTGGCCTCTACCCCCCACCTGGGCTGAACACAATCGCTTTCTGTCCTTGGGCCCTTTAGTGACAGCCGGGTGCTTAGTGCCCTCCTGACCAGCAGTCTGACACCTGCGAGGACCGGAGGCCAGCAGGCCGGCTGGGTGGCCCCGGGCGAGGCTGCTGCTGGTTCTCCAGGGCTTCCTGCTGGCCGGCCACACTGCGTCCTGACCAGGTGGCCCCTTGGCAGGGCCGCGTGGTAGCTGGTGTGGGTGCCACTCCCCGAGTGGACAGGAAGCCCTGCTGAGTCACTGACATTGTCACCCGGGGTCTCGTCAGGAGGCATGCCGGGCTCCGCGCTCTGCGGCTGGATTCCAGCCTTTGATAACTGTCCCGCAGAAGTGGCTGCGTTGGGAGCAGATTCTGTTAGGTTCTCTGGTTGAACGCCAGCGCAGGCTGCGCCTCGACGTTTGGGAGTCAGCGTCGAGGGTCGGGTAATAGTTCTCTCTCTGCTTCCGCGTGGAGACAGCCAGCCTTTGTGTTTCTGGCAGAATCCTCCCCAAACCGGCGGCCGCTGGGAGAGCAGTTTGAGAGGTTGAGCCGAGGCTTTTATGTTCTTTTACCCGAAAGCCGCTTAGAAACACGGTACCAAGACAGAAACCGTGTACCACCCCCCCCAACCCTTTTCTCGGAAACCCCGGCAGAGGCGGCTCAGAGCCCAGACGAGCACGCCGTGGGACCCGGCTGTCTGTCTGTCTGCAGTCCCTCCTTCTTTGCCCTTGTCCACCCTTTCATGAGGCCCAGAGCCAGTTTGTCCTGTGGGGAGGACGTAGAAGTGATTTCTCAGGGTTCGTTCACAGTCACCGGCCAAGCACTCACACGCTTTCGCTTGCTCGCCGAGAACCGACAACGTGCATTTTGGGCTGTGGTTCGGCACGGTTGGCAGCACTCACAGGGAGCTTCATCTCTGCGGTGGAGTTCCCATGACTCCCAGGGAAATGCCAGTCACAGAGAGAGGCCGTGGGAGCTTAGAAATGCTCGTCCTTCCCCCGTGGGGCAGGCGTGAGGGTTCGAGGAAGACGTCCTGACTCCCCGACGTGGACGTCAGGCCGCACGCATCTGGTCTTCTGCCCCAGCCCTGCACTTGCACCTGGACCCCTGGGTCCCTCGCTCACTCACTCGCTCATTCATTCGTTCACTCACTCACTCATTTTCTCACTCATTCACTCATTCACTCACACATTCACTCATTCACTCATTCACTCACACACTCATTCACTCACTCACTCATTCTCTCACTCATTCTCTCACTCACTCATTCACTCACTCACTCATTCACTTACTCATTCACTCACTCATTCTCTCACTTATTCACTCACACTTTCACTCCATTCATTCACTCACTCACTCATTCACTCATTCTCTTACTCATTCTGTCACTTATTCACTCACTCGCTCACTCATTCACTCGCTCGCTCATTCACTCATTCACTCACTCATTCACTCACTCACTCACTCATTCACTCACTCACTCATTCGCTCACTCACTCATTCGCTCACTCACTCACTCGCTCACTCACTCACTCATTCTCTCACTCACTCATTCACTCACTCAGTCATTCTGTCACTCATTCACTTATTCACTCACACATTCACTCATTCATTCATTCACTCATTCACTCACACAGTCACTCATTCACTCACTCATTCTCTCACTCACTCACTCATTCACTCACTCACTCATTCACTCATTCTCTCACTCATTCACTCACTCACTCATTCACTCACTCATTCACTCACTCATTCATTCATTCACTCACTCACTCATTCACTTATTCACTCATTCATTATTCACTCATTCACTCGCTCGCTCATTCACTCACTCATTCACTCATTCTCTCATTCTCTCACTCATTTTCTCACTAACTCATTCACTTATTCACTCACACATTCCCTCATTCATTCATTCACTCACTCATTCTCTCATTCATTCATTCATTCACTCACTCATTCACTCACTCACTCACTCACTCACTCATTCACTCACTCATTTGAGACAATTAATTTCAAGTGCCGAGGACGGTGCGGCCGGCACACTCAGTACACACGGCGGAGGGAATCGGTGCACCGATGCGCTTGCACAACTCAGACAAGAAAATATTCGATGGGACGACCAACCACAGACCACAGCCACTACCACGTTACTTTGAAAATGGTTTTCGTTTTGCAGACAGGACCCTGATGTGGGGAGACACAGAAGTGAGTGTGAAAGGCGAGTGAATTCAGGAAACTCCCTTCCTCAGCCTCTCGAACATGAGCCTCCTCCACGGCCGGGACACGGGAGCTGGGAAGGGACTGTTACAACGTGTGGGCATCGGGCCTGTCCGCGCCCCAGGCTGCTGCAAGTGCAGGTCCTCCCTCAGGCCTGTGATTCAGATAATAACAGGGAATGATCGTTCACAAGCAAACCTGTCTTTCCTGAGTGGAAATTTCTGCACGGACCGATCAGAGGGTTTGAAGTTACTGTTATTCTAGAAAATCATGTGTTACAAAAAGTGGGAAAGAGGAGGCTCTTTTATAAGGTGTGTTTTGACAGCGACTGATTTGCAAAAATCAAGTTCCACGTGTTATCGGGATGGCTTTCTGCGTGTCGGTTTTATCAGCCGAGGAGGAGTGTCCAGGGTCTGCTGCAAAGGAGACTTCGCTTGTGGGGGAAGGTAACACCCGGCTTCCCGGAGTGAAGAGACCTGTCCGCCTTCTCTCCATCCCTTTGGCTTTCGGTCTTGGCTGTTCGCTGCCAGGGAGTGGACACACTTCGGCAGATCCTGACTATTATGAGCACCTTTTTTTGTTTGTTTGTTTGCTCAAAACACGCAGTGATACCTCAGAGATATTGTAGGTCTGGTTCCAGAGCACTGGCTGGAATAAGGCCGATAGCACAGCGAAGTGAGTTATGTGAATCTTCGCGTTTCCTGCTGCATGTAAAAGCCATGTTTACAGCGCGCTGCAGTCTGTTGAGTGTGCAATAGCGTCACGTCTAAATGAACAGTGCACACACCTTCGTTAAAAGCACTCGGTGGCTAAAAACCGCTCCATGCATCCGAGGCATCAGCGGGTCTTCCCTTTGACTCACAGACGGCGCAGCGGGGGAGGGGTGCAGCTCAGGGAGCAGAGCAGAAAGCGGGGTGCCGGGAAGTCACACGCAGGCAGCCTGCGCTTTCACGGCGCAGAACCAAGTGGTGCCGAGTGACGACATCTCAGAGCCGTGCCAACATCGCCGCCGCCCACCACATGTCCAGGGGGCGCCACCCTGAAAGGAACCTGCCCCTCCAGCATCGGTCACGCCACACTTTGACGATGCCTTCAAATTCACCATTTTCTTCCAGGAACTCTGCTGAACTTGCTTACTGACGCCAATAGTTTCCTTTCTCATGTGGATGCTTTTTATGATTATGTTTTTCTTGCCTGAATGCCCTGGCTAGGACCTGGGAGCCCGCCCCTGACCCATCACCGCACAGGGGCCGGGATGACTGGGACACAGGCCAGCTCTGCCGCCACGGCCGAGTCAACCCCGCAGTGCCACGGCAGCATCACGTGGCGGGAAGTGCTGGCCCCGGTGCTCTGTGGGGGGAGCGCACACCCCGGACCCCTGGCCAGCCTCCCCAGGCTGCTGACGGTGCCCACCTGTCTCAAACACAGCAGCCGCCGGGCCGGGGGCGTGTGTGCAGGGTCCCTTCTCGCGGCCGCCGCCCTGGCTGGAACACGCTCGAGCTCTTGGGTGGCTACGCGGGTTCCGGTGTAGGAAACTCACTCTCTCTTCCTGAAACATCCCGACTCAACAACGCCTTTTGTAACAACACTCTTCAAACCGACCGAGGCCCAGAAACTCTCCTCGGCTCCCCTTTGCCATTATGGTGAGAACAAACGTCTGCGATCCGGTCGTGATGGGGTCTGTTTGCCAAAATGACCATGTGCCTGCTTGACGACAGCGGTTGTGGGTTCTTTTCAGACACGGCTGGTTGTTCACAGGGGTTCCGAGGCCTCACCGTGGGCTCAGGGACGCAGGGGACCGGGAGGTGGACGGCAGGCTTTTGTCCAGACGGCCTCTCAGCTGAAGCTGCCCCGGGGGCCTCGGCCGGCTGAGGGTGTGCGGTGAGATTTCGCTCTGATTCTCGGGTTGGGTGGCGCGTCCTTAGGCCACAGGTGACAGGCACCAGGGCCCTGCCGTTTCCCCGTCTTTGCCGAATCCACGGCATCCGCTCTGTATCTGCTGTGCGGCTCGTAACAGCTGGTGGCTTCGCAGCCCCGCTTCAGCTTGGCTGCGGAGGCCCCGGCTTCACCACCCACAGAATTCCCAACTGTCCAACACTGTCAGGCCGGTGCGGAGCGGCCCTTCAAGTCGGGTGCGAGGTTGGGACAGGGCCGCCTGTCTGTCCCCTCCAGGGCGTGGGGGGGCCGGTGCTTCCTTTTGCAAGTGGGGACCAGCCGGGGGAGGGCCGCAGGTCCCGCAGACACTCTGCACCCCCTCACCGGTGCCTGGCCCCGGGGCCCGTCCGGCAGTGCGAGGCCCAGGCCATCTGGCCACACAGGCGGGCGGGCGGCGTCCAGACGCTGGGCGTTTACGCTCCTGTGTCTCTCCCAGGGCCTGACTTTAATTTGGGTAATATTCCCGTTAATAATAACATCTAATTACAACATCCATTAAAAGTTTGTAGCATTAATTTAACAGGGAGAAAACCTAATAGAGTTCTGAGAGTGATATCGGCATTTTTCCATTAAATTAATGTTACAAACTTTTAACAGGATGTCTTAAATAGGCATCGTTAGTGTTGGGAATATTGAACCAATTAAATTCAGGCTTGTGATATGAGGTGGGAGCCCATTTATGCGTCCGAGAAAAGGTGTCTGCTGGGCTCTTTCATCCACCGAAAGCATTCAGCAGGAAGCTGTGAGGCGCCTGTGTCCGGGGCTTCTGGAAAATTCTGCAAGGCCACAGCGTGCTCCTCGGGCCTGCAGCTCAGTGTGTGGCGCCTGAGCAGGGAGGTGGGCCTGGGGGCTGCCACACGGCCACCTCCACGGCCTGAAACTGCTCTCCGACTCTCCCCGTTTCCTGGTCCCCTGGGGTGACAAGGGGCTGGGGAGAGCTGGGACGGGTGCTCGGGCCCCCAGCCCTCCCCCCCCCCCCGCCCTGTACCAGCCTGGGTGGCGGCGTCCTCTGTTCTCCTGCGGTGCCGTCTGCCTGGCACATTGGGCCCAGCAGGAGCAGCCAGGGGAGCTCTGGAGCTGGGCATGCCGGGTTCAGGGGCGGCTCCTCTTCTCAGGAGCTGGGTGACTTGGAGCAAGTTATTCAAACCCTCGGAGCCTGGCTTCCCATCAGCAAATGGGGAAGAGAGCACTCGGGAGCATTTCGGGGAGGACAGATCCGCTGTGCCGATGACAGGTGGCCCTGCCATCCCTCCGTCCTGAGATTCAGAGAAGGGAGACAGAGCGTGGTGGTGTGGACGCGGCGGCCGAACCACGGGCTCTCCCGACTAGGAGTTTTTAAGGACCACGCGTTTTTATTCGGCGGAGACAGTCTTGACAGACCTTCCGATCTGTCCTTTAGCCCGTGTGTGGCGTGAGGTGCGTGCACACAATGGAACAGAGGGGCAGGGCGGGTTGCGGAACGGCCTCCGGGTTCCCGGGTGGGACAGGGACGCAGCCAAGGTCCATGGGGAGGTGGCAGGACCATGAGCACGCGTGAGCAGACATGTGGCAGGTGCATACATACACGCATCATTAGGACAGATGAGTTTCAGCGTACAAATAGTGTAATTTCTCATTTGGCATATGTGAGGTCTGTCCGGAGAAAGCCCAGCCATTGCTAATATAACAAGAACAGCCTGTGAGACATCGACGTGACCTGGCAGCCCAGGAGAAGGGACTGGAATGCGCATGTGTGAACGATGACGACCTCACTGTACTGGTCAGCGGGGGCGGTAGATGCCACTGAGTGAGCCTGTGCACCGTGTGGCCAATGCATTCAAAAGACTGAGCAAGTAGAGCAACGCATCTGCGCCAAATTTTGCGTTAAGCTTGAACATTCCTCTGTGGGAGCCATTTGGAGGATTCAGAAGGCTTCTGTGGACGAAGCAACGAGTGCGGCGCGAATACAGGTGCGGCACAAATGCTTCAAAGGCGGCCGAGAGCCTGGGGGAAGCCGCCCACGCTCTGGAAGGCCTGCGACAGGCAGGACCCCCAAGAACGTCGAGCGTGTGCGGGCTGCAATCACCAGGGACCGGCCACCGCAGCAGGAGGAGCATCGTGCTGCGGCTGCTTACGGCTCGATTCAAACCGCTACCGACGAACCCGATTTCCCCAGGAAGGTCTTAACTTGGAAGGGGACGGAGGCGTCCTTGTCCTTTGCGCCGTGTTTCTTGTGTGTTGAATCTCCTTCAGTAAATGTCTCTCCTTGTCACAGCGCGCGGCTGGAAACGTTCTGGACAGGCCCCGCAGGGTAGCGTGAACTCACCGGCGAATTGCATCGGACTTCGGAGGCGCTCGGCGAGGATGTGATTTAACTCTGAACCAGTCATAAAAGCGTGCGGTGTCTCAGTCGTACTGAGCTCCGTGGAAATGGCCTGTGTGACGGAGCACGGGGTTCCCCCTGCAGCTGTGTGTCCGCCTGCCTGCCGGGGCCCCGGCTGTACATACGTGTGACACAGGTGTCTCCGTCGTCAGGCACGTGAGAGTGTGTCCCCTGGAGCTGCAGAGAAGGAGTCTCAGAATCAGCTTTCCAAGGGCCCTCAGGGGCCTGGAGGCCGTGAAGGAGCTTTCGGGGAGGGACGGACGGACGGACACGCCGCCTGCGCAGAGCCAGCCAGCCACGGGGCGGAGAGGCTTGGCACAGCGAGGCAGCCCGAGAAGGAGAAAGCTCCTGGAACCCGCCCAGGCTTCCTCTCCATCAAGAAATTCACGTGCGAGGGTCGGAGGGGGCAATCGGGGTCCCCGAGAGCCACTCCTCCGTGCTGGAAAGACCCCAGATCTCGTAGGAACGTCCCTGACTGTGGCGGGTTCCATCGCTGCGTTGATCTGGGGAGGTTGCGAGGAGGATTATCGCAACCTCCGTGCTTATTATGGGTCTATTTGAGTTTCCAGTTTCCTCTGGAGCCTTCTGTGTCTTTGAGGATTGTTTCTAAGTCTCCCGTAGGTTACGTCATCGCGATTTCCTGACACACAATTTGTTTACAGCATTCCCTTTGCTTATTTACGTGAGGTTAGCAGTAACGCTCCTTCTTTTCATTCCCGAGTTTGGGAATGTAAGTCTTTTTCCGTCTTCTTGGCCAGCCTAGCTACACATCTGTCAATTCTGTTGATCTTTTCAAAGCCTTGTTTTGGGTTTCGGTTTTCTATTGTCTTTCCAGTCCCTGTTTTATTTACTTCCCCCTTTGTTATGTCCTTCCTTCTGCCGGCCTGAGGTCTGTTTCACTCTTTTTAAGGTACTTTCTTAAGGTGGATGACTCAGCCGTTGAGGAAATTTTTAAGGTAGGCATTTATAGCCGTAAGTTTCCGATCACCACGTCCGTGGCATCTCATGCAATGTGGGACGCTGCGTTTTTATTTTTCCCCCGTTCAAAGGATTTCCTAGCGCACACCCTGATTTCTTCTTTCGGTCCATTGGTTATTTGGAAGAACGCGGTTCGATTTCCTTGCGTTGTGAATTTCCCAAATTTATTGTTCTTGATGACTAATTTTATTCAGTTTTTCTCCAAGGACACACCTGAATGATTTCAACTCTTTTTCCATTAGCGAGGCTTGCGTTGGTGGCCTCCCACGTGGGCCGTCAAGGAAAGAGTTTCTCGTGAACACCAGAAGGCTGTGCACCCCGAGTGTGTCGGGCGGGTGTCCCGTCTGTGGGTGTGTCAGGGGTGAGTGACGTCTGGTCCCGTGTTTTTGTTGTACACACACCACGTGTTGGACTCGGAAGCCTCCAGCTACTAGGTTATAAATGTCTGTCTCTCCCTCTAATTCTTCCAGTCGTTGCTTCATGGGACTCTCTCATTATATGTTTCTAATTGTTACACCTGTTTGAGGGTTGGCACAGGTACCGTTACAAAGTGTCTTCCCTTGTCTCTAGGAGCAGTAACTGTCTTCACGTCCATCGTGTCTGATGTTTGTGGGGCCGCACAGCTTTTTTCTCTTGGTTCACTGGGTGCGCACTCCATCTCTTCTCCATCCTCGGGGTTCAGGGCGTCTGTGTCTCTGACCCGAGGTGCATCTCCTGTGGGCAGTACCCTGCTGTGTGCTGATTTTCAACCCGCCCTGCCAGTCCCCACCCTTTGACCGGAGTGCGTTAACCATTTACATGTAACCCGGTCACCGGTGAGTTCAGACGTGTGCCTGCCATTTGGCGATTTGTCTCCTATTTGTCTTACCTAGCTTAGGTCAACACCAACTGAACATCTTAATTATCGAAATTAAGTTGGTAGTTAGCCTTCACTATGTGAACATGTTTTTATTTGTTAGAATGTGAGTTTCAACCCCAAGGTCACCCAATAAGGAACTCACTAAACACCGACGGAAAGAAAAGGCTGGGGAATTAACGCGGCGCGGAAACACCTGACCTCCAAGCAGGTGGTGCGGCAAGGGTTCTCCTGCCCGCTCCTGGGCTCGGTTCACGCGAAGGCAGATTTGCCGAGAATGATCGCATGTCCGCATCGAAGTCCGCACCGCTCGCCCCTCACTTCCCCTGGAGACGAGAGACACACAAGAGCTTTTCCGTGTCCCGATCTCCACGGAAGACAGATCCCTTCCCCAGCGTCTGACATCCACGCACCTAAGGCCCCCCCCCCGCCCCCAACGCAGGCTGCCGCATCCCGAGCCCTGCCGCAGGAGCCCTAGGCCTGTCCCGGTGGGTTGGGGTCATGTGCGGGGTTTTCACTGTGGGAGGGCAGAGCCCCGGCGAAGATGATGGCGTAAATAATTCCTCCTGACACGCCGCAGCCGCGGCGAGCTTTAGATGATCGAGGGATCCTCCTCCCTGATGCTTCGCTTAGTTGTTTACGTTCCGGGAGGGGGAGGGGGGGTTGTTATTTTTACTACCTGAGCTCGCTGTGTGGCCTCTTCATAAAGCGGCCAAGAGACTGATTTTGGAGCAAACAGCGAGGGGAACGGGTTCGCCACGCACCGACGTTTACGTAAATGCTGGTTGTCCGGCTGACTCGCCGCCAGCGTCCCCGTGGGCATGACTTTTATGGCAGCTCTTGCGGGGAGGGCCCTGCTGGCGTGTCACGGGACACCCTCACGAGAAAGGGCCCGAATTGAGGAATTCCTGAGGGCTCGGCCAGGGACGCCGTTCCAGGGGTTAGCTGGGCCCCGGGGGACGCAGTCACTGAGGGACGGGCAGGGTGCCTGCAGATCTCGACGCAGGCTTCCCACGACGCCCTCGTAAGAGCTCGTGACGGGGGACGTGAGGCGTGCTGCGGGCGCTGCGTGGGTGCCGTGACCCCTCGCACACTCAGACTCACGGGCGCACCTCGCGGGAGAGGGCACAGGGGAGAGATTGCCGGGAACTGTCTTCACGCCAAAGAAGGAGCAAACCCTCCGTGGAGAATCTTTAGGCGACAGTCCCACGAGAGCCTACAGGTTGTTTCCAAATCTTTCTTCTGTTACATAACATCATCGCTTTGAAAAAATGTATCACTGTTGGAGTTTTTAAAATTATTATTTAAAGGAAACGTTAGACTTGTGTGTCTCTGTGGAATGCAGAGTCCTCATCGGTTCCTGGCGGGTGTGTCCTCTGTCTGCAGTCCATCTCCGCATCCTTTGTCTGGCTGGGGAGGGACCTGGGGGGCCCGGCGGGGCTGCCCACGGTGGGCCGTGCCCTCTGCCTGGAAGAACTGTCTGCTCCCTCAGGGACGCTCCCTGGAAACCCCGATGCTGGTGACAAAGCTGCCCGCCTCTCTTCCCTGGGACAAAGCGGGCGTGTTTCACCCTCCGAGATGAAAAGGCAGGAGGCGCCCGAGAGCCTGAGACCAGAGCCATGGGCTCGGAGCTGCTCTGAGGCACGTGGGTTCGATCTGTCCAGCCCCCTGAGTGCCTGTCCCCCTCCCCTGTGAGCATCAGCCAAGACTTATCGAAGCACGAGTCACCCTGACATCTGATCCCTGGTCTCCGGGGTCAGCAGTGCACTGACCAGGCCGTGTGAGCCGAGACCGCTCAGGTGGTCTGTGCACCCACCGGCTCCTCGGTCAGGTGCAGAGCAGTCGGACCAGCGTGGAGCGGACCCGGGTCCACGCACCCGTCCACGTTACAGCCTTTCTTGTTTTCAAGAAGACGTGAGCTGTGACCCCCTCGCAGTCCCGAGACCCATGCCAGGCCTGCTCCTCAGACAAATCGGCTGCGTCCCCACGGCCCTCCGCCCCACCCGCCACACGTCCATCCCGCCAGAAGGCTCCCAGGGCCCGAAGTAATGAGGACGGGGTGATGGTCTGGCCCGTCCACCCGTCCAGCCTTAGCCGTTGTAGAGAAAGGATGAGAAGCCTTCAGCCTGTGCGTGCCGCCGGACGAGGGTGTGGATGGTGGGCTGACACGGCTCCTCTCGGGGCCACGCGTGTTTCAGAGGAAGAGCCACATGGGATGCAGAGGGCGGCCGGACACCTCTGCACAGCATCCAGCCCCAGGAGCCCGCCCCTCCACACACCTCGCCAGCCATTCCCGACGTTAGTCCCTCCGGCGGGCCTTTGCCACTCGGTGCTCGCAGCCCCGCTGAGGACGGGGCGTGCGGCTGGCAGCGGAACGAGGAATCGCTGCGCTTCCCTCCACGGGGCGAGCAGAGCTGGCAGCCTCCGCCACCCCCAGGGAGTCGTAATTAGCAACAAGCGCTGGGCGAGGCTGTGCGCCCCGGCCGACTCCTGGCAGAGCCGGCGGCACCGCCGTGCCTGTCACACAGTGCACGCGTCTCCCCGGCTCGGGCCCACCCGCCCGAGCACCGTTCCGTGGAGCCGGCGGCTCGTAGACAGTTCTGGAGGTCGTTTTGGGGAGATACTCGTCTCAACTCGCCCTTGAAATCCTTGCCTTTTAGGGTTAGACTCACCTTGGTTTTCATGATCAAAGCAAAAGGTTTTGTAAAACTAATAGGACGGGCACAGACCGGCACGGGGGGAGGTTCCGGACCAGGCTGCAGGGGGCCCGGCGTGTGGCACCCTGTGCCCGGCACAGGGCGGGTGACTGGGCCGAGCTGGGCTTGCTGACATGCAGCCGAAAGCGTGACGGCCGAGTGCGACGCGTGGACAGCTCTGAGCTCACAGGCGTGTTCGCACGTCCCCGCGCGCTTCTGCGGTGGGACACGTGGCCTTCGGGAGAGATTCCAGTTCATCGTGACTTTTTAAGTGGTGGGCTGAGGAAAAGTTGCAGATTCTTTTTCATGAGAATTACGCAACTAGATGCAGAGTTTATAAAATGATGCATTTTGAGCGTGTGGTTGAAAACTCCGGATTTTGTCAAAACAGCTCCGCGGGGGGCAGTTGCTAGGGCAGCAGAGTTCACCCACGGGCTGAGTTCGGTGAGGCTTCGAGAAGGACGCTGGCAAGGGAGATGGGGACAGACTCCGAGGCGGAGAGCAAGGTGACTGCTGTGAGGGGATTGCGGAGGGAGGCGGTGCAAGGGACTAAATGGTAATGAAAAAAAAATACAATAAAGATTAAAAAAAAGACAGCGGGAGGAATGTGCCCAGGTTGTTACTGGCCTCCAGAGTCACCGTAGGGTTTGAGCCTTCGGTCCTGCGCTGGGTCCCCAGGACCAGCCTTTCTCCCCCGGGCATCTCACGCCAGCTCCCCGGCCCAGACACACGCCCACCAGCACTGTTCCTCGGTAAGAAGCGCTCCTGTACACCGGACACCGCCCGGAGCCGGCATCCTGTGATGCGGCTCGCAGTGACGGTGGAGCAGGGAGACTCCTGGTCGCCGCCTGTCCCGCCGCTGCCATGGACCAAAGGCCGGGATGATGCCGAGCGTCTCAGCTCAGGGGGAGGGCGGCTCTTCAGTCACGACGGCCGCCCCCGCTTTCACTGGTGGAGGCACATGAGGTGCCGTCGCAGAGCTCAGGGGTCAGATCAGATTTGGGGGCGGCCGGGGTGCTGGGTGCGCCCAGGCGGTAGGGTCGCCGGTGGGGCGGGCCGTCGTGGCATCTGTGCGTGTGTCAGCCTGCGCCAAATGCGGGCGCACATGCCCACGGGGACTTTGTCTGTCCCTGTAGCTGGACCGCTCAGCGGTGTCCCCGCTCTCCTCCCCTTGGTGCGGGAGGGGCCCGGGGCGGCGGTCGCGCTCGGTTCCTGTCCTGAAACTGCATGGCTGACGTTCACCGCCAGGCAGGCTACCTCCTGTGCCCCCCACCCCACCCGGCCTGAGTCCTGCACCCCGCATGGGGCTCGGGGGTGGGGTGGCCCCCGCATCTCTGCCACCTTCCAGTCTGCCAGCGGCCTCGGTCACCGAGGCAGAAGCGAGGCAGTTCGCAGGCATGTCCTGACCCAGCCCAGGCTGCCCACCCCACCGAGCCCCCCGGGGGAGCCACAGGAGCCCTGGAAGGGCAGCCAAAACTGTCAGCGCCTCACGCCCGGCCCCCGCATGGAGCATGCTCTGTCATGTGTGTGTGGACACAGCGTGGGGGGGGGCAGGTGGGATCGGAGGACATCTTGTCCCTCTGTCTGTCTGTCTGTCTCCCTCTCCCACTAGACACAGCATCCCCGTCACCCTCATGTAAGGAAAATATTTTCGGACACCAGCCATTTGTGCCTCTTCCACGCTACCCACCCACCTCCCAACAAAACAGAGCACAAAAGCACACAGTAGGACCGGAATGCCTCGTCAGTGGCCAGAAACAAACTCCTAGTGTGGCTCACGGTGGGCGGGCCTTGTCCTCCCCAGCCCCGACTTGGAGAGAAGAGCCGTCCACCCAGAGGCACCGGCAGGCAAATCAAGGGCAGCCTGCTCTCTGGCGGGAGGACCCGGGAAAGGGCGCCTGGCTGGGCAGTCCCCAGTCACGCAGCAGCCACGCTGCTCCAGCCCGTGGCGCAGAGAACACGTGCCCCTTGCGCCCCACTAGCAAAGAGGGGCCCTAGGCTCCACCCTCTTGACGCTGCAGTGGGGACCCAGCCCAGTGGTGTGGTCTGAGGTCGGGGCAGCCGGCCTGGGGCCCCTGACAGCCTGGAGCGAGCCCCTCGGCAGGCTCGGTGGAGGTGACTTGGGAGCAGCAACGAGGAGCCCCCAGTCTGGTGGGGAGTTGGGACCCTTGCCCCCGGCAGCGCGCACCTGAGGACACCCTCCCCCAGGGTGTTCGTGGAGGCCACGCAGGGGGTGGGAACCCCCGCCTCTGGCAGCGTTCTGAGCCCCCCCCCACCTCCCCCCCCAGCTGCCTCCGTCCCTCCCGAGGGGCCAGAGGAAGCTGCGGGAACCACAGGCTCCGAGGCGCAGAGCCTGTGACTTACGGCACGTCCGTGCGGTCTCAGTCCGACGCCACTTGTCGCCCGCGGCCCGGGGGACTGAGCAAACGGCGCGCCGAGTGGGAGGTGGATGAGCCAGATCCAGCTGACCTTTGAGATTTGCAGCTGTCGGGAGTTAGAAGCCGGTGTCTAGAGAAAAACAGAAAAGGAAAAGATAAGCAGTTACCAGTATTATTTCAGAGCTCCGTGACAAAGCGAGAAAACGGAAGCGCTTCCACGCCTGTGTGGCGTTGGGGTGCTGCTTCCACACCCCCTCAAGCCTCCCCTCCCCACGCGGCCCTCCCGCCACGTGCCTGCCGCAACCTGCACCCCGTTCTCGCTGGGCGGCCGGTCTTGTGCATTCCAGACGCGCATCCTTTGTCTAGTGCGGTGATGGGGACGCCGTCCTCCGGTCTGCGGCTCGAATTCTCACCGTCTCATCGTTGCTGGCGGAAGAGCAAGCGTCTTCAAATCTGACGGTCCCATCGGTCGCGTGTTGAACCGCTTGAGCTCTTTGTCTCCTCTCCCGACATCACAAACCCTTCCTTCTAGACGTTGGCCGGTCTCGGGTTCATTTCGGGTCAAGTTCCCCGCGTGTGTGTGTGTGTGTGGGGGGCAGCAGTTACGTCCGCTCCCCCCCTTTACCGAAAGCTGTTTCCCGTGGGTCTCCTTCGGCGCCTTTATGGGAAACCGGCCCTCCACACGTGTGTCCGCCCTCCGCTCGGTGCTGCGGGTCTGCTTGTGTGTGTTTTCACCGAGACCACCACCTTCATTCCTGCCGCCTCCCTGCGGACACAGGACCCTCCAACCTTTACCTGGAAACTGCTTTCGTCACCCGAGGCCCCGGACGTTTCCATGTCAATTTTGAAATCGGCTGGTCATGTTCTACCGCGGACGCCTGCTTGAATGCTTATTCGCGGTGTTTTTCTCTGCGTGTAGGATTCGGCGTTAAAGTGTATTTTCATTCCAGCTGTTTAAAAGGGCTGGTGCCCAGGGCTCCGGCCTTGGTCGGTGGCCGCTCACGAGGCCGCTGTGGCCGTCCGATCGCTGTCCCCTTCAGGGTTTGTTCTTGTCCTCTGTTTTCAGGTTGTCCTGGGTGGCAGGCTTCCAGCAGTTCACCGCCGGGGGACCCAGCGTGGTTTCTGCAGTTTGGTCCTGGGGGACGTTGCCGGGCCGGCCGGGTCTGTAAATTCACCTGTGTCCCCGAGTCGGATGTGACTGCAGACGTCCCATCCCCAGACATTATTTTGTGTTCTGGTCTCACTGTCCCCCCGCTGGAGTCCAGGGGCAGCATTGCCAGGCTGTCTCGGCCCCACGGTCCCCATACTTTCCACCTCCTCTCGCCACCGAGGGACATCCCTCTGGTCTGTCTCGAGGGGGCGGATCCTTCCCGCCACCTTCTCCGGCCGCTGTCCGTCCACCCAGCGAGCTGTTACTTCAGATCCTTTATTTTTCAGTCCCGATGTTCCGTCGGCTCCTTTTTCATCACCTGTCCACCTGCTGAGAACGGCTCCGTCTCCGGCCTGCACCCCACTGAGCCTCGTGCCGTCACGGCCAGTCTCGGTTCCCGGTCACGCAGGCCACGCCAGCTGCCCAGTCCCTCGACGTCGGTCACTGTCCTGCTGCTGGACGCCAGTCCCTTGGGCACGTCACCTGGACCTGGCGAGGGCAGGCGTGCGGGCCAGGGTCTCGGCGGAGTCCCCAGGAGACCGTTCGTGTTCTCACTTTGCCGGACGAGGGCCCCGGGTGGGGGCCGGCCACCGGCTGGGAGAGATGTCTCGAGTCTCGGCTCACCGCTTCCGGCTTGAGTTGTATTTCATTTTTTCGTTGTTTGGGATTTACACTTCATGTCGCCTCTTGTGCACAGTCACACAAATACTCACATGGTTCTAAATTACGGCCGACCGTGCAAGGCGCATGCCTGCTAGGACTTGCACTTCTGCCGCCCGCCGTCCTCCCAGCTCTGCCTTCCGAGCGTGAGGATTTGCTCACACGCGCCTCTTCCTCCGACAGACGAGAGCACGCCATGAGCACATCCTCCGCTTTGCAGGAACAAAGTGCCAGTTCCCCCCGAGCGGCCATGTGAGACAATTTGCGCGGTTATGACAGAGCATCACTGAAGAATCTTTAAGCCGGTAATTTTTCTCTTCATGAACGCTGACTTAAATGGATCAGTGCTTGCCTTACTAAATTCTAGCACAGCTACGGCTGGTAGTATGCCGTGGGAGCAGAATTTTCATTTACGCCTATCCTGCAATTGAACTTTTAAATTTAAATAGTCAACATTTACATTTTTATTTAAAAACTGAAAAAATTGCGCTGTCAGCGGTAGGTCGCTTTATTAACACGGAGAAACTGCAACCTGAAGTTTGGAGCTACCATGCCTTTGCTTATGTGTTTAACTCTCGCACTGGAATGTGGACCCGGATGGCTGCCCCCCACGGGCCCCCCCGTCTGGTGGGGACCAGCGGTGTCCCCGCTCATGCGTATTGTGACAGCGACCCATCTGGGAGGCTCGCCTGGGACGGCAAAGCTGGGCACGCCGCGCGTCAGGTCCCCAGAGGTCCGACGGCCCGGGGCCGTCTCCCCGCGCCTGGAATCCTGGTGGTGCCGAGAGCGTCCGTCCAGCACAAAACCAAGAGGAGGGGTTCCGTCCGCCGTCAGCAACGTGGCTGATCACGTACCACGTTGAGTGGAACGGGCTCCCCCAGCCCAGCCCAGCCAGTCCACGTCTGAGAGAGAGTTCTAGGAATTTCTTTCGTTGCCACCAGCCACGTATCTGGTTCTGGTCTTGGAGCCGCACACGCGTCACCTCATTCAACTCGGAGAGGCGCGGACTGGCTGCGTCTGATGAGCTGAGATACGTCAAGAATGACCAAACCCGTTTCACCCCGAAATCCAGATCCAATCCCGTTTACATGATAGTTTTTCTTACTCATCTCCCTTCTTGGGTGTTGGAGTTCCGGTCCTCCCGCCTGTTCCCAGAGAATGGATACTTTATTTATTTACACACTTTTTGTTGTTTCTTTCTGTTGGGTAACACTGTGTACACATTTCCCCCCGAGAAGACAGCTCTTGGTTCTCCTCGGGAAGCCACCAAACTTGGCTGAATTGGTTTGCTTTGAAACCAGGTCTGAAGCCTCTAAAAAAAGAAAAAAAAAAAAAACAACACATAAAAAAGTCAAACACCCTGTCCCGTCTTCATAGCTCGCGTCTTACGCATGAAGATGAGCGTATTTTCCATCAAGCGACTTGCTGATTCCAGTCCAGCCTGTATTTAATTAAGAGGAATGGGTCTCATTTTCTCGTGCAGACCGCCGCGGACCCAACAGGTTACCCGCGTCCCCAGCTGCGCGTGGCCCGAGCGGCAGCTTCCTCCCCGCCCATGGGTTGTCAGGGCCGGCGACAGAACTGCCCTCTGCCCTCACAGGCTGCTTCTGCACCGGAACGGCTGTGCCGAGACCCACCCGTGTCCGCCACGCTCGCCTCCCGCAGAAGGAAATCTCACAACGCCGCCTCGCAAGCCCTGTCTTCTGTGGCTCCGCAAACCTGGCCTCCCCCCGAGGGGCTGCGGATTTGGGCAGGTTGTTTTTCTGGGATGATGCTTATCTGCCCGGCGTTCAATCTGTAACTTGTTTTCCGTCACTCGTGCTGCTTGCCAACCCCTCCTCTGAGTTTTCCTGCTGTTGCGAAAGTAACTTTTTTCCGGAATATGCTGGGGAAGGGGAGGTGCTGCCCAAAATGCCCTGGTTTATCATTTCGATTCCTCTTTGCCCGAATGCTTTCCAGAACTTTGGCAGTTTATAGATTGTAGGTCAAATTAATGTGTAAAAGGACTGATTGCTCCGGCTGAAAAGCAATGTATCATCTATCGTTTATCCGATCTATCTGTAAATACACACGTGTCCTCGGTCAAACATACCGCGATCGAGAGAAAGGGGAGTCTTCTACTCTTCAAGGCAATAACAAACTTCGTTTTGGGTTGTCAAGTGTGTGTTCAATTTAAACGAATATCGATGTTGGTCCCAGGGCTCAAGCTCGCCGTCCTGAGCTGACCGAGTTCCGCAGACGTGACACGGAGCAGGGCGGCCACCGGTGATGATGCACGCATGACGTGTGCAAAGGGGGTAGCTCTGAATGCTCTCACCACACGCACACGCACATGCACACACGGGAACCGCGGGAGGCGGGGGATGGTTAAACCGGGTTCCTTACGGCGATGATTTCACGGTGGGCCCCTGTGTAAGAGCACGGTACTGACACCTAAGCACACACACTTGTTTGGCCAATTTTACCGCTGTGATGGTGGAAACATTGAGAAAATAAAACCGAAACCGCACCTTATTTTGTGGGAGGCTGTGGAATCTGAAAGGTTCCTTCAGTTGCAGAATAAAAACGCACCGACGTGAGGTCGTTCTCTTTGCTTCCTGTGATTCTGCAGGGTCGGGGGTGGCCACCGCACAGGCATCTCACACCGTTCAGAGACGCGGCTAAACGTTTGTGTGTTACTGTCTGTGTGTGTGCTTGTGTGTGTCTGTGCGCACACCTGTTCACAAGCATACCTGCCCTTAACACCTACGTTCTCACCCACATCACACGTACACATTTTTCAGGCAGGAGCACACCTTCGCTTCACCTCTGACAACAAACCTCAGTGGGCGAGGGCGGAGGAGGCCCCGCTGCCCCGCTCCTCCGTGACGAAAACTGAGCCTGCACCGCGCGTTCGGGGCAGCGTCCACGCTGCTGTGACACGCGGCCGCTCAGGCCCCAGCCATGCGAGGTCTCGTCTCGGCAGTCAGCTCAGCAAGTGTAAGTCCCTCCTCCGAGGTGTTTTAGGATCCATGCGCTGGAGCTCCTGCTGGCCGAGGAGCCCCAGTTCTGAGGCTGAAGGGACCATCCCTGAGGGGCCAGGCCAACGAAGCAGCCCCGCCACGGGCGTGTCTACCCGCCTGCCTGCATTTGCCCTCACCTTCCACGCCAGCATGCCCACCCACGCCCAACCCCGGTCACTTCCCACGCGCGTGTCTGCATTTCTGCGCCGCGTTCGTGCCCAGATCGGCACCCACACCTGCTGCCCCCGGGTCCCTCTCCGTCTCGACGGCATCTCTAGCGCTACATGTGCATCGCCCCCCTTTATACATGGAACTGGACGCAGCTTTGTTATATCAATACCTACAATTCCGAAGCCTGTGGGAACCAATACGCCCGGGCTCTCTTGATTAGTTGCCAGCTGAGTGCCCCCCCTGTTACAAGCTGGTTGCAATTAGGAAATCTATTAATAACCACAAGCACTTGACTCAGGTGCAGAGACAAGTAAATTGAGGGTGAAATTAGATTATAGACAACAGGTTATGACGGGTGAGACGTTTTCCTTTTAACCACAGAGAAATATATTAAATGAGCGCTCAGCAGACGCCGAAGCCCGGTTCTTCGGGACGGCCAGCCCCCGGGTTTTAGGGCGCTCTGGGACGCCCCAGGGGCTGCTCGCCGTGGCGTAGTCCGTGAGCCTTGAGAAACGGGAAGGTGCATTGTGGGAGTTCTTCGGAAAGCGACCTCCCCCACTCAGCGAGGGGGACCTTTCCCAGCGCTCCCTTCTAGCGGTCTGCCTTGCTGGGCCGGCGTCGGTGTGCGTTGGAAGCTTGGCTCGGTTGAGCGCTCGGTCAGCGGGGACCATGCTGTGCTGTCCTCAGGCTGCCGCCCCGTCCCCCTGGCAGGCCCCAAGGCCGCCTTTTCTCAGGGACCAGAAACGACGCCTGGGCTACCCACCACGTCCCTGGTGGGTATCGGGTCTACTCCGGACTCCCTGTTCCGCACCGTGCACGTGTCTGCCGTTCAGCTCCACGGCAGTGGCATGGACACCACCGGCTGCTTCAGCGTCTGGTGGGAAGGCTCCCTCCTTATCACTGCTGTGCTTTTTCACCGCAGCAGTTTTATGGATATTATTTTAGGGTTTATCCCTTAGAGGAGTTTTATCAGGGCTGCGTGGCATTTTGAAATTAATTCCAGTAGAATCGATATCTGCATGATGCAGGCTTCCCCTCTGAAAGTACAACGCGACCTCTAAGGCAGGAAATCTTGCTTTCGGCGGCCCAGCTGCAGGCTCCAGGCACAGGCGTTATGCGCCATTTCAACGGTTTCTCCTCCGCGTTGTGTGTCTGCTCCTTGGCCACATGCGGGTTGGTAACAATGTTGGCGTTTCAGGTCTCGCCCGGGTGCCTCCCTCAGTTAATCTGTAACTCGCAACATCTCCCGGAGACCGAGTGTTGGGTTTTCCAGGTGCAGGGTCCTGTCCCCTGCAATGATGGGCCATGGCCCTGCGGCCGCCGTGGGGGACCTGCGGCCTTCTCCACCTGCCAACGCCGAGCCAGCTTGCCCCAGACTCACCTCGGTTCCCTGTCCTCCCCGTCACGCCCGGCGTGTCTCCTTCTGCCCTGTCTCCTCTGTCGGAGTGCGGTTCCTGCCATCACCCGGGCCAGCTGCCGGGAGGGAGCCAGGGGGCCGGGGCCGCAGGGTGTGGGGCCGGGGCAGGCCTGGTCCCTGCAGGGGGACACGGGCCCTTCTCCTGCTGTTCAGGCTCCCTCACCCAGGGCTCCAGGCGCCGCCGTTCCTGCCCTTCCTCTCCCTCTTGCCTTCTCCCGCCGCCGCCCTGACTTGATTGGTTGCATCTGCTCACCTGGCAGCCCTGACCCAGGCGCTACTCTCACCTCCACCGCACAGTTCACCACGCCCCTCTGATCCCAGACCCACGCACCCCACACCCACGGCGGGCCCCCCAGGAGCCTGCTGGGCCGGCTGCCGGCCAGTCAGGGGAGTGGCGTGAGCTCCTTAGCCCCCCTTTCCACCGCCCCCACCTGTGGCCTGTGCGTCCCCGTGTCTGGCGAGCTCTGGCACCCTGGCGGACACGGCTGGGGCCGCTGCCACTGGCCTGGTCACGGCGGAAGCCCCACACCGCCCTTTGGTGCTACGGCACCATCTTACTTTGTTGGGGCTTAAATATTTGCTGCTGAAGCTGCGCCCTGACCACCTGCTCAGCTTCGTTTGTCAATCGAAGGCCACGGGCTGAGTGTCTGCATGTCAGTGGGACACGTGCGCGTGCCATCGTGAGATTATCCTCCGTCCTCACGAGGCCCCGACGATGGTCACGCTCAGCGCTGTGCCCTCTGCCGTCCAGCCCCCGGGAGTGACTGCTCAACTGCTCAGGCTGAGACGTTGGGACCCTCCCCTGCTCTCCCGGCCGACCGCGGCCCTGCTCCCGGGTGGGCGCCCGTGGGCCACCACAAGGGCTTCTGCGTCCTCGGTTCCCTGTTAGGGACCCAGCATGACACTCTGCTCCATCTCAGGCTCCAGGACCTTGCAGGCCCCTGAGGGCCACACTCTCAGGGTGACGGCAGTGAGGACGGCGGTGGTGACGGCACTGTGCAGGTGTGAACAGGGGGCCCGGCCCACCTGGACCCTGTGGCGCACGGCGCTGGGTGACGCCCAGGACGGTGGAAGCGGCAGGCGAGCTGGGCCGGAGGCCAAGTGCCGGGGATGCGTTAACTCCACTCCTCAGTGACCGTTTGTGAGAGGCACTCGTCTGATGTCACTTCTGTGACTGGCAGCCCGAGGACAACACCCCATGTCCCGGCAGTGGGGACAGTGGCACTGAGCCCTGAGTGTGTGGCCAGAGCACCAACCAGGTGACGGGGTCGAGGCTCCTGGGCTGCCAGGTGCCACCACCGCCCGGGGACACACCCGGTCCTGCCCAGCACGGCTCGTAGGGCCCTGCCTGCGCTCTGACCTCACCCTCGACAGGAAGTCCCTGCCGTGGGACCCTGCCTGTCCTTTCTGCCGTCACTGCCCTGCTGGCTGGCTGGCTGGCACAAGCCCTGGTGCGTGTCGGAAGGTGGGCGCTTTGTGCTGAGCTGATCTGAATCACGGTACAAACTGGGTAGCTGCTACCCCATGGGACAGAAGCACATTTCTGGGCGCCAGTCTGGAAAAGCCCACCCCTCACCGCTCTCCGCTGTGGGTCAGGGAGTCGCAGGCTTTGTTTTGTGGTTTTACAGCACCAGCTGACGTGTCTCCTCCCCAGAAGCCCCACCACGTCGGCAGTGAGCGCGGCAGCCGTGGCCCGGCTTTCCTGGAGAACCAATGGCGGCCACAGAAGCTCATCTAAGAGCCAATGGAGCCGCTGACGGCGGAGCCGTCCACCCACGGGTGACCTACGGAGCAAGTCCCAGCCTTAGCAACGCGGCCGCAGACCAACAAAAACACTGATAAACTCTATCTCCAAGCGTGAGAACTTGACATTCAGGAAAGCTGGTGACCTCACCGCTCATTTCCTCCTGTTGGTTTATGTGAATACTCGCTCACCGGGTCCCCCTGCGCCCCGGCCCCACCGTGGAGGGACACTGGGACCTCCGTCCGCTGCTGAGGGTGGGTTGTCCACGCGAAGGCCACGGCCGACTCCAAAACTGGAGTTTCCTAGGTTTGCTGGGCTGCGCGGTTTCCAAAGGCGAGGGGCACTGGTGTTGTCCGGAGGACACAGCACCAATGAACTCAGCTTCAAAACATCCTTCCCATGAGTCCTGGGGTCCCACACGGGCAGCAGCCATGTTAAAAGGACTTGAACCTGGAACTTATCACGTGGCCACGTGTACCGGGTTCCGGGGAAGCCAGAACGGGGTGCGTGTTCCCCACTGAGATCAGGAGAAACCCGTCTTTCTAACTCAGAGGAGCGCGGCCTCCCCCAGCAGGACGTCTGTGGTCTGTCTGTCGCTGAAAGGCCGGGGCCCGGGAGGTGAATTTGCATGAGTGAGGTTCTCTCGTGTGTGTGTGTGTGTGTGTGTGTGTGTGTGTGTGTGTGTGTGGTGGAGGGGGGGTGTCACGGGCCCTTCCATGGCAGTTTTGTAAGAAGCGCCGGCCTTGGGAGACTTAGGTGAGAAGGAAGCGCCCACCTGTACACGCTTCCGTCTGCCATTAGGAGGCCTGTCCTCCCGCAGTCGGCTCCCTGGCGCGTGCCGGGGGCGCAGATCACAGAGGCGGCGCATCCGAAGGGGCAGGGGACGGGGCAGGTCTCCATCCCTCCGTGTTCCTGGAGCCCGGTCCCGATGGGCTCACGTGTCCCTCCTTCCGATCATTCACCCTCCAAGTCCCGCACAGACCCAACCTACTCCTAGTTCCTTTTGCTAATGTATCGATCTGTTCATTTTCTGTTAAAAAGAATGGCTTCCAACTATTAGGATGTGTCGATATCAATAGAAAAACAGCCAGTTTGCTGAGAACTCAGAGGCCCAAACGCATGGGGAGGTGGTCACACTGTCCCCCGACTCAGCTTGACGCCTTCGAGGCTGGGATGGCAGCCACGGCTCCCCCTCAGGCTGAGTCCTGCTCAGCCCAGCAAGAAGAGCTGGGGTTTCCGGAAGCCTCCAGGGGAGTGATCTTCGGGAACAAGTGTGTTCGTATTCGGCCTGAGGTGGCTGTGACCCTGATGTGTGAGTGTCCTGCCGTCCTGTGTCCCTGACCTCCGGCAGGGGGGGGGGCTGCGGCCCTCGCCGTGTGCGCAGGGCTTTCTGACGCTGGCCAGCCGTCTCCTGTCTCACGCGGACAGGTGTGATGGGATTGTGCGCTGTGAGGGGGTCAGCAGGGGGCAGCTGAATGAGGGGGCTTCTGCCTGGACCCAACCCGAGCAGGATCTGGGCCAGAGGGGGCTGGGACAGGATGGGGGCGCCACACGGAGGGGCGTGTCCTGAGCTGGTGCGGGGTGGGGGGCAGAACATGAACGCCGAAAGACGGGAGGTGGAAAGATGCGGGTGCGGCGGGAGGGCGAGCGCGGAGGCCTGGCCCAGCCGGAGCACATGGGGCCGAACACAGCACTTTCCTTGTGGGGGCCCCTCCCAGGGCTGGGGAAACAGGGCCACCGAGGGCCTCGGTGGGGTCAGTGGGGGGGGTCCTCTCCGGGGGCCAGCCCTGCGGGGACCGTTGCCGGCGGCCCCCAGTGGGACGCAGGCGTCTCCTATAACAGCCGCAGGGGCGTTGTCCTAGAAACTGGGAGACAGCAGAGAGGATGGTCTCTGTTCCCCAGACACCAGGAATCTGCTTGGTTTTGGGGTACATTCCATTTCGGGAAATAAAGGAACGAGAAGGGGAAAGAGCACAGGAAGGAAACGGAGCCACAGTCTGCAGCTGGGGGGGCGGGAGGGCGCGGCACAGGCGGTCCCGCGGGGTGTCCCCCAGCCTGGTCGGGTGTGGGGACAGAGGCCGCGCCACGGTGGCGGGTCAGTGTTTCTCACCGCAGAGTGCTGTGCTTAGGAGGGACAGCAAGGCAGTGACACGGTGACGCTGGTCTGTCGGTGGGCAGGGCCCCTGTTGGCGCCCTCAGGGCCTCCCAGGACGGTGGGGGCACAACCGCAGCCCCTCCGGCCCCTCCGGCCCCTCCCTGTCGCCTGCCTCGGCCCTGGGGGCCAGGCCCCGGCCACACACCTGCCCCCCCAGCCGTGCGCCCGACTCTCCTGGGCCAGGTGCGGGCCCTTCGCTGTCAGAGCGCTTGCTGGTAACCACGGTGACGCGTGGTGGGTGCTGTCGGCCTTTTTAAATGAGAGTAAAGATCACGGCCTGCGGTGACAGAAAGGCAATGCCTGCATCTCCGGTGCCGCCGACCTGCGATTCTGCTGACACTTCGAGGTGGTGCACCGTGGGGGGTGGGGGTCCGCCCGCTCACCCCGGCCTCGGGAGGGACCGACCCGGCGTCAGGCCGCCCCTCTCATTCACAGATGGGGACTGGGTGCCGAGGGTGCAGGGACCCCTCCTCAGCCCTGAGCTCGGCAGCAGCACCACCCCGGCCTGGAAACCTCAGTCCCCGTGCTGGTCCGAGGGGCAGGATTATCCCCGGTGACCGGAAGGCAGCATGCAAAGGGCCGTGTTTGCCCGGCACCTCTGGAGCCTGGCTGTGGACGGCCCGTTCGCACAGCGGTGTTGCCGGAAGCTTCTGGGAGCTTTTACAGGCGAGGCTGAACCTGCATGTCAGGCAGACAGGCTGCTGACGGAGGCCCGTCCTGCGTCCTTCCCTGGAGACCCAGAGGGACCTGGGGAGAGGCCGAGACCCCTTCCCAGTCCAAGAGAAGCTGACGCTTTGCTCACGAGGTTCTTCCTGGGACGTGGACGCTCCGCATGACCTTCTGTGGCCGCCACATGTCCCCACAGGTGGGGCACAGGCCCCAGTCACAGGGCCAGCAGGGAGGACGTTGGGCCGGGGGTGGGGGAGGGACCGCCAGCCGCGCCGTTTCCTTTTCGGGAAGAAGAAGAGGAGAAACAGCTCACGGGGGAGCCCAGCACCGCGCAGCGCCTGTGGACGGCCCCCCAGAGCCCCATCGGAGCCGCGCGCAGGCGGGCACGGAGGCCTCCGGGAGGCCAGCTGCTCCGTGCACGTGCGCGTGCCCCCGACGCACTGCCGGCGCGCTCACTTCGGTTCCTGGAGAGGCCACACGTGGCCCATCGCTTCGGCTCCAGTGGGCCGGAGCCGGCTCTGTTCACCGAAGCTCCAAGGGGATCTCAGTCAGTGGGACGCGGGGCTTCCCAGGAGTGGGGAGCGAGCGGGGCCCGGAGGCGGTGTGGGCGCAGCGAGGCGCGCAGAGCAGGGAACGGCTGCCGAGCGGGGCGGGGCCAGGATGCAGGCCTGGGTCCCAGCGAAGGAAATCCCCGGGGAGGGCTGTGGACCGGGAGACGGGGTGCCCACCGCTCACCGGTGCCCCCTACAGGAGGAGGTTGTATCCCACGCCCCTGTTAGGAGTTGGGGCTGCAGAACAGTCTTGGGTCTCTGGTGAACGTGCAAACTGGCTTTCCGAGGGCGACCCGCTCGGCTCGGGGCGACTTCAGGCCCTGAGTCTGAAGTCCGTCCCCTGGGCCACGGTCACGGTGCCGGCAGGGCCTGGGCTGCCTCCGAGGCCCTGGGGACACTGGGTTCACGTTGTCCCCTCGGCCACACGCTCCGGCGTTCCCCTGGGGTCAGGCTACTGCCCTGTCTGCCCCTCCGGCAGGACACTCCGGGGGCACAGCACCCACCAGGCCACCGACATAACCTCCCTTGTCCCCTTCTGAGACTCTTCCTTTAGTCGAATCCTCAATGACCTTTGTTCACAGGCTGTGGCACATGCGGGTTCCAGGATCCGACCCGATCCTCTGGGTCCTCCGTTCAGCTGACCTCCCCGCCTCCTTCCCCAACTCCAGGTCTGGTGGTCCGGGACGCTCTGTCCAAACTCTCCGCAGGGTCCCCTGACCCAGTCTCACCCCTGGTGCCCAACGCCCACCCACTTCGTCCCCCCAGATGCACCCGATGTCACAGGAATTGTCCTCGCAGGGCAGCCAGCAGCTCTGCCTGAGGGTCTGGGGCCCTGGAGTAGGTTTCTGAAACCTGCTTCAGTTCATCCTCTTCCCCTGCCTCCGCCTTCCCGAGGGTCACGTCAGGGTTAGCACGAGCCCTCCTCCGCGCCCCACCTGGTGCCCGGCACACACTCGCCGTGGATCAGCCACGGACTGGCCCGTTGAAGTGGTGAGAGTTTAGATTCCGCGGCTCTGGAGCGAACCCCACACGGACAGCAAATTTTCTCCGGCCCAATGAGAGCTCCAGCTCCTAAACGCAGGTGCCGTCTTGTAACACTGTCTCAGGGGCCTCCATTCGCATGAAAGGACAGCATTTCCTTTTTAAAAAAGATTTTCTTTATTTATTTTTAGAGAAGGGGAGGGAGGAAGAGAGGGAAAGAAACATCAGTGTGTGGTTGCCTCTGGTGTGCCCCCTACTGGGCACCTGGCTCGCAACCCAGGCCTGCGCCCTGACTGGGACTTGAACTGGTGGATCAACCCACGGAGCCACACCAGCCAGGGCCAAAGGTCTGGACTTGGGGCATTTTCCTTAGGCCACAGGACGATCTGGGGCAGCGGCGGGGACCGTGCGGCCCTCCAGCGTCCTCAGCATGCCTTCAGTAAGAGCGCGGGGGACCTTCTCCCCGTCTGGACGCGGGTCCTGACCCTGCGCAGCCGCAGCCCGCCGGTCTCCAACCGCCATCATCCACGCACGGTCTGCGTTCGCTTCTACCTTGTTTCTCTGCCAGCTCGTGCCTGTCCTGTGTCCCCCCCAGTGCAGGGGACGCGGGGACCCGAATGCCAGGCTCTCTGTGGAGCAGCTGCCACATGGGAAGTGTCTGCCCTCGGTGGCCCAGCACCCTGTCATTTTCTGGGGGGTGGAAGTGGGGACAAGGGCTCTCCCCAGCTTCCCAGAGCTCAGGCAGGGTTGGGCGGGCAGCTGTTTTGAGTTTTTCTCAGGAAACTGCCTGGCTAGCGGGGTGGCCCCAGATGGCCCACGGTTCCACTGCCTGGGGCCGAAACAAAGCTTTTGTAACAAGGACAATGCAGGACCCTGTGCTCTGCTCCCCGGAGGGGCGGCCACCCTCGCAGGGACCCTGGGGGTCGGCTGGGCCTGATGGGCACCGTCCTCGGGCAGACAGGCCCTGTCGGGAGATGCACCGCCTGCCCTCACGCGTGGGTGGGCCGTGGCGGGGAAGTGCGACGGGGCTCCGTTTGCGAGGCTGCACCCTCCTCTGCGCTCAGGAAGGAGTGTTACGTGGATAAACCACACGTCACACCCTGCTGGCATTGGCCCCTATGTCACCCACAGATACATGGGGCTGTCGGTGGCCCGGTGTCACCTGGCAACTATGACCGCAACCATCCGGGACATCCGCCAAAGGCCCACCTCCGAGTCCACCTGGGAGGCACCGTGTGGACACCCCTTTCCGGCAGCCCCAGCACCTGTGGACGGCGTGGCAATCGGACCTGTGACAGGTCATCTGTATGCAACCCCGGCCCCAGGGAGGGGTTTACAACTCAACCATAAAAGCCACTTGGAGTTTAGGCCGGGGCGTGCGCGCTCGGCTCAGCAGTGAGTTAATTAACGAATCTGTCCTTTCTCTCGTCAAGCTGACTGATGCCTTCCAACACACTCCCCAGGGATGCGGTCTCAACAGATCTCCCAGAACCAGGAGCACCGGCTGGGCCGATGCCACGGCATGCACATGCTCCCAGAAGCAACCGCGCCCCCCGCGCTCGAGTTCGGGGGGTCAGATACTGTCAGGGCCCTTCCAGGGGCTGGATGCCATGGTTGATTGAGCGGGAGTATGTGAGCCAGGGCACCTGGGCACAGCACTCCCCCTGTGTCGGGGTGTGGAGGTGGGGGGTGTGCAGGTGGGGTGTTCGGTAGCATGGGCATACTTGCTTCCATGTCCCCAGGTGTTGTGCCTGGTGCCCATGATATCTGTACTAAATATCTGTTAACCAGTGACCAGTAACTGTGAGCAGAGAAGAAATGGAGAAAAGTGAAATGTTTGCTCATTTTATTTGATAAAATTTTCCTGATATTATAAAATGCTGTTTTTATTTTTTATGGTCCCTTCCTTTTCATTTTGTAAACAATTAAGGTTGTAGAGGGACATGCTTTCCTCGCCGAGAGAAAGATGCCAAAGTTTCAGACCAGAAAAACAAAATCACAGTCATGTTAAAAGAAAGTGGATGGCAGGTCAAGATTACGTCACAGCACTTGATACAATTTGTAACAATTTCCAGACAAATCCGGAGGAAAAAGAAACTCAAACCACAGAGCTTCAGATAAAGATTGGACATAACTAATGATTGTGTTTCTCAATGTGGTGAGGGATACAATCTCATCTTAAAAAATTGTTTCCAGATTGTTTCTTATGGCTCACGCTCCTCTGCCTGGCTCGTCGGCCGTTCAGCCCGAGGAACGGGTGTGTGGCCAGAGCCGGCTTCTCAGAATTTATATTTCATTCTCAGGTTTCCAAGCAGACAGAGTTGCCTCGTGTTGTAGCATCAGTAGTAAGGTCTCTAACGTGCATCCGTAGCCTCTACATTGTTAGAGTTACATTGTTGAGAACTTTGTCCCTGGGCCGCTGCAAGGGCTCGTCTGGTCCGTCGGTGGGGAAGCCCTTCTCTGTCTGCAAGGCACAGTGTATATGGTAACCCTGGGTCACTGGGCAGGGCTACGGCTCTGCAGGGAAGTGGCTTCTGACGTCATCTTTCGCTCGGAGCATGTTCCTCCATCCCTGAAAATGCTCCCGGGGCTTGGGGTTCCCTCACACGGCGAAACAAACAACGCACTGAAATTGTCCACTGGTTTATGGAACAGCTGAGAGGTGAGCAGGTCCGCTGGGCCAGACGAGGGGGGCCCAGAAGGCTCGTGGTGGCGGTAAGTGGGGTGTGGCCTGGGGATGGGGTGCAAAGGTAGGAAGGGGGCGTCTGGACACAGGGAGACACGTGCCAGAGCCCCCAGGTGTGTCCGGGAGTTTGCTCCTCAAAGTCCATCGGCATCTTCTGTCCAACGCTTTCTCGCCAGCGCTTCATGGAGAACCGCGTGCACAGTTCTTACCAGTGTGTGGGGCGGGGCCCAGGGGGCCCTCCAGTTGTTCGTGGGGGAAACAAGACGGTGATTAACAACAACAAAAAAATACAGAAGAATAATAATTCTTGTGATAACACAAGAATAAACTCTGTGTTTTGTTTGAATAAACTCACAGCTGCAAACCCACTTTTGCCCTGACCTGTGTTTCTCTCGTGGCTCATTGCGAGTGAAATGTATTAATGAAATAGAACATTAAAAATAGGACTATTTTGGAAAAAAGAAAACATTTACATAAATCTCTTGTAAGGGTTTAATAAGGAAATATGGCATTATAGGGAGATCACTCTGAGAAATTCGGTGCATACGAACAATTTGTCTTTCCACAGATTTATCATCGGTCGAAGCTTGTCCCAGAAATAAAGTATGTGTTAGGGGTCTCACACTGACCCTGCCCCCCACCCCCGCGGCCACTGTCCATTAGACTAAGAAATTGCCTTAGAAGCAGCATGTCGTTGCTTCAGAGTTAAACAGTTAAACGTTTTAATACAGGAACATCAAAACCAAATATGCTTCAAACACCAAACATTTTTTTAATGGCTTTCAGATAAAACAATTTATTTATGCAATTAACAACAACATGCAATTTCTAATAATTAGCAGATAATAGTTATCTGCAAAGTACTTTATAAAATTGCCTTTGAACTGCGTTCATTCTGTGGGGAATCACTGAAAATTGGACTATAAAATTACCAGAAAATGTACTGCATTAACAAGAATTTTCTGTATTCAGTTCCTCTTCAAATTTATGGGCTCGAATATTTGTAAACACTGGGGTTCACAGACCAAAACCCTCTCCCCTCATCTGTCTGAAAAGAAAAAAAAAATAGACTTTCTGGCATGTTTGGCTGCCGTGGGATTCCTATTTTCTTTCTTTTAACTTTGCTTTCTCCTCTTCCCCCATCGCCTGCACACGGAGGACACTGCGTGGTCCCTGCTGCTTCTCGGGGAATCACAAATCAACGGCCGGCCCGTTCTCTCAAATCCCCTCTCAGAAACAACCGCACCTCTCCAGGATCGCGAGGCGTCGCTATGGAACTGACCTGCCTTCGGAGAAAAGCCACAAAAAGCAGCAAAGAAGCACATTGACCCTGGATGGGAAGGGCCGTCCTGTCCCCTTACCCCCCAGGAGTCCCCGAGTGTCACCCTGAGACGCTCCACTTTGTCCAGCAGCGCTGGAGGCTCCTGATTCCATGCAGCCGTGAGGAGAAGATGAAGCCGGGACCTTCCGTGTCCTGGCTGGTGGCCTGGACTGGCCGAGTCCCCCATGGACCGAGTGTGGCCCCCGAGACTCTCAGGCCCAGCCCTGTGGTGAGGGCTGCTGTCCCCTCCCCAGCTGGCTGCAAAGTCCCACAGGAACCTCAGAAGCGGTGGCCCCTCCATGTGCCGTGGCCACTTGCTGGCCTCTCACAGGGGAATGACCGCGCGTGTGTGGAGGGACCACAGCTGGGAGAGGGGCTCAGAGAGGGACTTTCGGGGAGGAGAGTGTAAGGGCTTCTCCCAGGGACCATCTGATGGGGAGCTCACCCCCTCAGGGCTCAGAAGTTTTTTCTGGGTGGTGGCAGCTGATGCCTCGACCCTGAATGGTGTTTTGATTTCCAGGGGGGCTGCTCCCCAACAGTGGGCCGGAGAGAAGACACAGCAGGTGCAGGCCAGAGGTACCCCTGAGCGCAGCAGCGGAGGGGCTGGCCTGGGGAGGCTGGGTGGACCCCACAGGGCTCAGGCCGACAGGGCTTTGCCCTGGCACCTGCCCTCCCTGCAGGTGGCCATGTGGGTCCCCCCACGGACAGACAGCAGATGGTTTGCAGAAGACACAACACAGGAGGCATAAGGGAGTGTGTGTGATAATTGACTCACATTTTGGGGTTCGTAATGAATCCATAGACTTGACGCTCAGAACCTCCAGGGAGCAGAACCAGATTGGGGGCATGAGGGCCCTCCAAGAACCACAGGCTTGTCTGCTGCCCACCGCGCTCAGTGACGATGCCCGGCTCGGTGACCATCCTGCCTCAGTTTACCTCACTGAGTGTGGGTGTGGAGAGGCCTTGGCAGGACCACGCTGGGCACGGTGGAGTGCACAAGGTGGCTGACCTTGGACCTGGAGGGGTCGTGTTTCAAGCAGCGGGAGGAGCGAGCGGGAGAAGCCCGTGCGGACACACGAGGCCGCTGCCCAAGTGCAGGCGGAAGTCCCCGCCGTCCCCCGTGCACCCGCCCCTCGCTCCCGCATCCCAGCCTGTGGGAGGTGGGTGGGAGGCAGCTTGTGGGTGTGGCTTCACCTCCTTCCCCTGTGGACACCCGACTGCTCAGTCCCTCCTCCACCTTTGAAATACCTGCTGGCTGACTCCGCAGAACTACGCCCACCCACGCCTGTGCACGCAGGATTACTCTAAGCTGCGCGGCCGCATCGCTTCTGCTGCGCCCCAGGAGCCGCCAAGGATGTGGAAGGAGGATGTCCGCGTCCCCCCGGCCGGGGGTGGAGGGAGAGCAGGTCGTCTTGGCTCTGAAAAGTCGCACTTGCTGTTCCAGCTGTTTGCACACGGAAACCAAACACTGTTCTTCTGAGACGCCCTTTGGAAACTTCAAAACTTGTAGCACATTCACTTGTCCAGGTGGAAAGTGTTTCTAGAAGTCAGCTTTTATACATATTTGAGAAGGATGCATGATTATTGGGGTTGAAGCTAGAGAAACGTATCTGCCTGGTTTCAGGTGTCTTGGGAGAGGAAAGAAGACAGAGTCACATCGCCTCCAGGGCTGAATCGTGCTGCTTAATCGTCCTTAAACAAGGCACTCAAAGTCGGGTATTTGTATAAAAATACAGGTGTGTGTTTTTTTTACTTTCGTCATTTTCATGGCCCTAATTCTTCTACCATGTACCTGCAGTATACAGACAGCTGGCTTAGTCTTCTTCTTCATTTGATACTGAATTCTCTAAGACGAAGAATCTCTACAAGATTTTTTTTTTTTTTTTCTTTGCAGGGCGGGGGGAGTGCACCTTTCGCATTTCCCTTTCGGCACACGCACCGATGTAACGAGACCGATCACTCGCGTCCAGGGTTTGGCAAAGGCAAACCGGCACTCGTTTTCCGTGGGTGCGGGGAGTGCCAGGCAGGGTGTCAGGGAGACGAGGGGACTGGCGCAGGGCCCGGCCCGTGGTCCGTTCACATCGTTCTTCACGACCGGGCAGCTCTAGACCCAGCGGTTCATTGTAACTAAAAGTGACATTACTATTGTTTCTGCTTTACATAAAAAGCCACTGAAAATCAGGGAGTTTAAAAGGGTTTGCCTCTATCAAAGAGACTGAAAGACTTAAATACAAAGAGCAAAGGAAGAAAATAAGGGTTTCTAGGAGGTTTTCATGAGGTGCTCCTTGGCAGCCTCTCGGCGGCCCAAGAACAGGTGTGAACGCCCCCCTTTCTTTCCTCAGTCAGCCCTGGGGACCAAAAGTGGGGGTGACGCCGCGTCCCCAGGGACCATGGACGTTGGGCGTGGCCTTGGTATTCAGGCTCCCGGCCTTGCACATCCCACGGCCCCATCGAGACGGGGCATCTCGGATGGAACTGTTGTGCTCTGAGCATCGCCGTCGCCTGTGGTCTTGAAATGGATAGTTTTCCAAAACAAGGGCTTGGGCCCAGGAAACGCGGACGCACCTACCCGCTCAGGGGCAGAACCGCAGACGAGGACCGACCGCCACGCTAGCTAAGCGCATGCCCAGGGGCACACCGCCGCCCCCGAAGGCGCGAGGACATCGAATCGGAAGGAGCAATTCGTTCCCTTCACCACCCCACCCCTGGACCTGTTTCGGCAACGGCTCCGCACAGTGAGACAGCCGCACCGCATCCGCAGCCCGGCGGCCTCAGGGCCGTCCCGCGCCGAGCCCGCCCGCCCGCCCCCCCCCCCCCGAACCCTCTCTGCGTGCGGGGTTACTGACATGTGTTCTTCGGGCGGCAGAGTGTTTTATCGACTTCATAATTATTCCGTGTGTGTGCTTAGTTTAGTTTATATGTATGTATAAGCTTATTTTATGCTCTTTAAAATGTAATAAAACTAAATTATATATGATTCTCCCAGAGCAGAGAGGGTGTTGGAGGGGAGCGAAGAGCTCCGACGTGCCTCGTCTCGAGTCACGCATTTAAAAATACAGCGGCGCCTCCGCATGCTAGTTGTTACGGGGAATTAAAAATCTCGCAGAAAAGCCGTGCCCGCCGAAGAAGTTCACGGCTCGGAACGTAAATGACTGAGACACGTTTAGCAAAAACAGCAGCACTGGGAAGAGGCACCAAACAACGCAGAAATTTGGTGGCGAGAACCATTCTTTCCTGATTTTAAGATTCAGGGAGGTTTTACAAAGGCAGTATTTCACTGGATTTTGAAGGGAACGTCCGATTCTGAGAAGCAGGAAAAGAGAACGTTGCCGGGGGTGGGGGGCGGGGGAGGAACCTGCCCGTGGGGACGTCGTGCAAGAGGAAATGAACCTGCCAGGGCGCAGACTGAGCCGGTCGGACCTGGAGACCGAACGACCGTGGCTCAGGTGTGGGCGGGACCTGCTTGCCCCTCTCCAAGCCCCAAGAACCCGGCGTGAGGGCTGGTTCTGCTGTGCATGGGTGGGGGGAGGATGGGTGCCCCTCCCGGAGCTGTAAAATGGGGTTGAAAGTGGCGCCCGCCTCAGGGGGGCCTCCGGTGGGCTGGGCTGAGTGAGAACACCTGTGTGAGGGGCCATGCGTGCTCCGTGGTGCTGTGGAGTGGTCGCTGAGGGTCAGCTGTGTTCCACTGGCGATGGAAGCGTGGAGGCCGGGCTTGTGGGGCTCGCCTGGGGCTGGGGGGAGGAGGATGAGGACCGGTGCAGTCAGAGGTCAGGCTCAGAGCGGGGACCCGCCAGGAGCCTGGAGCGAAGCTGTCACAGGCTCGCCCGGGGCTGCTCAGGATGGGACGCAGCAGAGGTCCAGGGCATTGCTTCAGGCCACTGGCTAGCACTGCAGAGGGCTCCAGGCAGTTCGAACAGAGCAGGTTCCATTAGATCACGGAGAAGTGGGGGTGCAGAAGGCAGTTCTTTAAAACTTATGAGAAGAAAACGGCAAGGGGAAGCAGCGAGCCGTTGGGGAGGAAGGAACGAGGAAGAGAGAGGATGTTTGGGGACTGTGTGGGCGATAGCAGAGCCCCCAACCCCGGCACCCCACGGGGAACGGCGGGACCCTGCCTGAGGGGACTGGGCGCGGGGTCTGAGGCAGGAGCACAAGGGGAGGGACAGAGAAACGCATGCACAGGCGAGGTCTAGGACAGGCAGCTCCAGAAAGGATCTGGAACGCGGGTTTGGTCCTTACCTGCCTCAGGTGTCTCTGAGGTCTGTCCTCCAAGTGGTTCCTTCTGGGGAGCATGACCAGGAAGCCTGGGGCACGGGAGGAGGGGCCTTGCAGGGAGGGAGGGTCAGGCTGAGAATCCGGAGGAGGACAGCTGGGTGGGGCCATGGTCTGGGTGATACACGCTCAGAGGCTGATCCGGGAGCTGCGGGGAAGGGGTTTGGTAGGTGGGGGCTGGTGGCTCTCTCCCGTCAGTGGAGTTTAAGCAAAGGCAACGCCCCTCGGTGAGCTGGGGGCCTCACCCAGGCAGCTGGACTCGGGCAACTCCTGTTCCTCCGGACGGCGGCCTCGGCTCCCGAGTCTCGAGCTGGGCGACCCTCCCCACAGGCCTTGGAACTGCTGCCCCCACCGTCACACAAGCCAGTTCCATCCATACACACACGGATACACACGCACACACGTGCACACGCTTCTCCCCTGCATGAGTCGTGCCCAGCCCGTGTCCGACGGAGATGACGAGTGACGGAAACTGATACAATGTTCTAGAAAAAGGTACAGCGACCCGTGGTCGGGAGCTGCCGCGTGTGCTCGGCAGGCATTCGAGAGATTTCCCCGCTTACTCGTTCAGAGCGTCGAGCCTAAACGCGCAGCTACATTATTTATCGGCAAGTAGGAGTTGCCACCCTGACTTTTAAAGAGCAATATAAATGCAAATCCGGCACGAGAATCTCCATGAACCTCCATTTTCTTTTTAGAATAAAAACAAGGATCATGATAATTCTTCCCATAAAAGAGTACGTCATAATCCCGTATTTTACTAACGTTATGCTCACCACCAATTAGCAGAAAGCCATCTACATGTAAATCTAAACCGGCGCCGTCTCCTGGGAGCTTTTCACGAGGGCGAACATGTCCCGCGGCGGGGTCCCGTCCCGCAGAAGACCCTCGTCGGAGAGAGAGCGGGTCCCAGGAGGACCTGCGAGCCTGTGGCTGCCCGGGGGCAGGGCCCAGGGTCTCCGAGTGAGGCCGAACACCCGCCCCGCCTCTTGTGACCTTGAGAGCCAGGCGACACTGGTCCCCACCCTTCGGGGACCTGGGGCCAGTCTGCGGGAGATGGTTCCTTACGGGGACGTCTCCGGGAGACGCTGGAACCATCAGGCTCGGGGGTGATTAGGTGACACTGTACCCACCAATGGCGCAGTTACAAACCGATCCCTAATTGGAGAATTTCAGAGAGTTCAGGGAGGTCAAATGTTTAATTGAAATGGCATATTTAAGCTAAATTGCCAGTGTGCTGCAGCAATATTATTGGAGCACTAATAAATACATTAAAAGACTGTTAGCAAAGTACTTCCCGCTGAAGAGTGTGCGGCACCAGATCACGTCGGCTCAGCCTGTGCCATGCGGAGGGTGCTGCTTCCAGCTAATTAAATGCATGCATTTTTGATAGCACTTAACAATATGTGGTTAATTATTATTATGCAGGGTTTGCTCTATAGCATTGATTATGATGAACTCATTTGGCTTTTGAAAGAAGAGGAAAATGGGTTGGTGGTTCGGGGAGGTAGAGGGTTGATGGCATTCCATTGTAATTTAGACCTAATTTAATAAATTCTGGAACTTTACACGGAAAACAAAGCACTTTCTGAAGAGTCTCTAAGGTTGAGACAAAAAAATAGAGCTGAGGGAAGAACCTCGTAGGTTTGACAGGTTTATAGGGTCAAGTTAATCGAGCCTCACGAAGTGCGGAGTTTATACAAATGACGTGAACAACCCAGGAAGCTCCTGGTAACTCCCAGGGGCTGGACTCAGCGCCGCCCTCCCCCCCTTGTCCCCACGGTGATCAGAGGAACTGCCGGTCCCTTACCCTGGCCCCCGGCTCCCGTGACTCACCCACCCGGCCCCTCTGGGGCCCCTCCCCGCAGGTGGGCAGGCCGAGCTGGCTCTCCCACCTGGGTCGGTCCCTGGAGGGGACAGCGCACAGCTGTGGGGGGACACGACCCACACAGCCCGCCTCAGGGGTCTGCTGAGGGGTGGGGACACTATGTAGTTCTAAAAGTGGCCGACGGCCTGGGCTGGCTTGGGGGCTGGGGGTAGGAGGGGACCGCACACCTCCGTGGACGTGCCGGAAACCCTGGCGTTGGGCCCTCAGATGAGCTCGTGCCAGGGTGGGGGAGCTGCCCCCGGTACAGGGTCCGAAGAGGGGCTCCCTCAGGGCTGTGCGTCCCTCCCAGCTGAAGGCCGCCCGCGCAGCTCCGAGCCCTGGCCGAGCACCGCGCCCCACACTCAGGGCTGCTGAGGGCACCGGCTCCTGGGCCCCCGGCTGCGCCTGCGTGGACGGAAAGGTCTGGCTTTATTGGGCCGGGAGAGCTCTGTCTTCTGTGCCCGGCAGCTAGAGGCCTTCCAGTGAGACCCCAGCCCTGGGCGTGCCAGCCTCTGCCTCCACGGTGACTCGGGCTTGTCCCTGTGTTCTTTCGAGGGCGCCAGTCAGGTTGGATTAGGACTCAGCTACTCCACTCTGACCCCAGCTCAGCTACTATGGACACCCTGTGTCCAAACAAGGCCACCTACTGGGCTTGGGGGGCGGGGCTGAGGACTTCACCGCATCCTGTTGGGGGACACAGTTCAACCCGTAACAGGCAGAAAAGTGGCAGCCAGCTCTGAAATCGATGGCCAAAATGTTCCATAAGCGAAATGCCCCCACGCGTGTTCCCGAATGCCACATGCTCAGCCTCGGGGCCGGGAGCCGTGGGCGGCTGCGGTTGGCTTCGCAACGGAAGTCACCCAAAGCCAGTGGCCCGCCCTTTTCTGGGGAAAGCAGAGCCAGGCAGGGGCGAGTTGGGGCGGCGTGTGCTTGGAAAGCGGGCTGGCCCGGGAGGAATGTTTTGGGAGAGTGAAAGGACACTCCGTCTGCGGGAGAGATGGTGCAGAGCAAGCGAGGCCCGGGGCGGGGGCGGGGGCGGGGGCCAGCTTTCCGCGTGCGCAGCAGACGCCCAGGGCGCCCGTTCCGGCCACTCGGCTTAGTGTCGGCTGTCACCATCTCAGACACTCAGCCGTTTTCAACAAGGAGCCCGTTTCTGGATCCAAAGTGGACCGTGTGCCAATGCCCCTCCTTCCGGGGGCGTCCCTGACCCCGCTTTGCTCCGGCCACCACTGCCTGGGAGCCTGGACGATGTCCCTTCTTGCCCTGCAGCTGGGCTCACCCCCTGCCCTGCCCCATAGCGGCTGCCTGTCCTCCTCGGCTCCCGCTGGCTCTGGCCACACTCCCCTCCCTCCCTGTCTGCTTCCTCACTTTCTGTGGCTTCTGTGCGTCCCCCCTTCTCCCGGGGCCTGACAGGAGCTTCCTGACCATGGGACCACGTGCCTGCGGCCGGCTGGCAGAGTTCAGTGTGGGTCAGGCGCCTGCTGGGTCCACGGTGGCTGGGCGGTGTCCAGTCTTATCTCTTGGTAGGAGAAGGGACTCCTCCTAAGGATTTTGAAGTTTTATTTTGCTGGAAGGGTGAGCACAAATACATACATCGGCACGTTCTGTCTTCATTATCCAATCAGGAGTGATCTCGGACGGCACATTTGGGTTCGAAGCAGAATGTATCTTTTTTCTGAGCACCGAGACATTAATTCTCCTTGCCACAGGCTCCCTCACGCACAGTCCAAAGATTTCTTTGTCATCAGCAGAAAGAAACTATGAATGGTGCGACTTCCTTTGATCGGCCGGGACAACGGAAGATGGGAGGGTTTTTTTTTTTTTTTTTCCCTTCCCTCTTAGGAAATCACAAATGTCGACAGATTATCTCTTAGGAGGTGTGCGGATAATCTCCACGCCCCTTAATTTTCATAAGTTGGGAACGGTTCTCCCTCGCCACCACGCCGTTCTTACAGATGAGCCTGTTTCTGGGTAGACGTGGCCCCGTATCTGCTACTGCAATCGCTGGTATCGGGCGCTTCGTAAATATCCCTGTGAGATGCTACTTGATACCTTCCCCAGTCCTGCAGGAAACAGACTGGATACTCCTGTTTCCCAAGCAGTTAAATGTATTACAATAAATTTGCTTTCTCTGGGCTGTGGAATTGGAAACCTATAAGATGTTGAATAAGAAAACTGATACACTGCTTATCTGTCCGAAAGCTACTGGTGTTAGGAAGCCCAGTAATTGAAAAATGGATAGCATTGATATTTGAACCTTTTTATATAACCTTTGAAGTGTAAGCCTTTTGGGGAATAAATTGCTTTTTGTAACAAGAACAATGTCAGATCCCATACTTAGAAACGGGGCACTTAATTCATTTTCAGACGGAGAAACTCATGTTGTCTTGTTGGGGAAAACATTGCAAAATGGATTAAGCTTCGCCCTGGAGAGATGATAACCTAATATCAATAACTGCAGGCGGATCTTTATTAGTTACTGAGCAAATATTGCCAAGTAGGACAGGCGACCTTCAATGGTGATTGATCGAGGGTAACTCATCAGCAACATTGTCTTTGGAGAATAACTTTGGGGCATTTGGGGATCTTTAGTCTCTTCTAATTTAGGGGACGCGAAGGAGCTAATGTCTGGGAAGAGTGAGTTCATCTTAGTCAGCGGGGAGGGGGGGCCCTCACAGCGGGCAGAGCAGGGACTTCGGGGTTTGGGGAGCTGGCCAGAACTGCTCGGGAGCAAGGCACGGGGCTGAAACCCACACCTGACAGGACGTTCAAGTTCAGGGGCGTCCGCTGGAGCTCCGCGCTTCATCCGCTCTGCAGCGATGAATAATTCACTCAGCGTGACATCGGGTAACTTGACCGTCCCGGGCGGGGCCCTTTGTTGAAGCTCGGCATGGGGGGGTGCGAGGGGGGGTGCAGGCAGGTGCACCTCCACCCCCTTCCTGCTGCAGGAGACTCGGAAGTCCTTCAGTTCGCAGCTCGAGGGAGCCAAGGGCGGCAAGCTCGGGTGCAGCCCTGATTTTTCCTTTCGGACAGCTGGCTCACGGCAAGAGCATCCACACTTTCCTCTCCAGCTTCTTTTCAAAACTTTTGTTTGAAATGCACGTTTTCACACCTCAGCCGCTGTGGGGTGGTGGCTGCGTAGCCCTCAGCCTGTCCTTACTTTGGACGGCGTTGAGGAAGGGACGGATAGTTTATACGCTGCCCCTCTCCAGGGCTGGACCTTGTGTGGGTCCCACGGCTGGAGCGGGGGGTCCCGTCCGGTGGAGGTGAAGTGCCACCCTCGTCAGGTCGGGTCAGGAGGCGCACGCTCGCTGTGACTCAACACCCTCGGTGCTGACCCGGACAGTGGCCCAGGTGTGCCTGGCCGGTGTCCCCGATGAGGTCCCTCTGATCCTCCTGTTCACGCTGTGGGGTTTGGGAGGTGCTGCGCCCATTCAGGCAGGGAAGAGGTCACTCCTCTCCGTCCCTGGAGGACAGGAGTCCCCAGACGTCACTTGCGGCTCTGCCACACAGGAGGCTTGCCGGCCCTCCGCCATGGCTGCCCACGCGATTGTTTATTCGTGTCGGAACGGATTCGTGGGCCTTCACTGTGAGTGGTGGGCTGTCACCCGCACTTTTAACTCCTTGTCCTGCTCAGATTGCTCCAGCTCTTCCGCGCACCCCCCTGGCCCTCCGACACCCGCCTCCCGGCGATACCATTTTCCTCGCGCACTTCCAGACGTCTTGTCAACCTGCCATACCCCAGGCGCATCCTGCCCCAGCCCTACACTCGGCCACTTCTCCACGGGGCCTGGGCCCCTTTCCTTGGAGAACTCCTTAGAGACCAAGGCCTGGTGTCGGGAGGATCAGGCGGTTCTGACGGAAGAGAAATAGAAACAGGCATCTAAGTGTGGGGGGCCGGTGGTGGGCCGCAGCTCGGAGAGCAGGTGTGCGCGCTGGCCCACCTGCTGCGTCTGGGCGGTTCCTGCCCTGGGTGTGCGGCTGGATGCATGTGTGTGTATGTGCAGGCATGCGTGTGCAGGTGGGCACGTGTGTGCAGGTGTGCCTGTGTGCATGGGACCGAGGACAAGTGAACATGGGAACTGGCCAGGGGCTGGGGGTGAGGGCCCCTCACCGGCCTCGACAGCGTGACCACCATCCCCGTGGGCGCCAAGGTCTCCCTCTTGAAAAAAGACTTTGCTTCACCTTCCAGAACGGACTCATCTTACTGTTTCTTCAAGACCTGTGTTTCTATTTTTTTTTTTAAGGAGGTTGATGGCGCAGGAAAGGTCAGGGTGATTATTTAGCAGGAAAAATTGTATTTGCTGGGACTTTATTGGTTCCCTCTCAGAAACCCGACTTGTTTATGACATAAGTCATTTCAGGGCAGACGACGGCAGTTATTTCTCCTTCGTGACACTTGTTCCCGGTGCAGAATTGTGCCATAAATGACACCGGCGGTGTCGCGGGGCTGCTGTGTTTTTGAATGTTGTAAAACTTTGCTCCGTACGGTCAGACTGCAGCGTGACCCTCAGCCGCTCGGAGGGAGCCCCAGGGCCCCAGGGCTTGGAGACATGGGCGTTTAAGGGACCAGTACATGGGGCAGAAAATCCGTGAGGAGCAGGGTAAGCCCGGTCCTTATTTTTACGTTTCCTTCGAGACGCAGGATTAGTTTGGGGTCGCATGCCGCCTCGCGGACAATAAACCCCGGGGGTCATCGCTTGTTTGTCCTCCAGCGCTCTCAGGCTCTGGTCAGGTTCATGGGCGTCTGCGTTCCACCTCCCATGCTGTGTCTCTGGCGTGAGGTCCGAGCGGACGGGTTTCTCACTCGGCCTGGGCGGTGAGAGGCATCGCTGCCCTGGGCCAGCGGAGGAGGCTCCGGACGGCCCTGCGGATGGCCACGTCCCGGCGCAGGATGGCTCCCCGAGGTCGTCTGGGGCTCTTTCTGTCCGGGGCTCCGCCGGGGCCCAGGGCTCTCCAGCCTCCCCTCCGAGGTCAAGCACTCCTGCCGACCCAAGGGGGGGTCCTGTGCGGCCGAGCGGCTCTCAGACTCAGCTCCCATCGTCTACAGCACAAGTAGCTGCTGTTACGAAATAGGATTTGGTGCTGGTTACCGCGTTTTCAGTTTATTGCTCTAAGGTAGACCCATAACTGCACCGCGGAGCATATTCACGGCAAGTGACCCCGGCAGGCCACAGCATCTTCTGTTCGTGCTGCGGTTCGCGGTTCCCCTGAGACTTCACATAACTCTGCCGTCCCACTACCTGTCCACCCATCCATCATCTGTCCATGGGTCTACTGTCTACTTAAAAAAAAAAAATCTCCACCGCAAGCGTGGGAGGAAGGTGGGGAAGCTGTGGTCACCTCCATGCTCAGCCAAAGCAGCAGCCGTACGGAGGTCCCAGGCTTTCGCGTCACACAGCGAGGGACGGGGCAGCCAGGCCGGAGCCCAGCTGGAGCTCTCGCTCTCCAGGAGGGGTGCCCCCCGCGCCCCCCGAAGGAAGAGAGTAAACCCTCCCACGGCGGGCAGCTGCGGGAGCCGCCTGGCTGGCCTCTGCGCGGCCCAGAAGGGTGCGCTTCCGCGAACACACCGCTGGGGGCGCTGCGACGGGTGTCAGCTTGACCTGCACCGCAGGTCCCCTCCTCCCCTCCCAGGCGGGAACCGCGAAGGAACCCACATCTCCGAGCTGGTGACCAAGTCTCCGGGACGAGGAGGCCTCCGCCCACGGCCAGTGACCAGCAGGCGTGTCGGGTGAAGGCCTGGGGCCCCACCCAGCCCCGTCCCCCACGCACGGGGCCTCTGGAGTCGCGCAGGGCAGCTCTGGCGCTGGGCGCGCCCGCCTGTGTGCGGGGACTGGGGCGGCGCCCACCTCGTTCATCACGGTCGGTGGACGAGCTTTGAACGGACGGCCCTTCACCGCGAATTCCGCGTCCCTGAGGTTCAGAGTGGGTCTGACCCGGCAAGAGGGAGCGGGAGTTCGTTTTCCCGTAAATCTGTGTAGGGCCCGCCTTTCCGAACAGTGTGCGTGCCAGGCCCAGGGGTGCAGACGGAAGAACTGGGAGAGGCGAGAACACGAACATCAAGCGCTAAGTAACTGTCGCGCCAGGAGGGGCACGCGACGCTGCAGGGCCTCCGCCAGACGGGAGCCGGGGCGCGGGAGCCGCAGGGCACGGCGGGACTTGTGTCCCTGCGCCCTCGGAGCTGCAGCCCCGGGTCAGCAGAGAGTGCGCCCCAGCCTCCGCCGCAAGTCCCGGCTCTGCGCTGCCCGGCTTGCTTCCCTGCCGACAGCCGGGGCTTTGGGGCGCCTCCGATGGGTGCAGCGCCCAGGGCTGGGATGCCTTCTCCAGTCCTTGGCCGCCCTCAGGCTCACCCCCCGCCCCACCCCCCACCACCGGGGGGTTGCGAAAAGTGGACTTTCTGCCCCAACGCTGCATTTACTTTCATTCTGACTCTTCGCTTGCTACATGTTCGTGCATTTATAAAGGGTGACCTCAGATTTTTAAACAGAACAGAATTTCCATTTTAAAAAATTATGTACAGGATGAGAAGATTTTGCAAAACAAAATATCCAGGTTTTGTTTTTAATAAGAAAAATAAATCTGTAGCTGAGAGTTCCTGCAGGCCCATGTTTGTTGATGGTGGACGCGGCCACTCGATGTGACACGTGGCAGGAAATAGGCTCCGTCTTTCGAAATGCCACCTGGTGTTTGATTCGGTGCGTCTCCGGGTGCAGGACGCTCGTGTGGGGACTTGGGGGGGAGCACCGGCCGGCAGGCACCCACGGACCTGATTCGCTGCAGTGCAGGGGGGGCCAGAAGCAACAGGATCGCAGGGGGCTTCAGCGCAGCCCACGGGGCTCCCAGGCCTGGAGACGGCGAAGTTTGACTTCCACACTGCAGGAGTCCTGTGTGCGGCGTGTGCCCATGTGTGTTCACATGTGTGTGCTTATGTGTTTGCATGGGCATGTGTGCCCATGGGCACAAGGGTGTTTTCATGTGTGCACATGCCAAAGCATATCCACACACGTGCTTACATATGTGCACGCACATGTGTCCACACATGGGTGTTCTTATGTGTGCACATGCACACACACAAAGCCCACATGTACACACGTATGCCTGTGTGTGTGTGTCCAGGGAAGGAATGATTTTGAGTCCTTCTGTTAGCCTTCCTGAGGTGACTCGGCGCCATGCCCATCTGTGCGTGGGCTGTGTGTCCCCGTGACCCAAGGGAGGCAGACGGAAGCAGGTGGGGTCCCCAGGACCGTGGAAGGGGGCCGAGGTGGGGGACGAGACGGGGAGGGAGGGAGGGAGGGAGGGAGACAGAGAGACAGATTGCGAGCTCCTGACCTTCTCTGCGTCGCAGGCTCGCCGACACCGTGCCGACACCGTGCCGGGGCGAGGGAGGCGACAGAGGGGCCTCTCCCCCGGCAGCGCGCACGTGCCGGCCCCAGAACCGGCCCGGTCGTCCCCGAGGAGCCCCTGCCACGGTGCCCCCCCTCCGATCCGCCTCCTTCCCTCCCGTGCCATTCACGGCGCCCTCGACAGCGCGGGCCGCCAGCCTGGCACTCCGGGGCCGAGCCGGCAGCGCGGCGCGGTCTCCTAATGGCTTCCCCTCGTCCCGCCCTCCCCGAGAGACCCGGCGGCAGATTGTAGACTCAATTACTCTCGTGTCAGGTGATTATCCGAGGTCTTAATGCAATCTCCCGTTCACACATACCATATTTCAATTACGGCAGCTATGAAACAAGCTGTGTATTCAAATCGCCAATCACCTTATCACTGCTGAGCAATGTCAACTGTAAGGAACGCCAGCTGAAGGCAATTACACATGTGTTGAGAACCGATTATGATGACTCTCTGTGGTATTTGTGATGAGCTGGGGAATGTTCTGAAAATTTAATTTAATGACAATATGCTTGCTGTACAATCCATAATACCTTCTGAATCCAGCATGGGGCTATTAAAACTGATAGGAGCGTATTATCGCCGCGCGGAGGCTGGGCCGGGCTGAGGGCTCGATGCCTCTACGGGGAACGGAGGTAATTTCTCCCCATATTTCTAACGGCGGAGGCAGGCGGCTCCGGTTCCAGCTGCACGCGGAAGGTGGTCCCCCTCTCCCGAGCTGAGTTAAGGTGTTTTGTGAGCTGCGGCAGCTTCCGGCACCGAGGGGGCTCTGGCCTCCTCCTGGGGCCCAGTGAGCCCTAACCCTGGGACAGGGGACCCAGCGAAGGGGGTTCCAGATTGTCACCCTTGCACTGAGTTCCAGGTCCCCCGATGCCGCATCCTTCCCCGTGCGGTGTGGGCGATCACCACGCCAAATCAGGACAGCCACGCGGCACAATGGCCCTGTGAGGGGACCCCGACTCTTGGCACCCACAGAAGGATTTCAGATGGCCCAGCAAAGGACGTCTGTGTAAGGACGAGGTGACGGCACTCTGGCTTCTGGTCACTGGCCAGGCTGGGGCTGCCTCCCTAATTAGTAGAGGACACGCAGGCGTACGCAGCCAAGGCCCGAGGACTGTGGACCGAGTCGGGGGTGGCAGTGTGGGCGGCTGAGGATGGGGACCCCGGGCAGGACAGGGCAGCACAGGCAGGGTGGGCGTGGGGACGGATGGGGGTGTGCTTCTCCCGGCTCCCAGCATGACGGAAGCAGGTTTGCCGGGGAGCGGGGGACATCCCCGGTCCATCTCTGAACACAGACTGACGTGGGTGGCGGGCGGGGTGCCTTCAGATTGTCACACAGAGACAGGGCCGGCTCCGGCAACACCATCACCGTCCTGTGGGCTCCCTGCCAACGTGACCCACATCCAGGCTTTGCTCCACCTCCTGCAGGGCAAGGCCTGGATTCGCCCGAGAACAACGCCACAGCCCACGGTGCTCTGCTCGCTCGCGGAGGCGGGGAGAAAATGGAGCGGAAGGCGTTTGGGGCTTATTAATTGAAGGACAGGCCTATTACGTGGAATTGCCGACCTAATTCTTCAGATCATCCTTAGTTCCGCACTATTTTAAATGGTCGCTTATTTGGGACATGTATTTAAATACCGTGTGTCTCTTTCACGGAATGTATTTCTCGGGAGCGAGGCAGTATTTAATTCCTTAATGAAGACTCGCAGCCCAACCGCCAGCCCGCTCTCCTGCTCACGGTTTCTCTGAGGGATGTCGTGACCACCCAACCCCGCAGACGCTGCCCCTGTTTATTTGATCACCTGCCTCCCTTAACTAGGATTTCTGCAGCACAAAGACAGGTGCTTCTGTCTGTTACTGTTTATGCAAACACCCAGTAAATGTTTGCAGAACGAATGTATCAATCTTCCAATGTAGGCACCTGCCGTCTACTTAGCGTGGTCTCTGCGTTGTGGTTTATACAATGAAAACGTGGTCTGGCGTCAGGTTTCTCAGTTGCTAAATTACCCCCACCTGTCCTGACTATGGGTCTGCTAGAACAGATGCTCGCCCATTATAAGAGCTAGTGGCCGGAGAGTAACTATTACACATTTCCAGTTTGCACCGAGTTTACCCACGGACTTGCAGACAGGAAGGGCTGGAGGCGCTGCCGGTGGTCAGCGGAAGGGCTGTGATGGGCGGGGGGTTGCACTCCGGTGGGCTCAGGCTGTGAGGACCGGGTGGGCGCTGTGCACCAGGGCGTGGGTGCCCGGAGCTGCCACTGTGGAGACCAGGGGCTGCCGCCCCCCAGCACTGGTGGGTGGCTTGATGCAACCCGCTCACTCCGAACCCGGCCTCTGCCCGCCTGGGATTCAAAGCCAGAGGATTCGTGCAGTGTTTCTGAATCGGGGGGCCTGCCACCGGCTTCCCTGTGAGCGGTGTGCCTGCCCCTGTGAGGACGATTTCGCAGGATGAAAAGTGGGAAGGGAATTGCTGCTAGGAATTCTGTCAGGGGGACTCGGGCTGGCGCAAAGCTGGCTGCAAGCTGTCAGGGCCTCGTCCCGCCGAGCTCCGCCTCAATTCATGTGACATGAGCTAAAGGGTCAGTGTGACCGTCGGCAGCTGGGAAAACGGCACACCAGTGCGGCTTGCTGTGGAAACTCCGCCGGCGTTTTCCTCCGGTGGTGGCAGGAGACGCTTGTGTTGTCACAGTTAGGGAGGGGGCTTCTGGCACCTAGGGAGGGGGCCCAGGAGGCTGCAGAGCCCGCACTGTGTGCAGGGCGCCCCTGCGTGCCTGGAGCGCGGAGGGAGACAGGCAGCCCTGGTCATCAGGGGAGAGAGCTCCTGGGGGAAACCGAGTCACCCAAGTTGCTTTTAGAAAAATTGGAGCAGATCCAGCCTTTACAATGCTTTTTATGATCACCGGTTGTAAATTCGGTCTGCGAACGCCCTTTCCTGGTCCGTGGCCCGTTTCCCTCTGTCGGCGCTCGTCTCCTCTCGTCATTCCGTGGGCGATCTGGACACGGAGGACAGCGGTGCCCCCACACGCGTGACCCTCTCCAAGGGGCCCTGCTCCCTGGAGAGCTGCCTTGGAACCCCAGGACAGGGACAGCCGCAGGGACAGGCCAACTCAGGGCATTTCTCCCGTGACCCTGAGTGTGCGAGGAAGGGGACCAAGGGGCGTGGCCTCCTGCCTGCCTCTCAACGGCCACTGGGTGCAGCCACCGCCGGCCCCGGGGCCCGCGGACCCTGCGCTGCAGGATAAGCCCCTGGAACAAAACATTCAGGACAGTTGGATGTGACCGTGACTTTGGGTGGATAAGCCTTGCGTCTGTCCCCATAGGACACATTTAAAGAGAGGTCGTCACCGACGCCCCTGGTGTGCTGGCCCAGACTTCACCAGCCAGCATCTTATGGTAGCTTTCAGCGATATCCTTGGGGTTACTTTAAAATGGAAATAGAAAGAACCACAGAGATTCGAGAAAATTAATCTCCAGGCACGGTGCACTTTTGCTTTCTTTTCTCTCCAGGGTCTGCAGGTAAGAGGAATATCACACTGCTTATATAAAAATACCAAAAACAAGCCACCCATGTCTGCACCCACCGGATTTGAAAATATTATTGTCTTCAAAATGGTGTTGCAAGCCCTGCTGTGCCATGAGTCAGACCTTACATTTTTATAAGAGATAAATGCCATCTCCACATTTACGTGTGGCTCGGGTGAGCGTTTTTGAATAAAATACATAACAGGGTCACTCACAGGATGGATGGAGTGAAAGAACTGGATTTATTGTGGAAGTCTTACAGTCGCACATAAAGCACACGGGTGTCGGCACTCAAAAATGGTTCTTTCTCCAAACACAAGCCGCCGTCCCACCACCAGATCAACGCGGGTCTTCACAGCAGCCGCTGCTGCGGGCTGTTTTTCCTCACGTGTAATTCTTCACTCAGGAAAAAAATGCTATCTGATTACAAATTATGTGCCTATTCTCGCTTCTTTTGCCCAAGGCGGCAGTTAATTTTTGCCATAGGTCATAGAGGATAAAGCCCCAAAGATCGGGGGGCTGCTTAATTGCGCTGCCGTGGAGAGCTGTCGCCGGGCGCTGCGGAGGAGTTATTGCCCCTCCCAGATAATGCCCTTTCCCCACGAGGCACGGAGCACGTTCTTCCCCTACCTCTGCCGTATTAATTAGACTTCAAGGATGCTAGAGAAATTATAGCTCAGGCTCCTGCTCGAAAAATTTAGGCAGTGTCACAGAAGGAATCTTGCCAGAACTTACAGGGAAAGGAATTAACCTGGAGGCTTGTTTGTTTGTTTGTTTGTTTCAGAGAGAAAAGAAAAAAAAAAGATCCCCAGTCTCTGCTGGTCCAGGTCCAGGTGCCACAATGTGGGGATGTGACAGAATCCCAGGCTGAGCCTGTCAATTCTGACGTTGCGAACGCGGAGGGGGTGGGCGCGACCCGCGGAAATCTCGGCCAACGGTGGGCATTTCCCGCGCTGGCCGTACATCAAGCGTCCAGCGAGGGAGGACAGCGGAGAGCGGAAAGGAAGGGCAAAAGGCGAAGTGGTTTGTGTCCATTTAAGAAAAAATCAATAATAGCATAAAATTGATTTAGTGCTTGTCATAAAACATAAGTAAGTGCTGGAAAATAGAGAAAATTGAATCTCAACTTAATCTGCACAAAAGCCACACTGTACCGATGAGGCAGCTGGGGCGGGGGCGGCGGGGAACCCGGGGAGAAGCACTTTTAATTGTCACATTGAAGGACTCCTTCCGGCCGCGGCCGCGTGGGGGAGGGCCCATTAATCATGTGGATAAGGGGCATGGAAATCAAATCTCAATTAAAATCTGTTCAATAATGTCTCTAATATGTTTCTCAAGCATTAATTTTTTCCCATCGATCCCCCAGCCCATAAATCAGCGGCGTGGCCGGCGCGTGGCGGTTTGCGGAGGGCCATCCGGGCTTCACGAAGTTAATGCCGCGCATCCGCTCCATCGACGCGGGCGGAAGTTTTATGTCTGTTGTTCGTTTCTATTATTTTCTTCAGCTGAAAATTATTTGGGCAATAAAACTGGAACCCGAGTTCATTTGTCCCTCCCGCAAACGTCTCTGTAGTTAGCCATCGGACGCCAGGCTGCTCTCCTCAGATTCCGCAGGGGCAGGGGCCCTTTCCGCACGAGGAGGCCGGGCACCTGGAGGGCTTCCAACGGGATTTCCGAGGGGAGGTCCGCAAACTCGGCTGCCTCAGGTTGGCTCGGGACCGTTCCCGGGCACCTTCGGAGGGTCTGTGCCTCCTGAACAAAAAGCCGCGTGGGCTCATTTCCTGAGCCATCCCCAGGGAGGCCGTCTGCAGTGAAGGGGAGTTGGGGCTTCGAAACCAACCACACGGAGGTCTCCCTGTCGCCAAAGCATTCCCGCAGCAGGTGGCAATCTTCAAAAGAAGGGACAGCGTCCACCTGTCCCGTAACTTTGGCGCTGTCTTAAAACTCCGCTTAAAATTGCAGGTCGTCCAGGGACCAGGATGGAGAGGAGCACGGGGGTCCGGGTGCTCGGTCGCCTCACGTGGAGCAGGGGCGGCGGGGGAAGCGCCCGCAGTCAGCCCCCACCGGCTACGGAACCCTCGAGCCCAGGGCCACCCAGCAGCGTCCCCGCTGCAGAGTCAGGGGCCCAGCGCGTCACGTCCCCTCGGGCGCCAGCCCGGTTGGCCCAGGACGCGCAGACTTTCGCAGCTGGCTCCTGAGATGCCTGTGGCTTTACGGTTCTTACAGACGTCTGCTTGAAGACGTCCGAAGAGTCACTTTGAACGTGTCCGCTTCTGCTGGGTGGAGGTTTGGCCCTGCCTTTTATACCATTTTGGGCTTGAATTTAGGTGATCGTGTCATCGGCATTGATTTACGTATTTGTTCCATCGTTTATTTTCATCGGCGTGACTCACGGGCATTTATTCTTTGGGTTGCAGCCCGGTGTTGTTTTGTTCTCTTGCTCCAATTTTTACACCTTTGGCCTTGGGAGCCCTTCCAGGTGGCCCCGGGGTCCCTTTGAGCTGCGTGCGCCATGGGCTTCACGTCTGGCTTCTGCAGCGAGCCCTCACGGCCCGGCGCTGCCAGGCGCTCAGCGCCCCCGTCCCCGGCCCCCGTTCCGGGAGCTGCCTCTCCGAGCACCGCCGGCGTGTCCCGGGGCCTCTCCGCTGACCCGAGACGGGAAGGTGTCTGTACGTGTGAGCTTCCATAACTGTTTCTGCACGAATCTAGGAGTGTCCTCGGACGTGAGTTCCACACACCCCCACACACACAAACACACACACGCATGTACGTATTCATGAGTCCTTCCTGAGGTCCCCCACTCTGTCCCCCACCCCAGGGGCTGCCCCCACTTCCCTGTGCTTGTTGTCACCCCCCCGCCCCAGCGGGGACGGGCCCAGCAGCAGCCCCAGAACCCACGGCGGCAGCATCCGACCCCTGCCCGGGGAGGGGGAGGGGGGCCATCCACAGTTAACCTTCAAGCCACTTGTTTTCCTTTGGCCAAATGACGTGACTTATTCTTGCCTCTCCCTCCTTGAAATGACATCCAGGCTCCAGCCTGACGCCCCGATATCTCCCGTCCCTGGACGTGTGGCCACCCACCTGCTTAGCTTTTCGGAGGAGCCCTCCCAACCCAGACCCTTCCCATCACACGGGAGCTTCCCAAGCAGAGACAGGACAGCCTTGCTCCCCCATTGAAAGGACCCAGGTTCAACTGCTTCTTTGTATTAAACCGCTCACCATACCCCCCCGATACCCTCGGCCATGCCTGAACCGCATGCTACCGCCGTCCTGTACCCCACGCCCTCCCTGCAGAGGGGTTGCTGGGTGAGAAGGGACCCACTCAGGGCGCTGTGAATGCATGTGGGGACATCGGCACTCCTGTGAGAGGCTCGGAGACCCAGGCTGCCGACAGAGACATCCATGTGGAGTCGGGAAGGGCCGGCAGCTGCTCATGGAGGGACAGCCCTGGGTGTGTCGCCGGGAGTGGGCGGTCACTGTGGCCGTGGGTGGAGGGCCAGAGCCCCCGACACAGGAGCGAGGCTGCCAGGGTGCGGGGTTCTGTCGTCAGTACAGGCCGTTGGCCCGGCACAGGGTGGCCTTCCCGACTGGACTGGACAGAGCAGGAGCGGGAACGGATGTGGTGAGGAGCGTGGGAGCCCGAGGGAGATCGCAGGCAGTGGACGGGGAGGAGAGGACCCTTCCAGGGCCTGTTCTGAGCACCGGTCGGTGGGACCCAGTGGGGGTTTGTGTGAGGACAGGGCTGGGGCGGGGCCCACGACGTCATACCTGGGTGACGGAGGCTCGTTCACCAGGACAGGTGAGGAGGCGGAGACGGGAGGAGGAAGCACAGGTTCTGGGTTTGGTCGAACTCCTGCGTCCTGCCTGTGGGACTCGGGATGGGGAACGGCGCCCAGGTTGTTCTCGGTAATCAGGTTGGGCTTGGAGGGCAGAAGCGAGGTGACAAGCTCAGACGGCGACTCTCAGACGGCGAGCACGCCGCAGGCCAGCCTGGGGCGGAACCGCTGGCTCCGACATCCCGCGGCATTGCCCCTTGGACCCACCGGCTCCCCACCATCCGTGGGGCCGTGCGTGTCAGAGATGAGGGTCGACCTCCAGGTCAGCGTCCTGGGGTTCCGGCCTCTCTGTCCGGTGCCAGCAGCCTCGACAGAGGCAGCTCCCCCATCAGCTCCGGTCCCCAAACCGGGCTGCTCGCTCAGCACCGCCACCCGCCCCGCCGCCCACGCTGCCTGCTGCTCCCGCCGCCGCCCCGCCTCGCCTCCCTGGCGCTGGCTGCAATAAAACCCACCACGGTGGACTCATTTGCTGTGGATGTGACTCACGGATATAGTTCCCCCGGCCACTGTTCCGAATTAGTGGTAGTTAAGCACCCATTGATGGAGGCTTCCAATAAAGGGTCCCCAACCAGCCCCCGGCGAGCCCCTCGTCACCCCAGAAGGCGTGGTGGAGGAGCTGCCGTAAACCATCTACAATTGGAAGGTCGCCAGAGAAATCGGGGACCTGCGCGTTCCCTGCGCCGCGCCTGCCGTGACGGGGACGCGATGACCTCTGTGACAGGGGCGCGTTCCTGCTGACAAACCCGATGCCATGCGGGCCGTCCTGGAGGGTTTTTTTCTTTGCCTTTCTTTTCTCCTTGGAGTTTTTCAGACGGGAAGGCTGGGGTCTGAACGGGAGGCCAGAGGAGTCTTTCAGACCCTCCCGGGGACAACGCGAGCTGGGAAGGCGCACATCTGAAAGCTCAGGCAGATCCAGCTCTCCCGCAAAGGAATGGGGTCCCCTGAGTGGGCCGATTATCAGTCACCACCTAGGTGAGCGCTCTCTCCATCCACGGAGCCGACTCTGTGTCATTCACGCGGCCACGCTGACACCTCGTCAGAGAGATTGGGCTTTTCATATCTTGCGGCCCTGGCGCAGGGCCCCTGAGCTCTCCTCACCGCGGGGCCAGTTCGGCTCCTACGTCTGAATAAGACCCTGGCCACACCTCTCCTGCCGGAAGGGCTCTGTCCTCCTCCTGCCGGGGCTTTCCGCTGACCTCCAGGCAGAAAATGGGGTCAGGTGTGGAGTTCCGGTGGTGGGCTCTCCGTGCCAAAATCAGGTGTTAAGGATCTCTTCACCTTGTCACCCAAATGTCCAGCAGCACCCCGGAAACCGTGGCCGGGACGGGGGCTGCAGGCAGAACGGCGGAGGTTGTCAGAGGAAACAAGCAAATTCACACCCAGCACAGGGCCATGCCTGCTTTTACAGCTTTCTTCCAAAACACCCGATAAGAAGCAGACAAACCAAAACAACACCATTCGTCTCAGAGATCATTTATTTCCGAGATGCTGAAAATTCTATGGTCACCCACCAGTACCCCGTTCCTGGGCTGGAAACTCACACAGCGCCGCTCGGAAAGGGGCTGGGCGAAGTCACAGTCGACCCCGAAGAGCCAGCGCCAGGTGCTTGGTGTTCTTTTCTGCAGGGAATGAGATCGTCCAGCGTTCACCGTTTAGCGGATTCTCAACCGGATCGGCGCGTGCTTCGCTGATTGGGTGCGGCTGCTTCCGCATCCCCTGCTGCCCGTGAGCAGGAGAAAAGTGCGGGTCTTCAGGTCTCAAGTTCCCATTCAAATCTCACATCACAAAAGCGCAACAGTAATTGGCTAGTTAGATAGGAAGTAACACATTAACAACAACAACAAAAAAAAATCTGGTAAGCACCCACTGTGCAAAGGTCAGATTTTTTAAAATTTAGGCAATTTAAAAATAGAATTGTTCTCCTCCTCTCAGTACTTCTGGGACAGGCCCCGGAGTCACCAGCAGGGTGGCATCCGGTGAAGACCCCGCTGGGGCTGTCAAATCCGGGCAGGAGGGTCGTCCTGCCACGGCTGTGCCCACAAACACCCAATTGTTTGCTTCTGCTGAGGCTTCACCAGTTGAATTAATTTAGAGAGCTGCTCCCTTTCCATTAAAAGTGGCCTGTGGCATCAGAGATCTCTCCTCTGTCCCGCCTCGGTCGGGCTGCTCCCTGCAGCTGGCTGTGGCCTGTGTCCCTGCCACAAGGCGACACCTTCAGCAGGCGTGCCGGCACCCACGTGGCGCGAGCCAGACACACTTCCCAGGATGCACAGCACCTGGTCACGCAAGCACAGCCGTCTAAAATCACCTGCCCTCCCTTCCTGGGACACTGGAACCTGGGACGTCAGGTTAAGCAGATCTGAGGGTAGGGGCTGGCGGCGTTTCGCCTTCGTTGACGGTAAGAGCCGAGGCCCCTCGTTTTCTCACTGAACTGCTGTGGTTCACGGCAAGTGATTTCTTTTATTGAAAGTACGTGCTGCGTGCATGCGTTCTAGAGTCAGAAGGGAGGGAGGAGGAGAACGGACTTCGACTGCTACCCAAAAACAACAACAAAAAAAAGCAGCTTCTTTTTAAAAATTTGTTTAAATGATTTAGATGTTGCAGAAGAGATTAAAACAGCACGTTGGCTTTTATTTCAAAAGTGTGGACCCAATTAAGTTTGTTGCATTCAAAAATAAACATTTTGTGTATTACAATTAATTCACTATTTTCTTTTTCGAAAAGATTTTATTTATTTATTTTCAGAGAAAGGGAGAGAGAGAGAGGGAGAGAAACATCAGTGTGTGGTTGCCTCTTGTGCGCCCCCTACAGGGGACCTGGCCCACAACCCAGGCATGTGCCCTGACTGGGAATCGAACCGGTGACCCTTTGGTTTGCATGTGGGCACTCAATCCACTGAGCTGCATCAGCCAGAGTGAATTCACTATTTTCAACATATCAAAATACGCAGTGTGGCGGACTCACACTGAGGAGGGTGCCCCTGAGTGGGGAGCCAGGGGAGCCCCTGTTTTCCCTTTGTGCCCCCCGCCAGGTGCCCCACGCAGGCCCAGGAAACCAGGCAGACTGCCGGGTGGGCCCCCCACACCTTGTTTATTTATCGACACCGGTGTTTTGTGACTATTAATCACCTGCTTCTCCTTGAAGCGGGAACCCGATGGGCGGGAGAAGGGGACGCTGCCGCAGGAGAAGCCTGTCTGTGTGGCGTGTGGCGTTCCAGGCGAGGCCGACTCTCGGCTGCATCTGGGGCGTCGCTATCGACGCGGCGGGACTCAGCGTGAACTCTGTCCTCATGCAGCTTCTCTTCCAGGGGCTCCCAGGAGGGCTCCCTGCCCCCCGCCCCGGGCAGCCCGACGGGGAGATGAGGAAGCACGTTTCCCTGGTTGGCCACCCGCGAGCAGGCTGCCGAATCCCTCGTGGGATGGGGCGCACCGTACGCTCTGCTCCCCCCGGGGTGTCCGCGCTTCAGCAGGGCTAGGAGGAGGCCGCTGCCAAAGGATGACCCTCCCACACCGGACACAGGCCTGGGGCCAGGTGGCTGTGGGTGTGGGGTGCAGACAGACCCTGGGGGTGCCGGCGGAGGGAGTCACCGCCTCCCACCCAGCGGGTGTCCCACACAGCACACGCCACGAGGTCAGGGCGTTTCGCTTCTCTGTGAGCCTCAGTTTCCCCATCGCAGTGTCTAAACTGCTTCAGCTCCCTCGCTGGGTTGGGTTGGCTGTGTGTGCTGCGTGTATGTGGGGAGTGAGTGAGATCAATGATCACAGACATGTTCCGAAACACACCTTCTTCCTGTGCCCCCAGCCCCCGAATCATTAACCTGAGCACGCTGTGTCTTCTTGTGCACTGGAGACATGTCAGAGAGCACACACACACACACACTCACACACACACACACACACACACACACGAGTGCGTGCCTGCAGGTCTGGCTCCACCTGTGCTGAGAGCAGACCCAGGCGTGCTGGGGCGGTGCAGACCCAGCTCGGGGGCGGTGCTCGTGGGTGGCCGGTTCTGCACGCTCGCACCGGGGCCTCAGGGCGGCAGGCGCCCTTCTCGGGCGGCTCCGTGGGCCCAATTCGCGGGCGCCCTTTCCTTCCTTACAAATGCAGAGCCTGGCCCCACGGCCAGCCTGTGGCACCACACCACTAAATCCGAGTGGCAGTCCTGCCGCATCCCCACAATCAGTGACACGGGATGATTTTCTGCCGCTGACATGGCCGTGTATTGAGTATGATAACGGTCACTCTGTCTTCATCCCCTGCTGGAGGGTGACATCAATCCCCCTGCCGAGCCGGCCTGCGAGCCCAGCAGCTCTCTATCCATCCTCACACGGAGCTGCCGGGTGTCTAACAGAGAGCCCGAAATGACATCAGTCAATCACTCTTTGCCGCCGCTGCTCCTGCAGGGGTCCCAGGGCCTGCCACTCCCCCACCGTCCCGGGAAGCTGAGGAGGATCCCAGCCGAAACGCCTGCTCACCGTCCGGGTGGAGCTGACGAGCCAACCACGTGTGGGAATGTGGAGGAAGCAGATGCTGCCTGTGCAAACACGCCCCCAACGGGCTCTGTGGGGGAACGGGGGCGCCACCCCCAAAACGGGAGTTCCTGTCCTGCGGTGACTTTCAGAGACATCTGTGTAGGGAACGCATTTCTGTGTCGGATGGGTGGCCACCTCTGAACATCTTCTCAGGGTTTTCCTGCATCTCAAACAAAATCAGAAGGCTCCATGAGCGTAAAACAAGACGAGCAGCAGCAATGCGTCACGGCGGTGCCAGAGGGCAGGTCGCACCACCGAGCTCTGCGCCTCCGGACGCTGAAACCGTCAGAAAAGCGGGGAGAGGACACGGCTGGCTGGCGGGCCCTGCTCGGTCCTCCCCACTCTGTGTCGAGGCTTTTCAGTCCTGCGAGGATGAGTTTCTTTGCACCAAAGAAAACAAAGGCTAGAGTGATGCCTGATACATTCAGAAACATTTTCTCCAACAAGAGTGGGGGAGTCGGTGCTGCTGCGCTCAGAAAGGCGGAAACAGATTTGCGACTCTGTAACAAAGTGTCTGCAGCACATCTCCTGCGCATTTCAAGCGGAAGTCTTTTCAGCGGGCAGGATGCGTTCGGAAGTTCCCCTTCTCACCAACGCAGGAACACGCAAAGCCGTGGGGAGTCGTAGTCAGTCTGCGAATAGACCCTCCTTCGGGCGACCTTGGGCCAGGTGCTTGGCCCGCACCCCTGTGGGGTCGCGTCCCGTCTCCACATGCACGTCCCAGCCCCGTCCTGAGGGGAGGCTGCGCCACTCAGACGTGGGGCGTGCAGAGAGTGCGTCAGCGTCGGGTGGTGGCCCAGCCCTGCTGGCCAGGCGCCGGGAACGTGTGAATTATTCCCCTTAATGCCAAACCTGCACGCTTTCAACTCAGTCTCCCAGAGCCCCGGGGACCGGTGTGCGGCCGCAGGACACACGGAGGAGCCGTGTCGACAGGGCTGGCGAGCCAGCGGGAGTCCCGGGTGCCGGTCAGCCCCGCGCCGCTGGCCCTGTCTGCACGCCTGTGGCTGGTGATCATTTTCCTCCTCCTTGCAAATAGCCTAGGATGCACAGCCCCCAAAGTGCTTTCTCGGGGTTTAACTCGGTTGTGATTTCCGCATGTGCACATGCACACCGCACACACATGCACAAACACACACACACAGCTCTGGTGCAACACTAGGAAGGTGCAAAGTGACGTTGAAGCCCAGAGAAATCTAACCCCTTGGGCATAAGTGAACCATGAGAGAGAAGGTCGCCATCGCCAAGAAAACAGCTGTCTCTCCGTGGACACTGGACCGATGTGAGTGTCAGTCCCTCAGGCTTTTCAAGAGATGGAAAACGACACACTCCTTAGCGATGGCTGCGCGCTCGTTCTCCGTGAAAGGTGTGCGGGCAGAGTTCACGTTGCTTCCCACCGGGGCTGCCCCCCGGTCTCTGGGCCTGAAACCTAACGACCGGTTTCGCCACGTTGCCGGTTTCTCCCATCCTCCAAACACCACCAGTTCGACCGCCCCAGAAACCCCGGGCCCTGGCCCTCCCGGACCCGCACCCCCTCGGAGGGCACGTGGACGCGCAGGCTGTCCCGGTGAGATACGGCCCAATCACCGGCCGAAGCTTCCCGTGTCCGTTTTGATGTATGGGATCATCGCTGTAGGTTGTTTGCGATGTCCAATGTTCTGTGAAGATGGGCTTTTCATATCCTTTATTGTTTTCACTGACAAAATGTGGCCGGGGCTTCTGCAGTGGCGTGAAATGAAGCAACGGTAAAAACCGCAGATAATTTAACCCTCGTACACCTGAGCGGGCCCCTGGTCCCGGTGGCCAGGTCGGCGAGGCCCTAATGAGTTCCTGCTCATCGATCTGCCCTCCGCCGCCGCCTCGGTGACTGAGCGTGACCCGCCGCCCACACGCTGCCGCTCCTCTGGCTCCTGTGGCCCCACGTGGGTCCCTGCGTGATGTGGGGGGCTGTGCAGCCGCCTGTGATCCTGCCTCGCTGCCGCATGGAGTCCACCCTGACAGAACAGAAACGGTCCCTCCCCGGTGTGTGGGGGCTGCGGTGCTGTCCCCGCCTGTCCCCATGGCAGGGATGGCACGTGGACCCCGCATGGGCCCCTCATCCCCAGGCTCCTTCCTCACTCGTCCTTCCCGCTGTTCCCTTTTACGCGGATGTGGTGCCGCTGCACGCGGTTGGGGCATCAGTCAGCAAACCTGGTGCTCCTGGCGCCCGGCCCACTGCCCGTGCCTGGCGTGTGCACACACACACACATGCTCACAGACACACTCACGGACACATGCACCCATGGCAGGTGTGTCAGTGCTGAGTCATGTGTGCATGCGTGTGTCACACCCATGATTGCACCCTCACCATCGGCACATACACACACACACACGCACAGAGTCCAGCTTTACGGTGAGTGGCTTCCTAGTGCGGCCACTGCCTCTGACTAAGAGCTGCTCTGGCCAAAGGGCCTTGCCCACGGCCCCGTGGCCCCACGGCCGGCGCCCCTGTGGTTTCCGTTTGCTGCCCGCAGTGGCCCACACGTGGGAGCGGGTTGGCAGTGAGCCAGTCCTGCAGTGCGGCACCCCCCCCTCACTCGTCCACTCTCCACCCCTTCGTAGGACTGCGTTCCCTCGACGCCCCTGCTCCCCGCAACCCGAGCTCTCTGCGCGACACAGGCGCTCTCCCTCGACCTGGGTGACTGGCGCCTGCCCTCCGCAGATCGCTCACAGGGACACACACAGCCTCGGAATGGAGGGGACATCCTTAGGGTTCTGCTCCTTTTTGTGGGGGAAGAAACGGAAATGAACAGGAATGGGGCCAGTGTGGCGTCTCGGTGCCTGGACGGGGTGGCCATGGTTGCCATGGCCGTGTGGATGACCGCGTCCTGGGGGGGACTTCACCCCTCCCACCTCAGCCCCTGGGGCGTCTGCCTGTCCACAGGAGAGACTGAGGCTCTGAGCTGCAGGGCTGTGCCTGGAATGGACCTGGGGTGGGGCACAGAGTGAGCCGGGGTCATCCTCGGTGCCGTGGAAAATGCCCCGGGCCACCTGGCAGTTCGCACGGGATTTCTGCTCCCCGACGGTGGGGTCTGTCCCGGGGGTCCCTGCCTCGTGGGCGTCTGGGGCCAGGATCCAGGGCGTCGTTTCGAGACCTGGCAGCATCATGGGGCCATGTCCTGGGAAAAATGCCCTTGACCTGTCACGTCCTGGCCCCAGGCCCTGGCCCCTGAATCCGGAGCACAACCAGGGGGCTCGGTGCACGTTCCCTGGTGCGCGGCAGGACTGGGACCCTGCAGGGGGAGGGGCGGTGAGGAGCCTCGAGGTGCAAGGGGCATGTGGTCGGGTCAGTGTCACACCGAGAAGTGTCACCTGACGTCAGCCCGCAGACGCGGTTTCTCCCGTGAACACCGGGGAGAGTAGGAGCTGCTACCTGCCAGCCGCCCATCGGTGTCTCAGCTCCACCAACCGCAGCTGGCGACGGAGGCCATTTGTGGGAAGGCGGGAGCGTGCGTGGGCCCCGCCCGTCAGCCGTGGGGAGCTGCGCCTTCCTCCCGAGTGGAGCTGCTCGGTCAGGGCGCTTTCTGCCGGCAGACGCTCTGTCCCCACCGCACGGAAGGAACTCCTCTAACCGGGCAGGTTTTTATCAAAGGGCCGCACGAGGGAAGTGGCGTGGAGGTCCGAGGGGCAGAGGGCAGGCTGTGGGCTCCGACCCATGCGGGGGGCCGGGTGTGGCTTCTGCGCGGGTCAGCCTGAGCTGGGGTTGAGGGAAGGCCGTGGTGCACGGCTCTGCCAGGGCGGAGGGGACAGGGCACCGGACAGCTAGGGCAGCAGGGCAGGGACCGGGCGGCGGGTGCAGGCTGGGCCCTGGGGGGTGTGCTCCTCCGTCAAAGGGTCCGGCTCCGCTGGTGCGACGAGGTTCCCTTGCGCATGTGGGCAGCAGCGAGCAGTGAGGGACCTGCCCAGGTGAGGATGCCCGCGAGAAGGGCCTGGGCGCAGGACGGGGAAACCGCGTTCCTGCCAGAGGCAGGCCGCTGCGCTGGCCCCGGCCGGGTCGAATATTTCCCGGGGGGGCTGTTCGACTTCTGTGGGGTCAAGGCCAGGCGGGTGGCTCTCAACACCCGGCGAGTCCGGGGAGCATCCTGCTTTCAAGGTGCTTCCTCCTCGGAGGTGGGAGGCGGCAGGAAACAAATGCGCCCGTGATCGGCGCTCACCCGCGCGGCCCAAGACAGCGCCGCTTGCTAATGGGACCTGCAGAGGCGCAGTCGATGCGGGCGGGCGTGCGAGATGTGTCGGCGTTAACGTTCCAATTAGAACATTGGCGTTTGCATTTACTGACTGTGCGGTGCTTAAATTTGTAATCTTAACTTTGCCTTAACCGGTGTTTATGTTTAATTTCTTCTCCATTTTTTGAAATAACAGAAAGGCACAGACAGCTCTTACCAGTGTTTGCATTTAAATGGACGACGCAGGCTGGGAAGTTATCACCTCATTGAGCTGAATAGCTAGAGAGGAAGCACGGGCGGGGAGGGGGAGGGGGTCCCCACCTCCGTGCGGGTGGAGGGGTTCCCGCAGGTGCCGCCCAGCACTGGGCCAGGACTCGTGTCGTCTGCAAACTGGCCAACCAGGCGGACAGTAGCTGTATAAAAAGTTTGGGTTGGACAGAGAGGGACAAGGGGGAAAACACTGGGGTGACAAGATTAAAATAGTCTCCCCCCCAACCCCCGATCGAGAAGTACTCCTAAACACCGTGGGAGTTTGTTGAACTGCTGAGCTGCGGAGGGTGGCAGCCCCAGGCACCACCCAGGCCTCCGGGCTGGTCGCCAAGCCCGAGCTGGCAAAGCTCAGACAGCTGGACTGAGGAGGGGCTGGCGGACTGGAGGGGCCGACGGAGAGGCTGCCCTGTCCTGTGTGGCCACCGCAGATCCTCGGCCAGGGTCGAGGGGCCGGGCGGTGTCGACACCCAGGGTGGCGAGGCACCTGCCAGGTGCCGCCGGGCCCCGCACGAGTGGGGGCGGGGGGGCCCAGCCCACTTCTGACACCGGCCCTGCAGGTCGGGCCCCTCCCGGAGCAGCTGTTACAGCTACTGGGCCGGCACCAACCCCAGTGGGGCACCAGCCACCTGGAGCTGACGCACACGGCCTCCGTCCCCACCCCAGGACTCAGGGACACATGCGGCGGGGGCTTGGAGGGAGAGGAGAGCCAGGCGGGGAGCTGCAGAGGAAAAGCCACGTGCGTGGTTTGGGGGTGTGGGCGTGGTCTGGGCGTGGCCTGACAGCGCGCGTGCCCCAGACAGGTGCTTGTGAACCCGTTTGCCATTCTTGGGATTGGCTACAGGTTTCCACACGGGAGGCACCGAACTGCATCCCTCAGACGGAGTCACCGGGGGGCGCTGGCCCCAGGCTCTCACTGCACAGGGCGAATGGCGGCCGCCAGCCTTCCGTGCTGGTCCCTCACTGTGCTGTCCCACTCAGGATCGTGCCCACGACTCGCACGAGCCTCCGGGAACTGGTGCGGAGGGGACAGCAGGGGTCCCGGCCAAGTCTGGGCGCTCCTTCTGCGGTTCCTCGAGCTCACGGCTGCAGGCAGGGTTAGGTTCTGGGCTGCTGTGTCCATTTCCCGTGCCAGGGTCCCCGGGAGGGTGCTGGCCGGGGACCCGGTGTCAGACGAGCTCTGTAGACACCGCCCATCCCTCCTCTCCGCGCTCACACACCAGGTGGGCCTGCAGAAGCCCACATTCTCCCCTGGGCGGTCTTGTCTGTGAAGAACACGCTCAAGTGGCCGAAGGCCACTTCCTGTGGACATGGGGTCACGTGCTGAACATACGCAGATGGCTGGGTGGCCACATCGAGCCCGCCCCAGGCCGGGGGACATTGTCCTCAGAGGGGCTGACCAGAAGGAGGGCGGCTAAGGGAGCTTGGTGGGCTGGGCGGGCTCAGGGCGAAGCCAAAAAGGTACTGGGTTTAGGGCCTGGCGTTTGGGGTGACTTGGGAAGCCGTTGGCCCGCGCTTACTGGAAGGCGTTTAAAAAATACCCACGCGGTTTTGAACACGTTGGCCTTAAAAATCGATGCTCGTTTCACGTTCTTTTTTGAAGCAACACAACGCAGGTCAGGAGACACGGGTGTCCCCGCGATCAGGGCTGTGGCCCGAGGGCCCCTCCCTCAAAGTGCTGGCAGTGACCGAAGGATGGATGGTGTTCAGGTGTCCGCTGTCCCGTGGGCATGGGCCTCAGTTCCCGGGCTCCCCGGTTTCCGGAGGTTTCCGTGACAAGGTCGCCGCAGGAAAATATTAAGATCTGATTTGCGCGTTTTCTCCTGGGACCCTCGGTGGGTACTTAATGGGAAATAGCACGCGTGGCGTGGGGGACGCCTCCCCGGCGAGGCGGATCCCAGAGAAATGGCCCGCGGTATTGGGGCCGTGCAGGTCGGTGACTGGCCCGATTTAACGAGGGCAGCGCGGACGCTTCTAATAATTAATACTGTAATAACACTTAACGATCTGCACTCATGCGATCTGAAAATCCGGCTAATGGTGCAGTTTTTAGCGACTGCACAAACAGCAAGTTTTAAATGTGTCCAGCGCTGCCACTTCAGCATCCGGCGCCCCGCCCGCGGACCACCCTGCTGGGGGCCACTGCTGACCCCAACTCTGGGCTGAAGACAGGAGAACCTGGCGCTTTCCTGGACGGGAGGGACACCGAGACGCGGGGACACTGTCCCTGGGGAGGGAGCGGCGCGTCGGGAGAAGGAGGGGTTGAGCTGTTCCGCAGACTCCCGCAGGACGGCGTCGTGCCCGGGGGGCCTGTCCCGTGGACGCGGCGTGTTGCTGGCTGCCCTTCCGCCCGCCAGCCGTCCTGGGCCGTGGGCAGGGCACGCCACTCTGAGGGGCCTTCCCCGCCCTGCGCCTCCCTCCGAGACGCGCGGCCTGGTGACAACCCTGCCAGCGCCTCCCGCCTGTGCGGCCCCTGTGTGAACTCCCCGAGCCCGTGAGTTAGCGCACTCGGGGCTCCCCGAGTCCCGCCCCACAGCTACAGACACTGAGGCTGGGGCAGGTCGAGTCCCTTCCTCCAGGAACGCAGTGGCGATGGCCCAGGTACCTGGAAGCACACGCCCTCACCCCTCCGCGCCTCGGCCTCCCGACATGGCGTGAAAATTCAGAAGTGTGAGCCGAAGCGATGAGTGTGACGGAAACAGGCCGTCACGGCTCTTCCCGATGTGTTTGCACAAACAGCTTTATTAACTTTCGACTTCTAGGGTTCACTTCTGTCCTTACAACCTTACCACACTTTTATAAACCAGAAAGCTGACAAAAACCGTAACGCACGTCTCTTATAATAAGTACGCTGCAGTCGATGCTGTAATTTTAAGCGCATACATGGCCTGCTCAGCTGCTGTCATCACCTCGGCCCCTGGGGGGGGGGTGCGCACCCGGAGCAGGCCCAGGGGGCTTCCTGCTGGCAGCGTCCCTGGGGAGGGTGAGGACCCGAGGGACGTCCAGCTCCACGCTGACCCTCACAGAGACCTGAGGCCGTCCAGGCGGGGTGGGGGGGGTGCGGGGGGTGCACCCACAAACAGACACTCTGCATGCAAAGGAGCAGGCGTGTGTGAGACTCCGCTGCGAGGGCCACACGGAGGGGGGGGTCCTCGTGCAGAGTGGGGCCTGCTTTGGGTTCAGGAAGGATAAAAACGAAGATACAGCACAAAGCACAGTTCTGCGAAAGCACGGAATCCACCAGGCTGGAAACACACCGGAGACACGAGAGCTTTTCTAAATACCAGCAGACACGGCTTCTGTTTCCTCCGAAAACCACAAACACGCTGTTTGAAGTGACTGTGTCTGTTTTAAAGCTCAGACTGAGCCCATCTTAAAAGTAAGCTACTGAGCTTTGACAAAACGTAATACTTCCTATCCCAGAAAACCGACAAAACTCATCATGCGTTTTATTACAGTAAGTATATTACGGTAGGTAATACACTTTTAACTTAAAAATGTACGCGTACAGATTCTAATCGTTCACATATCGATGCTGTGTAACATTTCTTACACTAAGAAGCACACTGGCTTCTGTTAGTGTGTCTGTACCACTTTGATACATTTTGAGTTCTTCTCTGTGAAGGCAATCAGTCTTCTCTCGCACCAGCGGAGGCTGCCACGCCCCCTACACCCAGGTGTCTGCGTCTCTGTCCCTAGCGCCGTGGTCCCTGCCACAGCTCAGCCGGGGGTGGGGGGCGGCGCGTCGTGGGGCCGCGCATCGCAGGGGTGATTCCCGTCAGAGAGCACACGACCGGGGCACGACCTTTTCCCCTTTTCTAAAAAAAGCTCCCTTTACTGCCATCCCTTCCGAACACGCATTTGAGGGTCTGTGCCGGCCGAGCGCGTGCTCACCAGCAACGACAGACGCACGGAACGTGAGAACCTGGAAGGGGAGCGGAGCCGGCGGGCAGCTGGCCGGCCGCCACGGCCCCGGAGAGGAAACAGCGTCCATTTCTGCGGGACGCGTCCCTGACGCCGGCCTATCGGTCAGTTGTCCACACGTTCACGTGCGTTTCCCGTTTTATCTTAACGTTAAAGCACGAAGTTTCAGACGCTTGCTCAAGGGCATTCGGGAGAGAGACACTCTGAAGCCCTCCTGCGAAAACGGACGAGGTACAAGAGGCTCCCGCCGCTCGCGTAGCACCCGCTTCACCCGCTTCAGCGGGGTCTTCTCGGGGGATCGTGGTCAAGCAGCATCTCGGAACTTGGGGGAGTTCGTCCCGGGCGGGGTGGGGGGGAAGCCTGGCGGCAGCCGCTGCACCCACGCGAGAGTGACGTGGTCTCCGAGCGACGGGCAAGGAGCCGCGGAGCCTCCGAGGTGGACCCCTCCCCTCCTCAAGGTGCCCACCAGCCCCTTTCCATTGTTTTCAGACCCCTTCCAAGGTTAGAGCAGAAAGTCAGTGATTACAGGGAAAACTAACAACAGGAAAGTGTCAGATTCGGCAGCAGAGATCTTCCAAGTGGATCCTTTCAGGGCCCCTTTGTACCAGAGATTAAGCAACAGAGCCTTCCCCCCGGTGTTTATCTGCTGAAAATAATGCCGAGAGAACAATGGGAAATCCATCGTGTGAAGGAACACCAGGAGCCGAAGCGCGGTCCCGGGAGGGAGTCGGGAGGAGCCGTCGATTCCCCCCGGCCCTTCGGGCCACGTGCCTGCTCGTCCTCTCCGCCTGGCCGCGTTCGTCCCGCGGCCGTCCCAGATGGCCTTGCCGGCCTTGTTTATCCAAAAGGCGTCTCTGCAGATCTAAACTCCTCACGTTAAGAGTTTGTGGCGTGTTCAGTGTAGAATTTATGGAAGCATCTTGGAGAGGCCAGGACTTCCCTGAGAAAGACAGGAATGAGCCCGTTTCACTGACCTGGGTTGACTCCGGCTTGCGCGGCCATGGGGCGATTGTGGGCAGTGAGTGGTTCTGCCTGACGGGTCCATGGGGTTTGACTCCCGAGGCTGCAGCCGGGAGGGTCTCCCTCTGAGAGTGAGCAGGTGCGTGCCGGCCCGCGCGGCATCGCCGGTGAGTTTGGTCTATCCCACAGCCTGTCCGTGAGGCTCTGGATGTGGGTGGGTGCCCAGCGTCCTCAATGGCTGTGTCTCCCTAGGGAGTCTCTCGTGGGGCCTGTGGGGAGGGACCACGGCAGTGCTGGGCTTGTCTGTGCCCACGGCTGCCTCACGCCCACGGTGAGGAGCCACCCAGCTATTCCTCCAGCCAGGCAGTCAGTCAGTCAGCGGAGTTTGGCCAGGTCCCTGGCCACCCGGATGCCAGGAGCCAGGAAGAGAGACAAGCCGGATGCAGGTGTCTGCTGTCTGAACCCAGCCGCCGAGGAGCCCAGCATGACCTCAGGGCCGGGCTTCCACCGGACGGGAGGGAGAGGGTTGTCAGGGTCCCCTGGGGCAGCGGACGAGAACGCAAAGGCATCCAGGGACTGTGTTCGTGCCCCTAGAGCCCTTCGCCTGGGAAAGAACCCCCTTGCAGCCCCTGGGAAAGAACCCCCCTTGGATCTGCAGCCAGCGTTGGCCTCGGGCATGACCGGTCCAGACCTGTCTAATCCAGCTCATTCTCCGGATAAGCAAACTGAGGTCCCAGAGCGAGGAGCAGACTCCTCGGTTCTCGACTCACAAGAGGATTCAGAGGTGACGGTCGGCTGGCTGTCGCCCACCGAAAGGCAGGACTCCACGTGCCCAGGAAACTCTGTTCTCGTCCTCGGCCCCGGGTCCTGGCGCTCACAGAGCGGTGTGGCCGCGTGGCGCAGCCGGCAGTGTGGGGAAGACCCTTCCCCACCCCCACGCCGGGACTGGAGTGTTTTCCCGCAGACAGCGCCGCCCTGCGTGCCTGTCCGACAGCTCCTGTTTGGGTGTGAGTCACGGGCGACTTGGTCACAAACACCCCTGGGGAAAACTCCTGCAGCAGAAAGGACTCAGCGGTGGCCCCCGGTGGCTGCGGCCGGCAGCGGGAGCCGGGGGGCCCACGGCGTCGGTCCGGCGGAGCCCAGCTGTGTTCCGGACGCCGGAGCTGCTCATTTTTGTGCCTTTTAAGATCTCCACCTGCAATCAATCTTCCCTTCGACCTGGGCAGCTTTCAGAAGTGACGCTGCCCATCCAGTCTGTTCCGCACGCTTCCCTGTGACACTCGCCCACGGGGGCTTGTCACCGGAGCCGTCGTTTCCGTAACGATCACGCGGGGACCCGCAGCGCCCGACCGCTCGGACCCCGAACATCCCGCCCCACACGCCCGGCCCTGTGCTGTGGAGCAAGATCATTTTTCATAACCCGTGTTTCCTTGTCAGCGTGTCATCGCCGGTAAGGGCTTGCGAGATTGGCACGCGCCCGCCCGCCCGTCCTGGTGTCCCCTCCCTGCGCTTTCACGCCACTCTGCTCGGCCCCGGTGCTCATGAGCCGAAAATACCTTCTGTGGGAAGAAACGCGCACTTATTAAGATTACGGCAGGGCCAGCGTGAGATTTCCCCCAGCACAGGCTGACAAGCCGCTGGCATGTTGTCATTTGTCATCGTACACCAGATCTGTCAGCTAGAGAAACAATTTCAATACAGAATTTCTGCATGAGATTACTCGGCCGGGGCACCGCTGGGGCCTGCCTGGGCCAGCCCCTCCGCGCCCGGCGCCGCTTCCTCTCCCTTCGCCTCCTTCTCTTTTTAATTTTGGCTGTGAAAGGTACTTAATGTACCAAAAACAATTTGTACAGACGTTATTTTACCCATTGCGAGCGCGCACGCCTTGCTGGGGCTCCTCGCATCTAACTGTTGCTAATCCATTCTCACGCTGCGCTCCTACGGCTTCATTTTACAGCTGAGGAGCTCAGAGCTCCATGCTGGGCTGGAAATGGGACCCTCGTCACTCGGGTCCGCGGAGGGCTGTTAGCGGGCGAGCGGCAAGCAGCACGGAGCTGGCGCGTGAAGGCGTCTTCCCTCCCGTTGGACTGCTGGTTGCCGACTCGGCTGGTCTGGGCTTCGGCGTCTCGAGGAAGCGCGGTGCAGCTGCGGAGGTCGGCGGGGAGCACGGCCATCGGAAAGGGCAGGACGCCGGGTGGACGGCGGCAGACAGGCAGGTTTCGTGGGGGGTGGAGGGGCACGTCCAGACAGCCAGTGTCACCCGTCTCACCACCGTGCTCTGCTCTGCAGAGGAAGCAGCGGAGCTTCCGGGGCCCAGGGGTAACCCCGAACGGTCTCATGTTCGGTGGGTTTCCGGCGGGGCCCACGGTCCCCACAGCCGGCCAGGGCCGCCTCTGCGGTGGAATCACGTCCCCGATGGCCTCCGGCCCTGGTTTTCCGCCCCGTCAGGTTTTCACTCAGCTATGGATTTGTTGTCATCGGCTCCTGATGATTCGGCTGACACCCCTGTCAGAAAATAAATTTTCCGCTCCCCACTTGGCTGACTCCATTCATAGGGTGCAACTCTGTCCCCGACGCCACTCTCCGGGCGGCTGGCGCGTGGGCGCGTGACGCCAGCCCTTCCCGGGCTCCTCTCCCAGCCCCGCGCGGCCCCCACACGGCCGGCCCAGGTGGACGCTCCATCTGCACCGCTGACCTCCACGTGCATCAGCGTTTATGCAGAATATCTACAAAAAAGAACAGCTGAGACTGGGCCAAAGATGGAACTGGGCACCAGTCCCATTTCTCACGCACTCGAGTGGCTGGACGTCTGCAAAATTCGTTTGCCCAGCCGGTAAGACCTCACCGAGTCCTCGAGCAGAAACAAGCAAAACGGCTGAGGCCAAGGGTGGGGTCCTGACCCCTGGTGCCCACCGTCTCCGGGCCAGGCGTGTGCACTGGCCGCAGGAGTCCGGCTCTGCGACCGCGCTCTGTAACGTAACGCCGACACGGGGGAAGCAGCCACCAGAACTGTTTGCTCAACAAGAGTGGTTGGGTGAGTTCTAGGCAGCTGGTGGGCGGCGACCGGGGTGTGGCCATTGGTCAGCCCGGACAGCCCAGGGCGAGCCAGGCTCTGCGGCCGAGGCTTGGAGGCCTGCGTTGAAAAACGGCAAACACCAGGGTTGCGGAGCCTGGAGTCCCGCATTGGCGTCTGTGTGCCAACTTTTATCACGGCACCCGGGCGGCGCCTGGGGCAAGGGCTCTGGTGGCACGCGGTAAGGATGAGTGCGAGGCCTCCCCCTGCCGCCCCGCGCCCGCCAAATCCGTGTCCTAGGACCTCAGAATGAGACCTTATTGGCGATGGGTCTTCGCGGAAGGGATTAGTTAGGTAGGAATGAGATCGCAGTGTATCAGAGAGCCCCTGGTTCGACGGTCGGTGTCTCCATGAGAAGAGAAGATGCAGAGAGACCCGCAGGGAGGAGAGACACAGACACCAGGGTGACACACCCCCAGCAAAGGGACACGAGGATTCTGGGAGCCATGGGAGGCCCGGGGAGGCAGGACGTCCCCCCACACCAGAGCCATCGGAGGGCACGTGGCCCATGCTTTGCTTTTGGACGTTTAGCCTCCAGAACGAGAGAACAAGCCCCGTTGTTCGAGGACACCCGTCTGTGGGACAGTCACAGGGCACAGTCCAGGAGCAAAGAGCAGGTCCTGCCGAGAGCGGCAATGTCACTCAGCAGACCGACCACGACTGCCACGCCTGTGTTCCACACGGAGCCACACAGAGGACCCCGTGGGGCCCCAGCGATGGTGACAGCAACCCCTGCTCCGTGGGTATCACAAGATGTCAGGACGTGGGAGAGGCCTCGGAACAGCATCGTTCATCCCAGGATCGTTCATCCCCCACGGAGGGTCCACCAAACTCCAGGCATTGTTGGGCTGGAGGGTGACAGCAGGCAGGTCGGGGGCCCTGCAGCCAGGGGCTCGATGGCCACGGCCCGCCCCAGGGGCTGGAGTGACGCTTGTCACACATCAGCACTCCACGGGTCACCTGGAGACGTCCACCGGGCGCCTGACGCAGGAGGCGCTGGCTGCACCGAGAGTCTGCGTTTCCCAATCTTCTTGGCGACACCCCATCAGAGTGGCAGGATTTGAGGCATGGCCACCCCACACATACACCTTCCATCCCCAGCGGTCTGCCCGGGGACCACGCACGGTTAGACATCAGGGTGGAAGCCATACTAATGGTCAGTAATTAAAAAAACAGACAAGATGGAACAGGACCATCCCGGAGCTCAGGGAGAATGCCGCCCTCTCTGTTGGCTTCCTTCTCTCCCAGCCCACGGTCCCACGTGCCCACACCATACCCCACTGAGCTGCCCGGGCACCGGGCGTGACCACTCACTCATTCACCGTTGTGTGCCATCGTTCAGCCAGTGTCCAGCACACGGTGACTGTGTGCTGACCCCCACGGGGTCCCGAAGATCACGCAGCAGACAGAGTCCTGGTCTCACGGACAAGTAACAGAAAGGAGTTTCTACAAATGTGAACTGTGGTGCACCATGCACCGGAGCAAGCCCGAGAGCAGAAGCCACAGGCCCCGTGTAGCCTGACGTCCAGCAGTGACCTTGAGATGCTCTCCCGCCCCCTGAGGCCAGCCTGTCCTTGTTCTGCATCTCAGCCTTTTCTGACGACCTTCCTTGGGGGGGGGGGTCTCACATGGACATTCACAACTCCTGGAGCCAGTCCCCCCCGCAGCCCCTCAGACCCCACCCCCGGGTCTGGTGTGCACACCCCTCAGCTCAGCAGTACGGGGAGCACAGGGCTGCCCTGCTCGTGCCTAGGAGCCACGCTAACCAGCACGGGGCTCCCAGAGTCGTCCCCAAAGCAGGAGCAGGTCCCTCCAAGCCCAGAACAGGGGCCCAGGAGCAGGACCAAGTCCAGACGCAGAGACAGCCCAGCAGAGCCGAGCGGCTGAACTCAGTGCCCTGCGGCAGCCCAGGGTCCAGGGGGCGTCTGGTCAAGGGGCCACGTCCAGTCTGGGGAGGGCTGCCGTCCACCTGCGGGGCCTCCAGAACCCGCCTCCCGTGGGGACTCAGGAGCCCAGAGGCTGTGCTTATTCATCCAGCCTTTGGCAGAGGTGGGGCCCCATTTGTCAAAGGAACACAGAAAGATGCATCAAAACCCAGAAAGAAAGCGCCGGGGCTTGCGTCGCTCTGGGTGGGAGCGGGGAAGGGAACCAGTCTTCCGCGGCAGCTGCTGGGGGACACGGTTCTTATGGTTGGGATGGGCCTCCGAACACAGACGTTTCGCATCTGTGAACTGAGCCGTGACCCCTGATGGGGCTGGGGCCCGTCTGCTCTCTGCCGATCGGCTTGTTCCAACAGCGCCCGCCCGCCGCAGAACGGTGCAGAATCTGAGGGCCTGCTCGGGCTCTCCTAGCCTGCACATTCACTGTTTCTTTTTGTACTTTTTTAAATGAAAAATTAATGCAGCAAACTATGACATGATACGAAAGAAACAATCGTCCAACCCTGGCCACTCGGATGTACAGACTGACCTCCACTTTTCTCTGGTTTTCCTAGGAAAAACCGTCCTATCCCTGGCTGGTGTGGCTCAGTGGACTGACTGCCAGCCTGTGAACCAGAGAGTCACCGATTCAATTCCCAGTCAGGGCACATGCCTGGGTTGTGGGCCAGGTCCCCATGTAGGGGGCATGTGAAAGGCAACCACATATCAATGTCTCTCTTCCTGTCTTTCTCCCTCCCTTCCCCTTTCTCTAAAAGTAAATAAATAAAGTCTAAACAAAAAAAGGAAGAGCATCCCATTGCTTTGGCAGAAGTAATACATGCATGTAGTTACAAACCATGTGAATAGGGCATAGAGGTATCGTAATGAAGTGCATACCATTATAGTCAGGAATAACTTTCACAGACATCAGTGAATGTCATTTCCAATATCTGTCCGTGGATACACGTAGGTAGAAACATGGGTGGTGATACTTATTTGAAAACAGGATAATACTATAGATATTTTAAGAAAAGATGAAATTTAATTTTATGTCAATTTAAGTCAATGGAGGTAAACAAAAGGATACAATGGAAATTCAAACAAATGTTTCTGTATTGCAAAAAAAATCCCAGAAAATGAAGTAAACAAATTTATGAAACGCAGTAACACAGACTAAAAGGAACCTTCATTGGTTTGCTGTGAAAGGTGAAGTTATAGACACACAACTTCCTACTTTCTCCTGTCTTCCAAGTTTAGGGGTTACATTGTATTACATTATGCAATATGTAATATAATAAATGTAACACAACACAATACAATACAATTTAGATCATATCATGTATACCAGTTACCATCACATTCGGGTCTGAAATCCTGCATTCCCCAAGTCGGTCAGTGTCGACTCTTCAGGTAACTTGGTTCGACGCGAACCTCTGCCCTTTGTTGGGGAATCCCAGTCTTCCTCAGTTCACCTGCTGCATCTCTGTTCCTGATTATCGTCCACTTCTGCCTGCTCTCCAGCCAGCCCTCAGGCTCCGCTTGACCAGCATCGTGGTCCGGGCCTGGCCCAAACCGCTTCCCCTAGAGCTCTGTCACCCCGGCTCGCCCGCTCCTGGCGCCTGGGGGTTGGGAGAGCCCTGCGCTGGCCAGGTGCTGTGCCCACGAGCACCTGCCTCTCCCGGCTCCTGGGTTCAGGCATGGTTGTGGACCCCCCACAGCTCAGATGCTCTGGGGGGGCAGCTCAGAAGGCTCCTAATTTCTCCACACCTGGACCTCTCAGCGGGGTCACGCCCCGACCTCCTGAAACCCCCGCTCATTAGAGTCAGCCTTCCCCGCAATCTCATAATAAAAGTAGAACCTGGAGAAACCCAGGAGTTTAGTGTCTTTCAGAGCCAAGTTGTTCGCCATTTCCTCGGAAAACACTCCAGCAGGTGCATCGGACCCTCAGACACAACGTGTGAAGAATTTTGCATTCTTGCCGGAAGACAGCTTTACATCTGCGTGTTTAACGAGGGTACAGGCGATCACCTGGGACGTTTCATAGAGTCTGCAAACTTTCTAAATATGTGCATGATTTTGCATATTTGGTTATAAATGCAGATTTCCAGGTTTCTGATAAGGGATCTTGACCCAACTTCTGATAATCTGTTTGCTTCTGTCCCTTCTGACATGCGTTAAGCCACGACTCTGGACTCTACCACCATCCGCACGCGTCATTTCTAAGCCTTCCTCTTGCAGTGTGGATTTGTGGATAACTTCCCTTCTAGATCACGCGTGCGTGATTTCAGAAAGGCTTACAGCCATAAAAGCATCGTTTTTTTAGGGCTTGACCCTTCACTCCTATTCTCAAATACTGAATCGGGTCTGCGGGGCCCTTGTCCTCACAGCACGAACGCTGCCTCAACGCCTGCCGAAGCCTGTTGCCTTGTATCCTCCGGGACGCCGCGCGTCAAACAGACGTTCTAGGGAGAAGGGTGGGCTGCTCAGTTAGGAAGAGACTCCGACGTGAGCCCTACGCATCGTCTCCGGGACGGCAGCATCCTGGCGAGCGGGGTGACAAGCCTTTTCTGGGATCATTTTTTTTTGGGTGGTTTTACATAGAAGACAGTTCCAAACTAATCTGGCTCCACAGTGAATATGCAGCGTGAGCCATGAGGAGAGGGGTTGAATTGGAAGTAATGAAGGTTCAAAAATGGAAAACAGATGCAATATTTTAAATGACATGTTCTTGGTACTGTATTTATTTCCCTGTTTCAGTAATGAGTAAAATGTTTTTGGTTTTTTAACGCAGCTTATTGCTGCGAACACGATAAACCCATGTGTGTAAAAAAGCAAATAAAAATTGTGAGAAACAGATGATGCGTTTGTTCTCTGGCTTGTGTGAGTAATACGCGAAATAGTGAAAAATTAGGCAACCGCAAAAAATCAGGCCACATAATATTTCAAAGAAAAAGGACCAGCATTCAAGCAGCCCTGGGAATTTGTTCATGAATCGTGCACAAATGATTTGTTACGGAGACGGAGATTACACATCAGAAGATAAATTTGGGGGGGGGATTAAAAATCTTCTCTGCAACTGAGAGACCAAACAAATCAGTCTCCCTGTCCTCTCCTGCTGTCCGTGGTGGCTGATGTTTCTGTTCCTCTCTCCACCCAGTCCTGTCTCTCTCTCTCTCCCCCCCCTCTCATTATTCCTCATCCCTCGGGTCTCTATGCCCGCCCTCCCTCCCTTCCCCTCCTCATGTCCACTCTTCCTCCAGGACCTCCTCCAGAGCTCCCCCAGCACCCCCAGCCACGTGGGCACACACGCACACACCTTTTATGTTATACCGCGTGTTCTCACGGCCCCTTTTCCATGTTCCGACCTGTTTAGATGCGCAGACACTTGCCCTTGGATACAACGGCCCACAGCGTCCTGCCCAGGGACGCGCCGCCCAGGCAGGTGTGCGCCACGCTGTCCAGGTGGGCAGCGAACTGCACCGCCCAGGGGCTGCTCCGATGTTCGAGGGGGAGGCAATCAGCCAAGGACACGTGTCACAGGAGGCGTCCCTGTCGTTCAGTGACTGTTCAGTGTGGCTGTGCCAATAAGGAGACAAAACTTCTACAAATTTTAAGCAACTGATTCCAGGTTACACAGAAATACGCGTAGGCTTACTTCATCCGCGGTTCCCATATTCCATGTGTAGTCACATCACGGACACATTGTTGGCTGCATTAAAACAATAAAATTGAATTTTTTTACTTACTGATTTTAGAGAGAGAGGAAGGGGGAGAGAGAGAGAGAGATTTCTTGTTCCACTTATTCACGGGCCCATTGGTTGGTTCCTGTATGTGCCCTGACCAGGGACCGAACCTGTGGCCTTGGAGTGTTGGAATGACGCTCTGATTAACTGAGCTCCCTGGCCAGAGCTACAATAATACAGTTTAAAATTTCGCATCCCGGCCTTGGCCACGGTGGTGAAGGTGGTAACTGGCGGCCCCCGCAGGTTTGTGGGACTGATGACACCAACGTTCGGAGAACGGGAACTGTTGGGAAGCTGCCCACCGGAGGCCCCTGCTAAGCCCGAGACTGAGAGCGACCTCACTTCGCGCAGAAGTCAGCGCTGGGGAAACGGCGCTGAGAGGCTCACCTTCCTCCTCTCTGCGTGGTCCGGCGTGGCCTCTGCTCACGGCACGCGGGTGGGGAGCCTGTCCGGTGGCTTCCGTGCGCCGTAGCCGGGGTGAGGCCGTAAACACAGCCTCAAGATGCTCTCACGGGAAAGCTCGCCTGTGGTCCTGCATCAGATCGTCCCGTGCGCTCGGGGCTGCCGTTGATGCCACACGACTGAACGACGTTTTCAAGTCAGCGACGGTAGCAACAATTCACATTTGTTTCACATTTGACTTTTCTTTTTTAGTAGCATTTACGTAACACATCAACCTGACTCTCACCAATGTGATTTTTGGAAACAGTAACACACAGCGACTTGGCCACCTGGCATCCGCCCCGGCTGAGAGAACGCCCTTTGTTCTCCTCTTGGCGCTGCATCCTGAGACCGACCAGGAGCCGGGAGGGCAGCGCACTTGTGAAGTTCCACGGTGCTTCTGAGGACCAAACGCCCGGGCCGAGCTGCTGTGCTTCGAGGCAGCTGGCGGTTCAGCTCAGTCGACGTGGCGTGTCCCCTCGGCACATGCGAGGCGTCCAGGGCCACCGGGCTCTCCGAAACGAGCCTTCCCGCTGTGCTGGGGGTAGGGTGCTGGAACCCAAGTGGGGGTCCAGTCCTGCTGTTTGCCGGTTCTGTCTGCATCTCTTGCTGGTTCTGGAGGGGGAACCGGATGACCGGAGCCACTTGGCCGTCTTCCCCCTCCAGCCCCAGGTGGTGGTGGTGCAGCTCGGGTGTTGGGTTCCTGATGAAATCGCCTGGAATTCGGCCGATGCAAAATCATCCACGTGCAGCCTCACAACCATCGTGCAGGTGGGGACTGGAGGCGAGGGCAGCCCCTGACCAGTGTGGTCGGTGGGGAGGGAAGAGGCTGACCAGGTGTGCCCTGTCCTCTAGAAATGATGCCCTGTGCAGACGGGAAAAGGGCATCTCATCGAGATGCAACCAGACAGGCCGAGGGGGCCTGCCGTGGCGGGTGGGGGGCACTGCAGCCCCAGATGGGCACGGCTTCCCTCCATCACCTCGCACGGTGCCAACACCGGGTCCACGCCCGGCACGGCACAGGGGCCAGGCTGAGCGCGGGGGGTCTCGGCAGCCGAGAGCTTTCCCAGAGAACCGCAATCACAGAGCCGCACCGCATCATCTCAGGCAGATTCATGGCTGAAGAATTCTTGAAGGAATGCCTACGATTCCACCTGTGCCTCATTAGCTAAATTGATATTGGCCACCTTGGAAGGAGAGTAAGACAGAGGCAGAAGGTTCTTCCACGAGAATGCAAAAGGAGCACAGAAAACGCTAGCCAGGTGGGGGGGAAGATTCCAGATTCTCCCACATAGCATAACACAGAAGGACAAAGACACGGGCTAGCTTGGACCCAGGGGCCTCTGAATCGCACACGCTGCGTCCTGCTGGTCGTCACGTGGCTGCCCTCCCTGCGCAGGTGAGCACGCGGGGCTGTGCAGGGCAGAGACTGGAGGGGCAGCGCTGACCCCCGGGGCCCCAGGCCCTGCCCGTCTCTGGGCTGCGGCGAGGTGTGCGGCGCGCCAGGCGTTGGGCGAGGCGTCCTCCACGAGCGACCTCGTTGGGCCCTCACCGGGACCCCGCGTGGTTGAAGTCACAGCACCGGCTACTGGGGGTCACTCTGCTCCTCCTGAGGAGCAGAAGTTTACCTGGGGCTGCCATCTTACAAGGCAGAGGCACGGCCACGTTCAAGAGCAACAGGTGTACCCAGTTTTGATGCTGTCACTTGGGCAGACGATGCTTTTGGGTAGAAGCCCACCCTGAAGGTGTAGGAGGCTGGCTGCAGTGAGCCTGCGGGGGGTGGGGAGGCGGGGGCCCCAGAATCCACTTTATGGGACCTGTGGGACTCAGTCTCTATACCTGGGCGGCCAGCCCTTACCCATTGGGTTCCTGGTACCGATGAGTGAAAGACATAACGAAACGATGCCAGCCATGAACGACCCAGAGAGGGAAGGACCGAGCAGAAGCCGCGTCCGCTGTCAGCTGCCTGCGGCTTGTTTGCGGTGCTGCCGGAGGCAGACGGCCTCGCTACAGCATTGGCTGAAACAGAGCAAGCGATTGTTTGCTGATTGCTAAGGCGTTCTCCACCTGTGAGGCGGATGCTCCGACTCCACCGGCGGGGCGGGCGCGGCAGCCTCTGGGACCGGCTTTCTGTTCTCAGCTGGAAACGAAAAGGGGGAAGGAGTTTCCTGGCTGGAAACACACACACACACACACACACACACACACTCTCATCTGGAAACTTCCACTCCCACCGCATCCTTTTGACATTTTCGACTGTGTGGACAAAATTCACCGTCCGAAAGGTCCCCGTCTTCGCAACGTTTACAAGAACCAGAGCGCCTGGCGCCCGTCCAGAGCTCCCTGCAGGGAGCGAGGACTTGCCATGTGGTAGCGGAGTGGAAAGCCCGAGGTTTGCGGGTCGGGGAGGTTCTCCGAGAAGGCGGGAGGCGGCTGCACCTTGCGCCCTCTCCTCCACGCCCAGGTGTGCGGGCGCCGGACCCCGGGGCCCCGGAGCGCGGTGCAGGGCGGGCGGAGTGCCCAGACCTGCAGCCACCCCGGGCTGTCCCTGCAGCGCGGCGGGGACCGTCCTTCTGCCTGCTGCCGGGGGACGAGGCTGACAGCTGGGCCCCATCACTGGATGAACGGAGTTAAAACCTGACTGGTCTTTAGTTTTCGGTTTTATTTCCTTCATCAGCCGGACTTTCCTGTCCAGAGCACTCTTCCTGTGGTACCCTTTGAAAAGCGCACCTCTCAGGGTCCACCGGCTGCCAGCTACCTTGACGGTGACATCAGCCAGGCCCGGGGTTTGCCTTTGACCTCACGGAGGCAGCAGATGGGCCCAGTAATAAATCCCGATTTATTAGTGAAGGAGCCGGGAGCTCGGAAAGGCAGGAATCCAAGCTGAGACTCTCGTTATCTGCTCTGACACGAGTTGCAAGCCCCGGGGAGGGGGTGAGTGGCAGGCGGCTCAGGCAGAGGTGCTGCCCCTCCCCACTCCTGCTCTGTCTCCTGCTCCCCACGTCCCCGCCCCCCGCTTGGTTCCGCACTGGACACGCAGCCGACACTCTCTCGGTTGCAAAGCTTCACGTGGAGCTCAGTTCTCAGCGAAGAACTGCCGCGCGGCCTGACCCGGGCGAGGCCCACGCCCTCTGCGCTCCCTCCGTCCTCGGGCGCCTCCGCACACTCAGGCCGCCTGCGCGTCCAGGAAGCACCTGCCCCGCGTGGCGCGCCCTCCCCAGCCGCAGTCGCAAGCCTTGCTGTTTCTGCTTCCCTGTTATTGTTTTCGTGCGTGTGTGTGGAGCACCACGAGGGAAGGGGTTCCCCCGGAGGAGCCTGCGGCGCAGCGGTTCGGGGGAGAAGGTTTGGGCATCTGCGCGCACCCGCGGAACTTTTTTTTAAAACCCTGAAATAGAAGCAAGAAATTACATATAGATATATTAGGGTTATAATTCATACTTACTCGTGACTTTTGAAATTGAGTCGTGATTTAATAAAACTTCAAAAATCTCGTTTGAATTTCCCTGGGCGAGGGGACAGCAGGTGGGAGATCACTGGAAGGGTCCCTGACGTGTCGGCCACGTCACACGCCAAAGCGGGCCACCCAGGGGCCACCTGGTTGTCCAGAGACATTCCGCGCACGGTTTCTGGTGCGAAACTTGCATTTGGAGCACTACCCAAAACGTCATATTTTTAAAGGATTACCCAAAACACTACATTTTAAAAGGATTTTTGAAAAATCATAAAATAGATATTGCTTTTGTGAAAGTTTTTTCCCACTGTTCCATTCCTTACTAAGGTAAAAGGTTTGATGTCGTATTTATGAAACTATTTCCACCGTAAGTCCCACAATTTGGGTGAGAGGAACAGCGTCCGGTAAGACCCAGGCTTGGCAAGTGCGCGGCGCGGGCGCGCCCGGAGGCGGCGCTTGGGGCTGACATGGCCCGGGATGACTGTACCACATTTTGTTATTAAAGTGATAAATAGGTCCCCTGGGCAAGAAAACACTGTTTTGCGAGCACAACCCCACCTCAACACAAAACCTTCTTGTCACCTGATGAAAGTTATTTTTCCTGCGTGGTAGAAAGTTAACCTGCAGACAAAAAGTTAGCCAGCGGCACCTCATTTGCAGGGTCACTTTGCCTCGCTGCTTGTTTGCGGGTGTCTCCCCGTGTCTGATGCCCCCCGCCCCGTTTCTCTCCCAATGCTGAGATGTTGTAGTGGGGGGGGGGGGATGGCATTGTGTCCCTGGTGCCCACACCGCCAGGCTTGTCAGCAGACCCTGTGTGCGTTCCGATGGAAGGAATCAGCGAGTGCGGTGGAGCCGAGGAAGAGGCCACCCCAGTGACCCTATGTGGCCACACCCAGCCACGGCAGAGACTGCCCAGCCGATGTGGAAGGAGCCGGCCCCGAGGGGTGGGCCAGGCAAACACACCTAGTGGTTGTTTATCACTCGGGCGTGAGACAGACGTCTGACCTGGAAATTGGTGCAGTGCAAAAACACTCGCTTTCCTCGATCAGTGTAATTTCCTGTGTAAATTACGTCAGTTCCTGTGGAAATTGGGAGCTCCCTGCTCCGTACACCCGGCTGGGGTCTGTGCCTTGGTGTGTCGGGTCGGTCTGCAAGTGTGTGTCCGTGCGGGTGTTCAAATTGCATTCGCCGTTTGTGTAAATATCCAGGTGTTTTGTTTTTTTTTTTTTCATTTTGCAGAAACAAAAACAGCAAGCCACCCAAGGGCTAATGTGCTAATTATCAGTGACTGTGTGAGCCTCCCCAACCCGCCGTGCGCGTAACCCCTGGAAAAATTCTGACATTTTATAAGCTGTTTGCATTAGCGTGAGTCAGTCAACACCGCGCTGGCGGCAGCCCGCTGAGCGAGGAGTGTGAGGCGCGCTGAGTGCCGTCGCTTCGGGGTACCTGGCCGGGGTACCCACGAGGCGTCCTCCGTGCAGCGGGACCCCAGAATGCCTGCACCCCTCGTCGGTGGAAAGCACCGCATCACCGGGGGGAGTCGGGACTGGTGGGAAAAGTGAGGTGCGCCCTCAGCTCCCTTGTCCTGTGTGCGCATGCACACGAACACGTGTGTGCACCCACACATGTATGAACACATGGGTGAGTGTGTGTAGTCACACAAAAATGTCTGCGTAAGCACAGAGAGAGGCAGCAGCGACGAGGGGGGCAGGGAAGTGAGGTCTCCCCTTCGCTGCATCAGCCCTGGGTGTCCAGGGATCGTAGTTCCGAGTGATGCACGCACAGGGTCGGCTGCAGTTACGGCGGACGCCTCCCTGGTCCCACCGGGAAAGCCAGCAGATCGATCCACGTCAATATTCACAGAATATCTACCTCTCTCTCCACTTGTTTTGTCCTTCAAAATGTAAACCTATTGGGTTGGCCAGAAAATGCATCTCATTTTTCCTGGACGATGGCTCTAGTTGGGCTTGGTTGTCTGTAACTTCATCCGAAACAATTTTGTGAGATGGTATCTGAGAGCTGTCCTATCAGCATGCATTAAAAAGATGACCAAAATTGGTGATTTTTTGTGCAGCCATTTTAATCCTGAAGATGACAGAAGATGAGTGATTTTTTGGTGTATTATGCTTTATTATTTCAAGAAAGGTAAAAAGTGGTTGGTGAAGTTTCTTGGCACCGTTGACATTCTGACCACAGAATTCTCTGCCGTGGGGCCGTCTTACGCATCGGAAGATGCTTAGCAGCACCCTGGCCCCTCCCCACCAGAAGCCAATAGCAGGAGGTAGCTGACATACTCAAAGTATCCAGATCAATAAAGTTTTATCAATAAAATGAAGAATGTGTCTTTTATTTTAAAGAAACAAACAAGACAGACTTTTTGGCCAACCCAATACCATGATGCTGAAACTTTCTCACTGGTAACAAAAGATTTCTAGCAGCGATTTGCTACTATTTTTTTTTAATGCCATGCAGTTTCAGATGAATCTGAAACTTATTTGACTATTTTTGATCAATGTAATTTGTTTTAAACGTACCCTGAAAGATTCCACTGTGCCATGACTGATGTTATTTTTACGGCATTAGTCAAGTTTTAGTCACAATTAGGGGGCCGTCATGTGAAGCCCGGAGGCCCTATCGGCCGCTGGCGTAGACGCTTATTTAGTTTGGGGGCAAAGGTGGGAGACGAAGAGAAATTCTCTGATTTTCAGGTAAGTTTACAGGTAAAATAATGAAACATTCTTGATCCTTTTAGGCCTGCTCTTTCCTAAACATAAAAAAATCTCGACGCCACCAGAACCTGGTCTGATTTCTTTTTCTCTCCTGTTGAGATTAGCAGATGCCGGATGGTGGGCAAGTTCGGAAAAATGTCAGTAAGCGAGTGGATTAGCCAAGAAGTGGCTGACTACCTCCACAGTTCGGTGACTATTCTCCGTAAGGACAGCTGGGCGGCGTGGTCGGTTCCTTCGCGGAGGGACTTCGGCATTCCCGAAGTCTCTCCCTTGCCTTCCAGAACGCTCGGGGAGCGGCTGGCCCAGGACAGGAGGAGATTGCCGGCTGTGTGGGGTCCCCGGGGCCCTGCATCTGTGTGGACTTACGGACTTAAGAGATGACGGTGCAAGACATATGGTTCAATCACGATGTGGCTAAGCTTCTCTCATCTGCTTAGGAATTTATTTTTCCCTCTAATCGATTCATTGTTCCTCTAATTCGAGTCATGGTTTGTGTTTCCTAAAAGAACACACGAGTATCTGTGTGTACGTGTATTAATACAGCAAATCCGACTTTTCAAAGTGCCGCCGAGCAGAACACAGGATGGCTGAAGGGCTTGCGGGACGGGCAGGCCAGTTTTGACACCGTGTGAATGGGGGACGTGGGCAGGGTCCCGGGCATCCTGTGGGTGGCACAGTGATCCCCAAGGTGGGTGACGGAAACGGCAGGGGGCCACCGTGATTTCTGTCTTGCTGTTATCACATGTGTCGTCGTTTTCCTCTTTATTTCCCCAAACTCCGTGCTCTCCTCGGTCCTGACAAGTCCCTTTTTTTCCTTAAAGATTTTATTTATTTATTTTAGACGGAGAGGAAGAGAAGGATAAAGAGAGGGAAACATGAATGTGTGGTTGCCTCTCATGTGCCCCCTACTGGGGACCCGGCCTGCAACCCAGGCATGTGCCCTGACCAGGAATTGAACCGGTGACCCTTTGGTTTGTAAGCCGGCTCTCAGTCCACTGAGCCACACCAGCCAGGGCAAATCCCTTATTTTTAGAACAGACTCAAATGAGTGATACGAACTCAGGTGAAGTGAGGTCGTGGGCAGGCCCCTCACGTTTCGCAGTGTGGGGTACTAGCAGGGTCTCCCTGTTCCTGCGACCTGAGCACCTGTGAGGCTGCGGTGACAGCCGGGCAGGGGGCAGCAGGGCCCCGTCCCCCCAGCAGCAGCTCAGGGCCGGCACCGTCGCTTCCCCACGCGCAGGACCGGTTCACGGTGCGTTTCGGTGAGAAAACTGGAGGTGCCCGTTAGGCACGTCGTGCATGAGGGCGATGACTCTCAGGTTCACGGGAGTTTATAGGCGTTTGCTGAGAAAGTGCTGATGTCCCGGTGCCCAGGGCGGGCCAAAGCGGGCTGACGATGTTCTGGTGGAAAATGATGCAGTAACCGGCCCTGGACTGTGTGTTTCCTGTGCCCACGACCGAGACCCAGGCTTGCCCTGCCCTTTCCTGCTGACGGTCCCTGGCTGGCAGTTTCACCTTGCAGTTTTAAAAAAATCCCCACCTCGTCCCTGCAGCTTTTTATGGCTCAGAACCGTAGCGTCATGCGCTGTTCCGCCGTGCGCGCGCACCGTCCGTCACTGCCAGCTTTGCACAGAGGGCAGGGGACCGAATTCCTGCCGCCTGCCCGTGGTGCGAATGGGTCACGGCCACCGGGGACACTCGTGTGGTGACCGGCTCATGAAGCCCTGGAAACACTCAGACAGGGTGGCTCTCGGGGGAAGCAGCGAAGGAGAAGCACCTGTGACTCGTGGTCTGCGTGCCTGCTGGGCCGCTTGGCCGCAGGGACAGACCCGGAGCCCGAAGGAGCCGCGCGTGGAGACAGACCCGGGGCCTCCACCATGGACGCTTTTCATAAACGTCCTGCGTAGTAGCGGGAGCTCTGGATTTCAGGAGGCAGAAGGAAGTGTGATGGCCTTTTCCGGCACGCCTCTCCTCTCCCGTGCACAAGGCAGCGGCAGAAACCATGCCGAAGTATTTGCAAAGAATTGAGCGCGGGCAGGAAATTCAAACGACTCAGCTGTCAGAGTCTCAGCTGATTGGAGCCACCTGCGGGCAGGGGACAGGCGGGGCGACCGCTGCTCAGCAGGGGCCCTGGAGCTGCGCCTGGACGGAGAGTGTCCTCAGCGTAGGGAAGCCCCGGGCTGCGGTTTCGCCCGAGAGACCGTCCGCAGCCTGTGAATTCCGAGAGCAGAAGCAGCAACTTCTGGGGACTGTCGTTGGGGAGCCCAGGGCGGACGCAGACTCTGAGCCTGAGAGGAGCAGGGGGCCAAGGCCTCCGCAGCCAAATTGTGCTCTATCATACTTACATCTTCTTAAGTGGTTTCCGTATTGACCGATTGATTCTGAACTCATTTTATGGAAATCTTGCTGTGTAATTAGATGGTTTTCCTGAACCTGACGGCCATGCTTTTCATTAATAACAAGTGCCGGCGTGGGAGGGACTTGGCTGCCCCGAGTTTTAAAAGGCCGCTTCCCAGACAGTCGATCAGCAGCGGAGACAGCCCATCTCCGCGGCCCGGGGACCGCACGCGTGGCCACCCCATCAATTAGGAGCAAATGGCCGAGGAGAGGTGTATTCTTAGCATCTGAGTAAATAATGGAGACGGATAAATGAAATTTACTAAATCAAGATGAAATCCATTTCTGAGCGCGCGGCAGCCTGGCTCCGGAGCGGAGGAGGGGAGCACATCGATCAGCCGGCCACAAGCACCCATGCAGAGCAGAGGGCCCGTCCTGGTGCTCACACCTGAGTTGACTTTGGTTGGAGGGGGATGGATGACAGCCAGCTGCCCTCCGGGCCCCACTCCCATCCTTTCTTCCGGCTGATGAGTGATTGCTCTTTCTGCCAACCTTTCTTTCTCCCAACAAGATGCTAAAAGTCCATGTGGATGAATGTTCGAGGCCTTCTTAAAGTTCCCTAAGAAACCCTGACAAAATGATCTTGGATCGGCTTCAGATAAAAAAAGGGTCACCCCCTCAGGTGATGCTCCAGTTTTGCACCTATATTTTACGTGTGGGTATGTGGGCATCGTTTTTGGTTATTTCGGCAAGGAACCCCGGCGGGAGGTACAGGAGACCGTACGAGGCTCCCGCAGTGTCAGCTTGGGCCCCAGGCTGGGGCTCGCTCGGCAAAGGCAGGGGACAGAGGGTGGGGCCTGGACCCTGCTCTGGGAGGCCTGTGGGGACGCATCCGGCAGTGTGGACCCCGCCTGGCATGGAAGGTGTGTCAGGGAGGCAGGACCCAGGGGCACCGTGTGGCCCCCATGAGACAGGTGTGCACAGCAACGTCAGCATGGCAGAGGGAGCCACTGTCACCGCCGTGGGCCACTGCCCTCCCTCCAAGTACCACCTGGGTTCTGAGCAGCAGGGGACAAGGGACACCAGGTATCGGCTCAGAATCAGCTGTTTCCCTGATCCATCCAGGAAAGAGTAGCTGCCCACTCCTCCTGCTCCTGCGGCTGAGCACCCGGGTGCAGGCCACAGGCCCTGGGCAGCAGAAGCAAACGTGTTTCTACGGACCAGGGCCTGAGTCCTCCACTCCTGCCGTTCCCACGCGGTGAATTCCGTGAGCAGGATGCTTGGGGAATAGGGCCCATGCCCCGCGTGGGACAACCGCACGTGAACCGGGCCTTCATGGTTATGTGTCCCCCCCAACCCCCCCATCACAGGGGAGCGGCCTGCACTGGGCTGCGGGTGCTGGGAGCTCGGCGTCTTTGCTGCTGTTTACGCAGCTGCGCCCGGGGTTTCCCTGACTTTCCCTCCGCTGACCCCTCGCCCGTCCAGAAGCGAACAGAAATGGTTCCAGGGGCCACTTCCCGCTTCTCCGGGGGAGGGCGCGGCTTGGTGCTCGTGACTCCCTGGTCACCGTGGAGAGAAGCCGCTCCAAGTTCTGCCGTGGAAGTTCTGCTGCGGCAGCAGCCCCCAGCCGGTCACAGCCAACGTGCGGAGCAGCAAAGCGCGCGTCCCTGGGGCGCGGGACAGCCCGGCAGAGACCCGGCGCCCGTCTCTGTCACAGGAGGGCGCAGCCGAGGAGGAGAGGCGGAGCTCCGGGCGGATGCGGAGCTGGGACAGGCCGAGTCTCCCCCTGTTTGCCTCTGCTCCTGTTACCGCCACGACGGATTTTGTTCCCGATGTCGTTCGCACCATCTTCGTTACGTCCTAGGTCAGAGGGAAGGGAGCAGCCGTCACCCTGGATTGTCCTGGACGAGCTCGCTCCGCTCAGGACGTCATGGAGCAGCTGGCGCAGGCCCTGCGTGTGCACACACGTGTGCGTACACGTGTGCGTACACGTGTGCACGCATGCGGGTGGGTGTGCCGCCAGCCTCGGTGCAGGCCGAGCTCTGGAAGGAACGACGGCGCGCCAGGAGAGGGCGCGGCCCCGCGCACCGCGTCAGCGCGGACACGGTCTTCCTTCCGTGCCTCCGACCCTCCGCTGACCAGCTGGGCGGCCTCGGACAGCTGAGCCCTGCGGACCTTAGTTCCAAGTCAGCAGGCCCGGAGCAGCGTCCGTGGTGCCGATGGGCCTGTCCAGTCCAGCGACGGCGGCGGCGGCGCTCAGCACAGGCCCCTGCGTCTCCCCTTCCTGCTCCTTCTCCGGCCCCACTTCGCCGCGCATGCGCGGGCGGTGACTGGCAGCCAGCGTGGACGCCCTGCAAAGTCTGTGCGCCTTCCTGTCGGTCCAGCCCCCACCCTTGACCTTGGCCCTTCAGATCACCCAGGGATGGGCCATAAGTCATCCCTCCAGTTACGTGTGGTGAGCGGCGCCCAGATGCTCACCCCCAAACACCTGCAGCTCTGAGAAGCAAGCCGGTGAAAATGTAGAGCTTAAGATGGATCATGTTCTTTAAGCATCATCTTAAACAAAGAATAAGACTTCTACAGGTGCCTCTATTCGGAGGACAATTTAACCCTGGAACGACGCCACTCTGGGTACTAGTTTTACGCCTGAAATACCAAAGGAATATGCCTTTTCCCCTTTTAAATGCTGTGTGACAGAGCGCGAAACGTTCTCAATGAATCGGAGCTTTATTGATCCAGACTTCCCAGTGGACGACTCTCAGAAGGTGTGGACGTAGGCAACGGAAAGCATTCGTCGAGGGAGGAAAACTCTATGACTTTCATGAGTGGGCGTGGCCTCGGGCAGCCCCCCAGGACCCTTCCTCAGTTTACCTGATGCGTCAAAGGCGGCCAGCCAGGCACTGCGATGCAGGCAGCCTCTCTGCGTCTGACATGTGGGCAGCCCAGGCCACGGCGAGGGACGGGGCCGCTCCAGACCGCAGGCCCCCGCGTGACAGAGCCATGTGCGAGCCGCCAGAGCCAGGCGCTCCGCCATTTATTACATATTTTAACCAGGGACGGAACATTAAAGGGACCTTCCGATTAGGAACACAATCGAAAAACCTCTAAGAAAGGAAATATCTTATTAATTCATTAAGTCAAACTGCTTGTATCTACACTTGTATGACTAGAATTATGGTTCATTAACTTCATTTCTTTATATGAGTTAATTAGCTCAGAGGAGGCCAGAAATTAATTACCAGCTTATATAGTTTGTGCGGAATGGCGTTCTGTTTATTTAGTTTCTCCTATTAACTTTTAATCCCTTCAAACAATAAAAGAGGTAATTAGTATTTTATAAACAAAAAAATGAATGCAAGAAAGGCAGATAATTTCCCAAATCCCGATGCTCCCATGAGGACTTGGGAGCTGCTGGTCGAGGGTGCGGACCTGCTCGGAGTCGGCGCTGGGTGGTCTCGGGGGCGTGGGGGGGGCAGGCCCTGCCCCTCATCAGAGGACAGATAGTCGGAGACACCTCGCGGGGCTGAAACTCGAGCTTCTGACGTCCCCGTCAGTTTGCAAGTAACTGCCCGCGTGTTCAACTACAGTTCCGGAACTCACTGCAAGGACCTTGGAGAGACGCTTCCACGGAAACCGAAGCACAGAACTCCGGCTTGCAGGGCTGATGCCTGGAGGCCGGTACTCACCCTGGTGCTGCCGAGGTTTAAAACGCCAGGCTGGCTGATTGCCGCACCTGGGGCATGTTAGCCCCTAGAGCTGCCTGGTGCCCGGCAGAACAAAACCTGACAAGGGTGACGTTTTGGCCTCCACGAATCTGATCTCTCCGCAGGAGTGAGAGTCGGAGGCGTGGCACCGGAACGAACGGGCAAAACGCACCGGGTGGAGCTTTTCAGTGTTGCAAGTTTTCTGAATTTTCGGTTGTTCCGTGAATCTGACGCTTGCAGGGATCTTCCTGGCATGTACGCTGAGCTGCTTTCTAGCCAGACACTTAATGAGTTACAGGAGTTATTTAATCAATGTGTTTTGTTAGCATAACATTAATATTAATTAAATGTTCATTAAAAAAATTGGATCTTTTAACCGCCTGGAAGCAGGGGCTGCAGGCGCAGCGCCGCCCACGCATCCCGCCCAGCAGGCCGCCGCCCCCCCGCGAAGCTCTTATCAGACAAACTTACGTCCTGGTTCTGTTCCCGCCCACCGTTTCCTTCAAAGCAGCGGCGTGATCCGCAGAGGTCGGCTGAGCCCGACTTCCCTGCGAGGACACAGTGGCTGCCTGGGGAGACGGGCTCCAGGAGGAAACAGGGCCGGGGTCCTCGTTTCCTGGGGAAGGGGGATGGAAAGCCACGGTGGGCCCTCCGAAGGGGCGGCTGGAACCATGGCAAAGGCTGGAGGGGGTTCCCTCTCTGGTGAGAGGTCCCCTAAGAAAAGGGTTTTGGAGACGGTGGTGGCTGTGCTGAGCTCCAGTCACGTCAGCAGCTCCGAATGTCACCGGGGTCGGCTTGGGCGCTGTGGCGGGGCGGGCGGAGGGGGGGGACGTTAATGTCCCCATCAGAGAGGTTTGAATCCTCAGGACTGATTTCAGCCTGCGGCAAAGAAGGTTTACCTTTTCCGGCTGGCTCTGCCCGGAGCTCTTTTGCCCCGTGGCCCTGGACAGGAATGGCCACCCTCACTGCCTTCGCCACTGGCAGCCAGGGTCCTCACTGCCACACCAGGGCCCCACATGGCTCCCAGCTGGGGGCCCCCCAGCAGCACCAGGTGAGCGAGGACGGGCTTTGGAATGGGCGGGACCAGGAACGCAGCCTGCCATCGCCAGAGCTCAGAGTCTCTGGCACACCCAAACCCAGGGAGGTCGGCACGAGTGGGTGCGTGTGCCTGCGAGTCCGGGGAGACCCAGACAAAGACAGCGGGTGGCTGTGTGTGAGGCTGCATCCCTGTATGGGGACAGGCGCTGTCACTGCCCGTGCAGAGGAAGCGGGGGTCCGACTGCGTCACCAAGCAGCCTGCACCCACCGCCGTCAGGGCGTGCGGACAAGCGCACAGGGAGCGGAACCGCGCCCAGCACCCTGGACAGCTCCCCATGCAGCCTGTGCAATCTGGCTTCCCTGTGCACTGGGGTGGGGGGCTCCCACTCCACCTTTCCGGCCCGAAGTCTCCGGGGCCCCCTCCTCATCACTGTCCCTCGTCATCCTGGCTCCAGGAGCCGCCCATCGTCCCCCCGTCCCTTCCACGCCTCCTCAAACGTATTTATTCCTCTGAAAACCGTGGTGTTCCTCACTCTTTCTGCAGCGCATCAACTCCCCATGGACACCTCCACACACCCCCGGAGGCTGAGAGGTGCTCACAGCCTTTTCTCTCGTCCGGATATTTCCGGACAAAACGCGAACCAGAGAGAACGAAGAAAAGGAGAAAAGGAGAGACCCATCCTCGCCCGGCCCATGTGCGAAGCCCCAGAGAGCTGCCTGGCACCCGAGCAGACTCACTCCCTCGGGGGCGGAAACCCGAGCCCGAGTCGGTCCCCAGGCTGCCGGCTTCCTGGGGGAGGCGTTTCCAACTGGAGAACCTCCGTCCAGGGCAGGCGAGGACAACAAGGCCACAGCCGGTCAGCTGCGTTTTAGCTGGATTCCGTCGGAAGTCGCTGTGACTCGTGGGTAAAATCATCGGTTGGATTTTTTTCTTACGTGCCTGACATTTTTCCCAATCCACAACCCCCACTAAAGCAGGGATTTTTTTCAGCGGATGTGCTGCACGAAGTCTTAAAACACACAACGCTTGCCTGTTAGAGACGCTGACCTCTCTTCCCGTGATCGTCAGATACGAAAACGACCGCAGCCAACGCGACAGCCGCCCCGTGTGAACGAACCCAAACTACACCTGGTTTCTGTCGCACTGGCAAAGCGCACACTCGGGGCCGCAGAACTTCTTTGGTCAGTTTCCGGGTCGGCAGTCGCTGCTCCGATGAGAAGACTGTGTCCCCCACGGAGAAGAACGTGGCGCCGCCAGCGTCGGGAGCCGGAGCAGGCTTCCTGGCCGCAGACTGAGCCCGTCCTGCTGCTCCGGCCCCTCCTGCCCACCCGGAATCACGGAGTCCAGCTGCCCGGTGCGGCCCGGGGTGCGTGGGGCGCCAGCGGAAACTGCCTACGCTAGTGAACTCACCAGTCAGGAGCCCAGAAAACAGAACCCAAGTCCCCAGGCCCGCGCCAGGGGTGCTGGCTCGGAGCGGGGACGTCCCGAGTGGGCAGCAGGGTCCCCACGTGGACTCCAGCCCCAACAGCCCACCCCCTCCAGCCCTCACACTGGCTCTGGGGCCCCCCGAAGACCTTCCTGCACGTGCACCTCTCAGCCGCGTCACGGCTCCATCCGTCCCTCCGAGCAGCGGGCAGGTCCCAGAGCCACCGGGTGTGGGCTGCGGGGCGGGCCCCAAGCTCCCAGACGGCCGGGCCCCCACCGGCCTCGTCTGCCTTCCTGGGGCCCCAGCAGGACTTCAGTCCAGGGGCCCAGGGCACGTGCGTTTCCCGAACTCGAGTCTCTCTGGAGACCCGGGGGAACAGGGTTCCCGTGGGCGCCCTCGGGCGGGCGTCAGTCCCCCTGCCCCGACTCCCGAGAACACCTGCGGTTTCCAGAGACGACGGACAGGTGCAGGGTGACCGCAGGAGTGGCATCTGCTGACCGCTGGGGGACGGCGCGTCACCCTTCCTCCACTCTGGCGTCTTCAGCTTCGATCTCTTGGACGCGTCCTGCGTGTCAGTTAAAATTTAAAAATGTGCATTCACACGCCCGGCTCGTGGACCTCCGGTCACTCCTGCTGGACCCCCACGGGCAGGACAGACGTCTGACTTTGTCAGGTAAGGTGCTGCTGCTGCACCTCGCTGGACATGAGCTTCCACCACCACTGCGTCGAGATGTGCTCCCCACGCCTCGCCCTCCGCCCACTCTCCTCGGGCAAGTGCGGCCGCGGGGCTCGCGCTTGCTCCCCAGGGACTGACTCAGGTGCCCGCCCCCGCTTCAGGTCCACGGCCCCCGGTCGGGGTCTGGTCACCCACCCACACCTGCGTCTGCCCTCCTCAGGGAGGACGTGCTGCCCTTCACGGGGGAAGGCACCTGAAGTGCCCACCTGTTGAGAATGCAAACCAACAACCACCTACGTGTGATTGCGGGGGTGTGGGGGGCATGGAGGGAAGAGGCAAGTTTTCTGGGGTCTCAGCCGAAACGGCCTCGCTCTGAGGATCTTCTAGGTCACGGATTCGGAAGTCACGACCTCAGGGGAGCGTGTGCTGTGTCATCTGGGGCGCACACTTCTAAAAACGCCGCTGGGACCCGTCGAGCTGGTTTTGTGTTGCCTCGCCCTGTTGACCTCCCCCACGGCTCGCGCCCCCCACTCCGCGTGCTTGCAGCACCCAGCACCCAGCACTTCCCGGCATTTCTGCATCCGGCCAACGAGGCAGAGACGTCAGACACGCTGACACGGTGCCTCTGCCTGACCTCGTCCCTCGGGAGGCCACAGACCACGAGCCCGCCTGTCGTGGGGCGTGTCGGGTGCCCGAGGCCCCTGCCTGGCCGTGGGGACGCAACCTCTCCCGTCGCCGACGCCCTTGTCCACCACGGGCGGACTTCACGGAGGGCGGCCGGCGGCGGCTAGCGGAGCAGGCGCAGCCGCTGACAGCCGCCCGTGATGGAGTGCGCGGCCGAGTCGCCGAGGCCGCTCCCAGAACAAATTGAGTCCCACCTACTCCTCATCCATTATTTAGGGGCGGCTGGCCAGGCTTGGCTTCTATGGATTTGATAATCATTCAGATGTCCATATTTAATATGGAACATAAATTCCTCATCGGAGTGTCGATGGCCTGTCACCGCGGAACAACAGTGCGCGACTGGAGGGCTGATGTATGGATCGGCCGGGAGACTTGACGTGAATAAATATGGAAGAGGGAGATAGTAGGGAAGCCTGCCAGCGAGGCTCCGTGTCAGGCCGGACAGCCCCGTGCAGCGGCGCCGTGACGCGCGGCAGCTGCAGCCGGCGAATATCGGCCTGCGTGCCGGAGACCAGCACGCAGCAGATGGTTCTCTGCAGGCTAACGAATAGATCACCCCTGATAACGGATGACAAACGCTGTTCCATATTGTGTCAGACAAAACCAGGGCTCTTGTAAAACAAGTGTCACAGCTGGAACAGGCTAGTGTAACACAGTTACCTGCGGAGGAGACACGCAGACCGCCGCCCGCCCCGGAGGGACCCGAACGCCCAGCTGCCGGGGCGTCGGCCCCACCAGGCCCCGCGGAGGGCGGCCGGCCAGCGCTGCCGGGGGCCACGTGCCCGAGCTCACATCCGGCGTCCAATGTCGCCTGTGTCCTTTGCATGAGAGCGCAGACAGACGGAAGCACCGAGGCGGCGGGTGGGGGGAGGGATGCGAGCACCGCAAGGAGAGTAGGATCGCCAGAGCTAATCGCTTTATTTACTCCGACGGCCTCCTGGCAGCTAGATTTATGAGCGACCGGGAGTTAAATGTCACTGGGCACGACAGCCCCAAATGCTCCCCGTTAGGAAGCCTCGCCCCCGGTTAATGAGCCAGCGGAGCGGCGTCCTGCCACCGTCCCGCTTCCGTCAGTTCTCCGTCCGACGCCGGGCGGGAGGCACGTCCTCCCCCGCGTCTCCGCAGAGGCGGGGAGATATTAATTCCTCCCTCTGCGCCCATTTGTTTATTGACGCTGCGTCTCTCCTCCCATCCTTCCCGGCAAGAATAAATTCTCTTCTGTGACCTTCACGACCGACCGGCTCCCGGGCAAGCCGGCGATCACGTGTTTGGCGTGATATCCTGATGCCTGGCAGCCTCTCTCAGGACGGGGCCGGCGGCATCTGCCAGCTCGCCGGACGGGCCACCGTCTGTCCCCTTTGCCAACGACGACGACGCAGACAACGCAGGCGGACTGCAAAGCGCCGTCACGTTCTGACTTCGCGAACTTGCCCTCACCTTCCGGACTCCGCGCGAGACCCCGCGCCCGGGCCCCGTGTGCCCCCGCCGCCGCCGCTCCCCCCACCAAGACGGCAGCTGCTTTCCTGATCGAGCTCGTCCTCTCCGGAGCACAGATGCTGGTGTTATTTATTTCTCTCGGAAGCCCACTCATCCGGCCCCAAGTGATCGCTTTCCCCCTTTTGCTTAAATTTAATTTGCAATGTATGTTGTTGGTATGTGACAGGCAGTTTAATTATTAATAGGATCCTGTGATGCTCGACACCGTGGTTTTAAGCTCTTTGGGGGCTGGAGCCCCCACCCTCCGCCCGTGCGTCGCTGGGGCTCCTGGATGAACACAAAGGTAATCACCAACTGCAGGATGGATCCGCAAGGGTCGCCTCCTCCCTCGGCGTTTGGGCAGGCCTCTCACCTAGTGCCCCCGCCTGCCGCTCAGCTGGGAGCCAGGTGGCCTCCGGCGTGGCCGCCTCTCCGGGACCAGGACTCTCTCTTGTATGTGCCTGCTTCTCTAACGGCATTCCACACGCAGACACAGGGGGATCCTGCTTATTGTCACAGGAGCGTTCGGGAGAGAGGGTCACGAGCCCACAGTCACCGCCACACCCACCTCAGGAAGAGGCCACAGTGGATGGATGGGCCACAGCCCCGCACGGACCCCGAAGGGCAGCCGGAGAAGGCGGAGGCCCATGGAGAGTGTGCCCAGAGCCCAGCTCAGCTGCTCCGGGCTGCAAGGGTGCTGCAGCGGCGGCGGTGATGAACTGTCCCCTGCTTGGGGCCCTGGGGGGGCCACTGTGCCTCCAAGGTGGCCTCTCCAATCACAGCCAGCATCCCCCAGTGTGCAGGCCTGAGGGGTGCTGAGCAGGCAGCCTTGTCCCCCCCAACCAGGGTGGGGTCGGGGGGAGGGTCTGCCGGGGACAGCAGGGTCTCCTCCGGGCTCTTGGGTTTGGGACCCCACAGCCACCATCGACCTGTTCAGGTATCCGACATTGCTCAGTGCACATTTTTACAAACACGATTGTCCCCTTTCTCCCTGGTGGAGATGTCGCTTGTCCCAGAATCCGGGCCACACCTGTCCCTGGGGCTGGGCTGTCCTGGGCTCCTGGTACGTGCTGTGACCTTAACTCACCCTCCGCTGATGGAACCCTCTGTGAGAAGCACGGTGTCCTCTGTCCCCACAGCGGAGCTCAGCACCCGTGGGTAGCTCACGGTCAGCCCACTGGCCCGCTTCCTTCCTCCCACCCCGGGATCCGGAAGTGTCTCGGCTCAGGCAGGCAGCACGGAGTCGGGGTACGGCGTTGCATCCTGAGTGTGTGTTCTGTGCAAGGGTGTGCGTGCCGTGAGTGTGGAATGCCTGGTGAGGACGCTGGCCAGGCCCCGAGGCCGGGTGTCCAGGCTCAGAGTCCGTGGGGGTCAAGGCTGTCCTTCCTCAACAGGGGGCAGTGACTGTACGTGCTCAGCAAGGTGGGGCCCGGCCCTTCCCGGTGGGTGACGGGGTGACCAGGGCACTTCGGCTGTCACTGAACCCAAAGCCTCCAAGTGACTGCGGTGTAGGCCCAGGTTCCAGAGGAGACAGAAAACGGACAGGCGAGGCCCAGAGGGGATGCTGAGCCCGCCCTGCGGGGAAGACAGTGGTCCAGCGTCAGCCTCAGGTGCCGGGGGGGCGTCAGCCGAGCACAGGCATGTTGGCTTGGTCGGCGGGACCTCCGCATGCAGGTGGCGGTTAGGGACCCGGTCGTCCGCTGACCAACTTACACACAGTTCGCAGATGCTCTCAAGTTCAAATCGGCCCCGACATCGAACCTCCTCTTTGCAAACGAGAGCTCAAAACTGCAGTCGTGTTTAGATGCCAAAGACCCTGGCCCGATGTCTTCACACGGTGAGGAGTGTTTCATCCGACGCCCCCGCACTGCTCACCGCCTCTCCACGTAGGAAACAGGGCGTCCCTGAGGGAGCTGTCCCAGGACCCCACGCGAGCAGGGACATGGCACATGGAGGGCACGGAAAGGTCCGCAGAACCCCAAGGGGCCGGCGTTCGGATGCTGGACGCCCCTCGTCTCCGCGAGTCGGTTGTGCCTCAGGTTCATACCCGGTTTTAAGCATCTCGCTTTGACTTCTCGCCGGCGGAGGGCAGAAGTTCTATTCCTGTTCTTGCCTCCGCTGGCGGGTGTTTGATACAACGTTTGCAAAGTGAGCTGCGGGATCCCTTTGGAAACTGGAGCCGAACGAACGTAATAATTAAAGAGCTGACTAGGCAGGAGGTGGGCCGGGGGGTGGGAAGTGGCAGAGAGAACCTGCCCAGCTCGGAGGGTGCACCTGGGCCCCTGAGGGGTTTTAGGAAGACAGGGCTCTGGGACCTGGAGTCCAGCGGCCCCCGCCCCATCTCAGAGGCAGGTCCACACGCTGATGCGATCGTGGCTGCTGCTACCAGGAGGCTGACTCAGCAGACTTTTCTTCCGGCTGCTTCCTTTTCTCTACGTCTACTGAAAAACAAAAAGCCCGTTCTTTAGCGAGTGCCCGCTTAGCAAGTAACGTTTGCCTGCAGAAAAACACAACGGCAAACAACTCTCTGTGAAAGCCGGTGCGTTCCCAAGAAACGATCCCTCCCGGGAACACAGCCTCACAAAAGGGTTATGAATTTGATAATAATACAGTGACATGGGGTTATCGTGGCTTTTTTGTATATATTTTTTGCTAACTATCGGCTCTAACTATAGAGGATGCAAACATCGAATTGTTTTTAAGTCTTGTCCAGATTTTTCAAGTAGCCAGGGAAGGGAGGGAATGCCCTCCTGAAACCCCCGCCTCTCTCCTCCTGGTGCACGTGCAGGGCAGGGTCTCGCCCACGCTCTCCGCACTTTAGAGTCAGGTGCCGGCCCAGCACAGCGGCCGCGTCACGGGGCTCTGAGAAGACGATGCGTTACAGTGGGAGTGAGCGGGCTTCCTCACAGCTGAACTCAACGAGTTAAATGCTGGCCCAAAGAAGTGCTCCCGGGAACCCTGGGGAGCTGGTCTCTCGCAAGCTTCCAGAAGCGCTGGTCCCCCGAGGGACAGGCTGCTAGTCAGAGCTTTCCCGGCCACCGGGAACTTCCCCCCCCACCCCGTTAGACCCTGGGGAGCGGCAGGGCCCCCAAAGCCCACCTTTTGGAACCTGCGGCTTGCAAACCCCCGCTCCTCCGAAGAGTCGGCACAGATAGCAACGCGCGGGCGGGTTCGGGCTTCCTGCTCCTGGAAGCTGCAGCCAGGTCCAGGGAACGAAACGGACCCCAGTCGGAGCCTGCAGCCCCCCGTCGCCCCCCACCCGGGTCCCCCAGCGCGCGCTCAGCTGGGGGTCCCACCGCGGTCGGTCACGCACCTGGTGACGGGCGGCCTGGTGCTCTCTTGTCAGACCGCTAACCAAGGGTCGCACCCACCGAACTGTTAGAAAGGCAATTTTATTTTTCATGGGAAACGATAAACATAACTAACCTAGCGCCGTCTCGGTGCAATTAAAGCTATTTTCTGTGAAATTAAAACACTGATTTTACCACCCCAAGGTTTTCCCATTAAAACACTCTAAGAACTACCGCGAAACGAACATGTGAGCGGCGGTTTTATTATGTACGGGCCGCGCGTCCGGAGAACAAGCGGCTCCCCGCCCCCCGCCACCGCGCGGGGAGCACCTCCCGGCTTCGGCCTTTCCTCGGGTGGTTTTGGCTCATTGTATGAACCTGACACCAAAGCAAGGGACCTTCTGCCTTGACACGCAGACTGTGAGGAAGAGGAAGGCAGAGGCCACGGTCCCCCCCGGGCACGGTGCCCGTGTTTGAGGGGCCGGTCTCCCGTGACGTGCCAGGACGGGCAGCTCTAATCACTCAGCATGGACGGACGGACGGATGGATGTGCAGCTCCCACACACCCCACAGCCCGTGTGAAGAGTTGATGTTTCCCCAGAGAGTAATAAAAACCCGTCCTTTTCCGGAAGAAGTTCTAGGTCTGCTACTCACTCCCGACGGGCTCCTGGATGCTACCCCCAGACGGACCCCGGAGCCTGCGTTCCTGATGGAGGAAATAAAGTAACACATTTCGAGTCTGCTGTGCCTGCGGAAACGAAACGGTTGGCGGCGGAATGTCCAGAAGGAAGGTCACATCGTCCACGGACTGCAGAGCCCTGCCCAGATGCCCTGGTGTCAACTCTGTCACGACCAGGCGGGCCCAGGGCAGGGCTGTGTCCCCCACATCCTCTCTCTGCTCCCCAGTGGGGCACAGGGCGGTGGCGGTCGTCCAGGTCACCGAATTCTGTGGTTTCCCGAGTGTGACCCCCGTTTCGGGGCCGCCTGTGAAAGGAAAGCTTGTCTGAGCCCCGCCGAGGGCTTCCCCACTTCCACGCGCAAGGGAAGTCGGGCCCTCAGCCGGGCGAAGTGTCTGCCCGCTGGCCCTCCCCTGCAACCGGACGGTGGGCCCGACTCCACGCCGGGTGGCGGGGCCCGATGCTCAGAGCCAGTGCCGTCATCGGGCTATGGGAAGGTGGCAGGGCGTTCAGTTTCGGAACTGACTCTTTAACAAAAATGAGTTTCTCTAAATTCGGAACACCTTTTCACCATCAGTCATGGCTAAGGTCAAAATGCAGGAGACACCGATCCGGAGACGTAAGTCAAACCACCAGCTGAGTGGCCCTGGACGTCCCAGGCTCCGCCCACGCGTGGCGTCGACCGGGCGAGTGGTTCCCCATGAAGCCCCCTCCGCAGGTACTGCCCCCCTCCCCCCCCCAGTGTGAGGCGTTCCTTTGTCAGATGCTGATGAGGGGGTGTCGCCTAGTTCAGCTCTCGGTGGGAGACACCAGGCTGTCCCCATGTCTGTCTGTCTGTCTGCCCGCAACCTCTTTGCTGCCCCCGAAGGCACACCCCAAGGCCCCACTGCTAGGGTTTCTTCTCTGCGGGGGCAGCGCTGGAGGGAGGGGGCGTCAGGGAAGGAAGCTGCCGCTCTTAATCAAGCAGAGGACGGGAGGGAGCTGACCACGGGGACCGTGACAACCAGAACCGCGGAGAACTTGTCCGTCCCGCCCCGTGTGGGCGCTGATGACGTCCGGAGCTTTGCACCCACGTGGCCGCTCAGCCCTGGGCCTCGCTGGTCTGCGGTGCGGACAGGGAGGGTGAAGGCCAAGGGCGGGCAGCTGGGTCTCCCCCGTGGGTGGGGGGGGCACACCCCCACGGTGTCACCGTGTGAGAGGGGAGAGCGACCTCCCAGATCCGCTCGCTCCCCTGAGGCCGCGAAAACATCGGGCTCTCCTGGAGTCTCTCGTTTTCAGGGACATCGTGTCTCGGGCCCACGTTCCTTCGACTCAAAAATAAAACACTCTGCCAACAAAAGACCCGCCCTGCCCCGTAGCCACTTCGTGGGGCCTTCGGGGCCACTTTTACTTCCATCACGGCTCCTCGTTTTCCTCTCTCCATCCTTCCTGCCACCCTGAGCCTCGCATGGGCGCCCCCAAACCCTGTAACCTGGAGCCTCTTCTGTCTACAGGGGCTCCTCATGCAGCTGGACTCTGTCACCTGTCGGATCCGCCCCCTCCAGCGGGGACCTGGGGACAAGGTCGGGGCAGCAAAGGAAGACACCCGAGTGAGGCCCTGGCAGGCACCAGGAGCCGGTGGCGGGGGGAGGGGTCTCTTCCCTCCAGTGTGGCGTGCTCTTGATTTGGTCTCTTTTCCAAAGCAAAGTGGAGAAGACCAGGGTGTGGAGAGGGTCAGAGGCAGGCTTGGGGTTGGGGGGGGGCGGCGGTGGAGGCAGCCGAGCGTTGCATGCAGTGGGGGGGGTGTGGACCAGGAAGAGGCGGAATGCATAGCTGGGGGGTGGGGGGCAGAGAGCCGGACAGCAAGCCCACCCCCGCTTCTCCGAGCTCCTCAGCAGCCACGAGGGCAACGCTGGGTGTGCAGGAAACACACCTTTGTGGGCGGTTTCCGCAGGTCAGGGACCCACCCCGCACAAGGCAGGCACCCGCAGGCCCCTTGGTTGTGTGAATGGGACCGTGGACAGATGGGGGGCTGCCCACCATCTGGCGGGGGAGTCCCTCCCCCTCTCTCTTCTCCACATGTCAGACCAAGCGCCCCCAGGAGTCCAGGAGCGCCAGCCCCCCTCCAGCACCTCAGGCGGTGCCCCAGCGTGGACCCTGCCGTGGGGGCACTTCAGAGGGGACAACGGGGCCACTCACACCCCCGTCTCCTCCCTCGGCTGAGGAAGCCTCTTCTGCGAGGCTGCCCCGTGGACGGGGGGTTAGGTGAGGCGCCTGCTGGGCCTCCGCCCCAGGACCACGGGCTACACAGAGGCTTTCTGAGGTGCCGCAGGCCCAGCTGCGGGGGACGACACCGCCGGGTCTGCTGTGGGTGTTCTGGCAGCTGGGGCCTGCCGCACTTGTACCGTGAGGGCCGGTAGTTAGAAAGCTGGGCGGTTTTAGAGCTTCTGCCCCAGGGGCGTACCTGTAACCTTCCAACGCACACGCACATCCAGGACGTCACACCCACGGGGAACGACCCGTTAGATGAATCCCTCACCGATTCCTCCCGTCTGCCTTGCCATTTCGATGCTCAGAATGGCCAGTGTAAAAGGAGCCTTGTTTAAAAGGAAAACGTTGGCAGGAAAGGTTAGCTTCCGGAAGTCGAGCCCACGGCTTACCTTCTTCCCAGGCACTTGACTATCCACCGTAAGTTCGCAGGTTGCTGGACATGGGCTGGGCCCACGGACCCTCGTGTGGTGGACTCTGGCGGCCGGTGGTCATGAAGGTCCGATGAGTAAAGATATTTCCAAAAAAAAAAAAAAAAAATCCCTTTTCCTTCCTGCACGGTGCGGTCCTTCACGGGAAGCCTTGAGTTGCCTCCACTGGCCTTGAACTTGGATCCGCAGCCTTTCCCATCTCTAACCAACTCAATCGTATGGCACGGTGCCCGTTCGGCCGGTCTCCGGTGAGCCCTCCCCGTGGCATCCTTCCGCTGATATTGAAACCTTTGTATGACGGTGACAAGGCGCCTACACAGCTCTAGCCACAGTGGAGGAGAGAGGAGGGGAAGGCAGGGAAGGCCTTTTTCATTGAGATTAAAACACTGCAGAGTAAATGTGCAATTGTATCCGTGTGAAAGACGCAAAACTGAGAATGTGTGCTGTTGGGGTTGAAGGTTCTCTGTCGGGATTTTCACCTGGGCTGAAGCTCGGACTCCGCTTAGGACTTTGTCTCTGCGCCCCCTCTGGCTGGGCGCTTCCGCCAGCCAGTGCTGCCTCCTTTCAGGCGCGTAGCCGTCCGCGTCCCCAGCGAGGGGACGAGCGGCTGAGGTTGTCTTCCGGTGGGCCGCACCAGGTGACTGACGCGTAGAGGAACAGGCGACCCGCTTGCTTTTCCTGTTTTAAACCGCCGCTCACGTGGCCCGAGCTGCTGAGTCACCGAGCGCTGTCCTGGGGGGCGACGCGCAGACACACAGCCCCAGGCACTTCTCGCTCTCACCGACGGACGTGGGTCGGGCCCTTTACTCCCGGGCAAGTTCCCAACGCCAACAGCAGTAGAATCTCCCTGAGGATTTCGTGTCTCCCGGTCCCCCTTCTGGCCCAGGCCCCACGGCCCACGGCCCAGAGCTCCCCAGCGAGGACCTGCGGCGCCTGCAGAGCTAGTGAGGTTGCTGCTGACCATCCCTCCCCCAACCCCTGCGCACCTCGCTCTTCAACACCCACGTCCGCGGTGGGTCCAGGTCGCGGTGAGGTTCACCTCCTGACAGTCTGTGGACCGAGATTTGCCCACCCTCGAGTGGGCAGAGGCCCAGCCACGGGCCCCACCTCAGGAGGCCGTGCGCTGGGGCGTGGTTAGCAGGCCGGGCCTGGGAGTTACCTGCCCGTCAGCGGGTGGGCGCACCGAGAATGAGGACCAGGCAGAACGGGGGAGGAGGCGAGGGTGTCTGAGCCGAATGCTCACCTGCAAACCAACCCCTGAACGCCAGGCTGAGACGGAGCAGCTGGCCACAGAGCCGGGAGGTGAATTCCAGATAGGAGACGAGGGGATCCCAGCGGGGCAGTTCCGCTGAATTTAATTGACTCTGAGTCAGCCACATGCAGGGTGGGCGAAAGTAGGTTGACAGCAATAATAATAAATCATAGAATCATTAATAAATAAGTAATAACACAAGCCTGAGCTCCGTGTTGCAGGTACTCACAACTGCCCACCTATTTTGGCCCCACCGTCTGGACCCCCAAAAACACATCACAGGGCTGCTAACTCAAGTGTACTGGGCGTCCTCGTGGCCGGCACAGGTGACGGAATGGTGCCAGCTTCCGCACCAAGTCGGCCCCAGGACTCTGGAGCGAGGGACAGCTCTTCCCGCCGGCGGGGGGGAAACATTATTTTTTTCTGGACAAAAACAAGGGTCTCACCTGGGTCAGTTCGATATCATAGGGCATACGTACCGGCTAGGCTGAGCCGGTTTGCAGCTGGAAAGAAATCAGGGCCAACGGCTCCTTTTTTCTTTTTTATGATTTGAAGGGAAGTAGGTTGGATCTGGGCTCAGGGGAGGGAGGGGCGGGGGGAGCCCCGGCCCCTGGCCGTCCACCCTGCGAGGACGAGCAGGCTGGCTCCCGGGGGCCACCGTCCTCCGGAACAATGGCGGGGACGACGGTGTCCCTCCCCCCCCGCGCCCCCCTTTTCTCCTGCCAGAACATCTTGGCACAACCACCACAAACAAACTTTGTTAACGGCTTTAAACTTGGAAGGCTCGCTTTTTAAATATTTGCCGCTACATAATTGAAACAGCTGTTTTAATGAGGTACCTACTGTCATCATTTTACCCCGGCTGAGCTGGGTGACAACAAAGCAGTAATAACGAATTCAATAATAATTAACTCGGGTCATCTGCTCATCTGTCACGGCCCATCAGCTTTAGGGAGAAAAATCCCAGTGAACTCCCTTCTTCTGTGAGCTTTCCAAAACTCTGCAATAAAATGCTGAGAGAGGACTCTAGGTAGCCCTTCAAAAGTTCTAAGCAAACTGGTAAGTAGGTTAATTAAATTTTATGCATGTTTAAATGCTAATGCTCACATCCCTGACATTACAGTGTCGCTGGATATGCAATGATGTCATGCAAGCGGTGGTTTTAGTGCCCGGAACGCGGCTCCAGCCCACGACCAGCCGCAGCTCTGGCCCATTTACCGAAGGGCAGGGAGCTGACAGATCTGAAAGGCAGGTATCCACACAGGCTCCCGAACCCGCGCGGTGCATGCTAATCAGGGCCGGGCCGGAAACAACTGCTCTCTCCCCGGCAGCGCACCGCGGGGGCTGCCACCGCGCCCGCCCCCGTCGTCGTTCACGCCGCGGGCGCCCTGGGCTGCAGACGCCTCCCGCCTGCTGGTCAGATTCCAAACGTGACGACGAGGTCAAATTTCCTGCTTCATCCCCCACGTTCACCTTCTGCTCTTCCTTCCCCGAGTTTTTTTTTTTTTTTTTTTTTTTTTTTTTTTTTTACACAGCATTTTGCGAGACTGTCGGTATTTTGGAGCCAGGGAAAGATACACATGCACAGCTCTGGGTGGTGCAGATGAGCGACGGACCTCAGCCAGTTTTGATGCCGCTAGCCACACGGGGCGGGGGGTCTGCACCTGTCCCGGGTGCAGGGACCCTCTGGGGCCGTGTCCCGATGGAAATCACGGCTGTGGGTCTGGGGCCCAGCCTGAGACTCTGCATCATTCACGCCGGCCCCAGGCGGGAGGGGGTCAGGTGCAGGGAGGACTCAACGGTGGGGACTTCAGCCAGTTCTGGACAAAAGGAAGCAGAAAACATGAGGCAATTATCCCAAAACCTGGGGCCACCTCCCTCCGCTCAATTCATTTTTCATTCACTATTTTCATATTTTTCAAGGACACTCAGATCTCCCCTGCAACCCGGAGAATCGGCCTTAATTCTGCCCAGTGTCTAGTCGGGCGAGCGGCGTGCTGCTGGGGGCCTGGGGCTCCCCCCCCCCCCCCGCTGCAAGGCTGATTTTTGCTGTTTCCGCTTTTCGTCCACACAAAGCTGAGCTGAGGGAGCCGCGTTCTCTCGGAGCCGTGTCAGGTGGAGGCGGCGGGTGTGAGAACATCAGACATTCGATCCGAGCGCGGCGATGCCGTTAGAGGAACGGTCTGAAGCCGCGCAGGAGCAGACTGCAGGGCCGCCTCAGAAATCAGGGCTCCCCCCACCCCCACCCCTGAGTGGAGACACACCCCGAGCACGAAGGGGCCCGTCCTGTGGCCTGGTCTAGCCCAGCAGAGGGTCCCCTGTGTCCCCACCGGAGGAAATCGGACCTCACAGCACACGCACAGCCTCTTTCGGTCTAAGCGGTGGGGTTTCCACGTTAGCCTCATCGGGAAGTTCTTGCTAATACCTCAGCATTACGCCGGATCCGGGAGGGAAGTTTGTAGCTGAAAATCAAACAGCCTGTGTACGTACCACTAAATACTGGATTCATAAAACAGTTTTTCCCAAATTAAGCATTACTGCAATGTAGGGTGTTTTTGTTTTAAAGAAAAGTCAGCTCAGGCCCTCCACACGTGGGGTTTGGGCAAGGTTGTTTGAGGACATTTAACACAAGCTACACCAGCAGGGGACACACGTGCTGTGTCCCCCGTCACCAGTGAAGGGCCCGAGGTCCCTAGAGGCCTTTTCCCGACAGGGACAGGCCGGGAGCACCTGGGAAATGCGCGGCAGGCTTGGGTGACGGGGCCCCGCCGTGGGCCGCCCGCACCGCGCCCCTCCGCAGGGGCCGGACGCTGTCTGCTGACTCCATCAGCTCTCTGACGGGGTTTAGAAGAGCAGGAGTTTTGCATTTCAACATTTACTCAGGGAAAAAAATAATAAAAGTGTAAGGTGACAGGCATTGTTCCTTCGCTCCGTGCACGGACCGGGGAGGGCCGGCTCCCCGGTGTGGCCGGGCGGAGCGGGAGGGTCTGAGGCTGCAGGCTGCCTCCCCAGCACTGGGGCCGCTGAGATGAAAGGCGGCGTCACCGGTGGGGTGCTGTGAGGACGGTGCGGCCTTGCCATCGGGGAGCACCCAGACCGAGCACCGAAACGCAAGAGCTGAAGCTGGGAAATGGAACGCAAGGCAAACGCTGCATGACCTTGAACTGGGCAAAGACTTCCTGGCTAGAACACCGAAAGCACAGGCCATGGAGACAGACAGGCAGAGCTGAAAACCGTGGTGCACCCAGAGGCAGCACCGGAGGAGAGTGAAAAGGCAGCTCATGGGTTGGGGGAAATGTCTGCCCATCACGTCTGCGACCGGGATTAACGTGTAGGACATACAGACTCCACAATGCAACCAGCAACAGAAGATGTATGAATGGCCGGTCAACACACGGAAAGCTGCCTTTCTTCTCTTCTCATCAAGAGAGAAATGCAAATCGGAGTAACGGCTCCTGTTCAAGACAATGACAAGGGGTGGGAGGCTGTGGAGGGGTTGGAGCCCCCGCACGTCGCTGCTGGGACACAGCTGGTGCAGTTTCCACACGATCCAGCGACCCCCGCCTTTGGGGCACGCACACCAAAGAGTCAAGGGCGAGTCCGGGAACAGGTGTGTGTGTGTGTGCGCGCCGGCCTGCAGCGCTCGGCGTGGCGGGCCTGAGGGCGCTCCCCGGGCGCAGCGGTGCTGGCGGGGAAAGACAACACACTTCCGCAGGGCGCAGCCGCCTGGTGGGGCATCTCCTCCCCCGTCCCCCGCTTGCGCTGACTCCCCGGGGGGTGACCCCCGGTTGCGCAGGCTCGTCTGCTGGAGACGAGTGTCACGCGCGTGGTACTTGGTGTGGCGCACACGTGCTGCTTGTTTCTGCGGCAGGAGGGGCGTGACGCACACTCTTCTCTCCTGTGCGTGTCTGCCCCTCTTGGCGGGGGGGGGGGGGGGCGCCCTCCCCAGCCGCCCTGCAAACCCGGCTGTCCCCGGGGAGTTTCGGTGCTGGTGTGCGCCCTGCCCTCTGGAAGCTCACAATCAAGTCCCAGGGGGAGAGGAGACACAGGAGGGAAGTAAGCACACCTGCACCCCTGCCGGTCAGGCCACACGATTCCTCCTCCTCACTCCAAGTCCGCGGCCGGGCCGACCATGGGCCTTTGCATTTGGGAGCCACTGTGCTTAAAGTTCACGTGCTTCCGACTTTATTTCCGGAGCAGGTCATGTCGTCCCATTTTGCAGAGACACTGGTCAGTGACGGGCTGGGGAAATCCGTCCCTCCCGGGAGACAGCCTGAGAATCACTTCACTCCCTCCTTTTCCCAGAGCGTCACATGGTTTCAGCTCAAGGGGTTTTCACCCCAGCCGTCCTCCGGCCCCCGACCCAGCAGGCCTGGCCCCTCCGCCCCCTCTCGCACTTCCTCCCTCCCAGGGTGGCTTCCTCTCCACTTCCTGCAGCCTTTCACCTGGAGTTTAACGCGCACAGCAGGGCACCTCACAGCTGGGGGTGGCGGGCCCCCGGCTCTCAACGCTCACCATGATGTGGTGGGTGTGTGCGCCCCAAATCCAGGGTGCAGCAGGCTTGGGCAAGGCCTCAGGTGATAGGACGTGGAGGTTTCTGGGCCTGGCCGTGAGAAACATCTGGGGGGTGGATAGCCCAGGTGCTGTATCCACGGTCCCCAAGCCCCAGCCAAGACCAGCCTGCACAGCCAGTGACCGCCAAGCCGCCATTGGTGGCAGCCGGCCCAGTCAAGTCCCAGTCCCAAGTCCCATGGGAGTTGGCAGCGGAAACCCCATGCCCCAAACCCCAATCCATCCACAGGCTGTGAGGGCTCCTCCTGCCTTCCGGAAGCCTCTGCCGGAGCCTTGGGCACCGACTCCCAGCAGGCCCCCGGGGCACCTGCCTCTCTTTGAGGCCTTCGCTGCTCCTCCTGACCCCAGCGACCTGACGCCCAGGTGGGCTGGTGACAGCATTCACCGGAACTTCCCTTCTGGCTGCGCCTTCCCCTTCTCCTGGCCCAAGTGGGCCCACCGCATCGAGGAGGACGCGAAAGGTGACATCCGTCTTCTCTTCCTTTGCATTCCTCATACTGCGAGTGTATTTGAGCTTTAGCAATGCTTATTAATTCTTTACACCGATATCGCAACCATGGGTACTAGAGACGAAGCCCGAACCTTCCTGAATGGGAGCAAAGTCCTCGAAAATGCAGGAAGTCCCCACTCAGAGTGACAGATGGGTGTCTGCAAGGCTCTGGGATCTGGGGACACGGAGTCGGGGGCTGGGAGGGGCCCTTCTCACGCTGGCAAAAGACAGCCGACGTCGGGGACAAACGGTGTGTCACCTCCCAAATGCCTCGTGTCCCTCGGTGGGGCACCTCCCTGAGGACTGAAACAGACGGAGTCACTTGTGAAAAGTCGTACAAATAAACACCAGAGAATCAGAAAGTAGGTTGTGGAGCGACGACTGTCCGGCTACTGCGGGGGCATGAGATGCCTGGGTGTGTGTCAAAGACACACCTTCTCCTCTCAGAATTTCCTCCGGGTGCCCACGGAGGGCGTGAGCCCAGCTGGTCTGGAAACGTCCCTTCCAGCCTCCTCACCTGGGGCAGCTCCGCAGTGTCGTGGGCATTGCCGGGAAGGGCCAGTGGGAAACTAGTTCGTTAAATTAAATGTGGCAGAGGCAGAGGGGAGGCTGTGTGTAAATTAAATTAAAAATGCACACGTTCAGGAGTAACTTCAGCAAAGGAACTGGCGGCGAATCAGGGATTTATACATGCAAACGGGGCGAGCGGCGCGTTCTCGATGGCTGTCGGCACCAAGTCTAACATTGCAGGGAATGCTGTCGCTGCGGCGTTTCCGAGTTCAGACGGTGACCTCGAAGGAGGTCAGGGTGTCAGTGCCCACGGGAAACCCTGCGGCAACAAGCAGGCGAATGTTAACTAACATGGGAGTTGTGTGCACAGATGTGGAATCAGTGCGTGGCCAGCACGCCGTGGTCGGTGGGGTCGCCCGAGTGGCCTGCGCAGGCAGGTCTGCTGCTCGGTGGCAGGAGGGCCCCTTTCCGGAGGACCCGCCGACCCACTGCCCTGCAGTCCGCGAGTCCAAGGAGGCTGCGGCTTCCGCCGCGCGGTGGGCCCAACCTCAGGGTGACTCACGGCAGCCCAGCCTCGCCCCCGAAGATTTTAATTCTGCCGCTCCGCCGTGAGACCCGAGAACTCTGACACTTCAAGCCCAGAGGGGATGCTAATGCGCTCATAGGAATGACCCCTCCTGGCCTCTCGAAGGTCAAAGACGTCTCATAATTACGGCTTCTGGCTCTTCTGGGGTCAGATGGAAAATGTGAGACAGGCACCCTCAGGGAGTGGGGAACGCGGGGGCTCCCCCCTCAACTTAGGGTTCGTTTTTAAGGATTCTAACCACATTTGCCCAAGAAGTTGCCTCCAGAGAGGTAATATGAGAAGGAGATGGGTAAGAAATTATTTCCAGCTGTTTTGCCTTTGTGGGGATTTGTGCGACCACACAGGGCAGGCCGGGGCCGTTAAAATGAAAGGCATTTACCAGGGACCGCAGGTGGTCGGCCAGGGGACCAGGGCAGGACCCAGCTGGGCACCGGTCCCAACGTCTCAGAGCAGCCGGGAGAGGGACGCAGTTCACCCTGGCGCTGAGCGTCCAAGCCGCGAAGCGGACACTCAGGGATGTAATCTGGGCACTTTTCCAAACTCATTTCTGGGAAAGGCAAAAACTTCGGTGGAGGCCACTGGCCCGAGGACTGTTTGCTTCTCTTAGCGGACGCCCTGCTCCGTAGGGTTGTGTTGTAAGTCCCTACCCTGCTCAAATCACAGAATTCAACACAATTCAAACCACGAATTTTACAATCTTGAAAATATCAAGTTCATTCCAACTGCAATCTCTCAAATCTTCTTTTTTTTGGAAGAGGAAGAAGGGCTCCTTCATGTTCCCAGGGTGAATCCCTGAAACCAATACCTAGATTCCAATCTCCAGCCATTCCCGAGACCTCACTCCACTGTGACTCAGGCACTCCCGGGGCTGTGGAGTTAGGGGGGCCCCACGCTAACGGAGCCCACTGGAGGGAAGGCACCCCCGCGCCTCCAGCAGGTGCAGGGGAAGCGGCATCATGGGGTGGGCCATGGGTGCGCTCCAAGACAGAGGCTTAGGATCAGGTGAGAGGACGGCCCACCTGGGGGAAGACAGGTTCTCCAGCCCTACCCCCGCCCCACCCAGCCTTGTTTGCTTAGTTCGTTTTTTGTTTTTTGGGGAGTTCAGTTGTTGCAAGTTTGTTGTCATTTTACTGTCATATTTTTGATCTTCTTCCATTTCTTAGATAAGTCCCTTTAACATTTCATATAATAAGGGCTTGGTGATGATGAACTCCTTTAACTTGACCTTATCTGAGAAGCACTTTATCTGCCCTTGCATTCTAAATGACAACTTTGCTGGATAGAGCAATCTTGGATGTAGGTCCTTGACTTTCATGACTTGCAATACTTCTTTCTAGCCCTTTCTTGCCTGTAAGTTCTCTTTTTGAGAAATCAGCTGACAGTCTGATGGGAACTCCTTTGTAGGTGACTGTCCCCTTATCCCTTGCTGCTTTTAGGATTCTCTCCTTATCTCTAACCTTGGGTAATGTACTATGACGTGCCTTGGTGTGTTCCTCCTTGGGTCCAACTTCTTTGGGACTCTCTGAGCTTCCTGGACTTCCTGGAAGTCTATTTCCTTTGCCAGACTGGGGAAGTTCTCCTCCATTATGTTTTTAAATAAATTTTTGATTTCTTGCTCTTGTTCTTTTCCTGGCACCCCTATGATTTGAATGTTGGGACATTTAAAGTTGTCCTAGAGGTTAATAAACCTCTCCTCATTTTTTTGAATTCTTGTTTCTTCATTCTGTTCTGGTTGAATGTTTATTTCTTCCTTCTGGTCCACATTGTTGATTCGAGTCCCGGTTCCCTTCCCATCACTGTTGGTTCCCTGTACATTTTCCTTTATCCCATTTTCATAGCCTTCACTCTTTCCTCTATTTTCCTTAACCAATTCTGTGAGCATCCTGATTACCAGTATTTTGAACTGTGCATCTGCTAGGTTGGCTATCTCTTCATCTCTTAGTTGTATTTTTTCTGGAGCTTTGATCTGTTCTTTCATTTGGGCCATTTTTTTTTTTGTCTTTGCACACCTGTTATGTAGTGAGAGGAAGAGCCTTAGTTATTGGCCAGGGTGGGGCAACCCACTTGGCTGAGCTGTGGCAATGTATGTGGGGGAGGGTCCAAGAGGGAACAGCGCTGCTTGCTTAGCTCTCTGTCAACTTTCAGACACTTCCCCTGCTACCCACAAGCAAATTGGGCCCTTCTGGTGCTGATTCCCAGGTGGGTGGTTTGTGTACATTCTAGGACCCTGTGGGTCTGTCCAACTAGCTCTCCTGTGAGCTGGGAGTTTCTCCTGCTGCCTCAGCCCGCACAGGTGTTTCCAATCAGAGGTTTGAGGCTTTATTTTCCCACCCTGAAGCCCTGGGTTGCTCAGTCTGTCCTGCTCCCCAGTTATTCCTCCTGGTTTGTCTGCACACGAATGTGGGACCGCCCAGCCCTCCAGCTGCCACCTCGCCACATGTCCTCTCTGCTCAGCTGCCCATCTCCACCCCGCCTACCAGTCTGGGTCAGGGTTTCTTCTTTAACTCCTTGGTTGTCAGACTTCCATACAGTGCCATTTTCTGGCAGTTCTGGTTGTTTTTTGCTTTTAAATTTGTTGTTGTCCTTCCTTTGGTTGTCCAAGGAGGCACAGTGTGTCTACCTGCGCCTCCATCTTAGTCAGAAGTCTCGAGTCAAAGTCTGGAGGCAAATTCTCTTTGAACTGAAGGGAGAAAGAGAAAAATTCACCGTTGCAGGTGGAGACCCCAACACCCCTCATTTAGTGATTGATATATTAAGCAGGCAGAAAATCAATAAGTATGTGGTTTTTTTGAAGTGCTATCAATCAATTTGATCTTGTTGGAATGTGTGGAACGCTCCATCCAACAACAGGGAACACACTTTCTTTTCATGTGAACGTGGAATATTCCACCGTTAGACCAAATCCTGGGTCATGAAATGTAACAATATTTTCAAAAAGAATAGAAATCATACAAAGTCTATGTTCACAGACCACAACAGAAACTAAAAATCAATATCGGAAATGTAGCTGAAAAATGTACAAATATTAAAAAAAAAAAACCAACAAAATAGGTCCATAGAACGTATGTCAATGAAAGATTTCCCAAAGGAAATTTACAATATGTAATCAAATTAAAATAAAAATACATCTTATCAAAATGTATGAGATGCAGCAAAAGCAGTGCTTAAAGGAGAGTGTATAGCATTGAATGCAAGATTAGAAAATAAAAAGACTTCGAATCTTCACCTAAAAGCTGGAAAATTATAGAAAGTACATTGAAGCTTCAGGCAAGACAAACATTAAAGAAGGAATTGGTGACATTGCAGAAAGGACAAGAACACGGAAAACCAGCGAAAACACAATACAGTTCCCACGAAGAGGCACCAACCTGGCAACACCCTAGGGAGACACCCGAACCGTGAGGACTGTATCAACAACGAAATGCTTGGGATGAATCTTACAATGTCTGTACCGCACATGCATGTGAAGAAGACGTAAAACTGATGAAAGAAATCAAACATCTAACTAAGCAGAGAGAATCTGGGGTGGGCGTGTTAAAGACTCAATGTCGTCAGGATATCACTGATTCCCAGCGTGACCTGTGGCGCTAGCAAGCTCCACACGAACTGCTCAGCACCCTGCCCTGTGGGCTCGGCTGGCTCTCTCTGAGCTTGTGCGAGACACTGTCAGCGCTGACTGGGGCACAGGCCTGGAAGTGGGCACCGCCGTGGGCACCGCCCTGGGCACAGGGCAGGTCCCTGATGGATCGCTGGGGGCTCCGAGGACCCAGTCACAGAGGGGCCCCTCAGTAGTAAGGTTTCCAGAGTGAATATCAGAGAAACCCCCCCCCCCCCCGGGGCTTCTGGGACGAGAAGGAGGGTTGGGGAGGTTATGGGCAGGCAGAGCAAAGACGGTATTTTAGGGCAGCGCGGACTATTCTGTATGATTCTGTACCAGTGGGTGTAAGTCATGATTCACCCAAACCCAGAGTGCAGGGCGCCGGAAGTCAGCCCTAACGTGAGTCACGGACTCCGAGGGCCTGGGGTGTCCGCGCGGGCCCGTCGGTGGTAACGAGGGCACCGCCGTGGTGGGGGCTGTGCGTGGGGCCAGCCAGCGCGTCGAGAATCTGCGTCTTTCCCAACCGCAGGCCCTTCTCCAAGGAACATGACCCATAACCCCCAGAACTATCAAGTTCATCGAAACAAGAGGAAAACGGGAGAGAATGTCCCCGCCACGGTAAGCCTAAGAAGGTGCACGACCTTTATGGTTCAAGTGAATCCGAACTTTCTTCTGTTTTTACACCGGTTTCAAATAGGCACGTATGTACGTCCATACACCCCCTGCCTCGCCCCCAACACGCAGTGTCCCGGCTACGAACATCTCGGGGAGTGTGCCTGTCCCCTTTGTTTTCCACTGGTGAGTCTGTATCGATGCGGTGCGGGCGTTCTCTGGACTTTCTGCTGAACTTTCCCTAAGCTTGAAACTGCACTACAAAATAAAGTCTATCAATTAAAAAAAAAAAAACCAAAACCCTGCTGTTTCTAAACCTTCTCTAAAATTAATGTATTAGTAACGGTTTTTACAAAGCAAAAGATCTAGAGAAGCTAACACAATACTGAAGAAGAACAACGTGGCACAGCTATTCTAATTCAGGACCCACCGTACGCTCACAGTAATAAAACAGCAGGGAGCTGGTAAAGCGATGGACACGCAGATAAACGGAACGGAACTGAGAGCCTAGAAACAGACCCACGCAAAACACAGTCAACTGATGGCCGACCAGAGAACGAAGTCAGTTTAATGGAGCTGGGATAGTCTTCTCAACAAATAGTGCTGGGAAATTGGACATGAACCTAAAAACAACAACATCATCATCATCATCATCATCATCATCCCTGCGATAAATATATCCTGTATTTGGAGTTACAAACTCAGTGGGCGCGTTCAACAGCCCTCTAGTCCTCACTCGAGAAAAGGCTGGGAGGCTGGAACAGGGACTCAAGGAAGTCACCGGACGGAGCACAGCGCCGGAAGGGTGGGGGACTGGGGTAGTTGCTCCACACGGTGTGGAGATGATTATTTCTAAGCAGCACTTTAGTAGGATGTAACAAGAAATGCCCCAGGGGATAGCACTTCTTCGGAACTGATTAAAGCAAAAACCCTCACACTCAGGAGGCCCCGTATAACTCTGGAAGGATAGAAACGCAAACAGGGAAAGGGAATCCGCACCTAGACACACCCCGGCAACGACCGAGAAATCAGTTATCTTCAACGTGCTAAAAAACAAAACAAAACAAACAAAAAAAAACCCCTATTAACCACAGAACTGTCTTTCTACGAAAAGGGTAAAAATCAAGACAGTCTCATGAACTGAACACTTGAGCGAGTTTACTGCTAACACAGCCTCGCGAAGGAGCGCCCCACGGCGTTCCCGGGAAGGCGTGTCCGACAGGGAGGAGGAGGGAGACCTCCCCAGCTGAAGGGGCGTGCAACGTGGTAACAGAGATGTGTCATCTGTGCGGTTCTAAGACGTGGTAGAAATGAAGTTTAACGTAGCAAATAAATGACAAGCTTTTTCTCTTCAAAAGGAGAGTGAAGTAGAATACCTTTAGGCTTTGGAACGTTCGATATGAATGGCGATTGTCTAGAATTTCTCCGGAGAGGAAAGACAGGACGCGTAACTTTCAAATGACCGAACAAATCAACAAAACAGAAGTTAAGAAAGCAGCATTTGGGAATCGTGTAAAAAAGAAAAAGAAAGAAGCTGAGAGTGAAGTTAGAGGTTAAAGTATTCTAGTTCTCACAATAAACAGAAATAAAATAAATATTTCAGTGTAATTTTTGTATAAGGAGACACTCTTTAAAATAACCAGACAAAATACCTAGAAAATAACTCTGGTACAGTATATGTAAAACACCATGGGGAAAACAACAGGTTTGCGGAAAGGTATTAACAAATAACTAAATGAACAAAGAGATATGCCCAGTTCAGAAATAAGAATATTTGTTAGGAAAAAATATACGAATCACTCCAAAGCTATCAAAGATTTTAGGGCTACCCCTCTGGCAACACCAACGAGGTTTTTCGCAGGCTACTTTCAAAATCTGTCGGCAAGAAGGTCCAGGTCCCACCCCTCACATCCATGGAAGAGCAGAGGACGAGAGGGGTTTCCCAGCCTGTGGGTCAGTGTTTGCCGTGCATAGTGGGGGCCGGGCCCTTGGTGACGGGCGCCACCCCTGGGCCAGCGCACACAACCGCAGACACAGACCTGTGAGGTCTCACATGCAGAGACAGTGACGTGTGCACTAAGAAATGTTACCCACGGGTTGGACTTTGGCCAGAAGGACGGCCACCCCACTTTCTCAAAGCTGTCCAACCCCTGGGGACCCTTCAGACATGCTCCCCGGACCGGCAGCCCCGCCTCTCCTGGGAACTTGTTAAAATGCAGATTCTCAGGCCCCAGGCCAGAATCAACATGTCGGGGCCGCTGGCCAGAAACCTGTTCCCACGTGGCTCTGTGGCCGGCTCCGGGGTTGCAAAGGTGTGGGTCAGAGTCACCTTCGAGGCTCGGGAACCTCGGGGAGGGGGGAGGGGACCAAGTTCTGTTTCACTTGTATTTCTGGTTTCTTGCATATTTTCTTGAATTCATCGGGGAGACCTCGGTCGACAGAGTGATCTCCGTTTCAGAGGCCACTTCCATACGACTGACGTCTTCCGCACAGCGCGTGGTGTGCTCAGCGCCCCAAGTCCCGCCTCCTCGTCCCCCGTTTGCCCCCCTTTCTTACTGACGAGGGCTTGGACCCTGTGAAATGGGGCGTGTGCTTGCAGAAAACTGACACAAGGCGGACGATTTTGTCTGGAAGGGATGCAATGACTTCTGTCCATTCGAGAAGGCAACCCTGAGGCGAAGGTCGTGCTGCCCCGGGGGGCGCTGACCAGGTCCACGTCACACCAAACCGCCTCGCACGCGTGCCGCCTCCGAGCTAACCGGCTGGTCGCGCATCAGCCCTGGCACCGGCGCCGCACCCCGCTCTTCCCTCACTGACAAAGGCCCCCCGCACACACCTGTGCGCACACACCTTTAACTTTCTGGAAAGTGCACTTGGACCCAGGCGGGAGGTGGCGTCACACGGGAGTGGGTAGAAATGGGCTGGTTAACACCCGGGGCTGCGGGATTGGTGATGGGGGGGTGGGTTTTACCCCAGGCCACCCCAGCCACAAATTCGGGTCAATTCTAGTGTATTGAGGACGTGGGTACAAAGCAGCAAACTTCAGGCTCTCACACGAAAAATCAGCGTGGTGACGTCACAAGCTTCATGCGGGGAGATTTCATGAACCCGGACGCGGGACACACCCACCTGAAAAGGATCAAAAGACAGAGAGCAAAACGAGAAACTCAGCTGCGTTAAATGAGAAACTTCTGTGTCTCAACACACACAAGGGGAACAGCGAAGGAGATCTGTAAACCGAGGGTACAGATTTGCAACAATTTAACAAAAAATTAATCACTGAAATTCATATATTTAAAAAAAAAAACCTTCTCCAAATCAGTAATAAAAAGGCAAACAACCTAATAGGTTCACAGCAAAGGAAAAAATATGGCAAATAAACACATGAACAGATGCTTAACCTCATTAGTAATCCAAGAAATGCAAATTAAAACAATAATGAGATGCCATTTGCACCCACCAGATTGGCAAAAGTTAGAAAGTCTGACGACGCTACTTGTTGGTGAGGATGGATCCCTGGAAGCACCAGCTCCCCGGGTGGGCCCAGCCGCTGGAGCGGCCCCTGGGCCGCAGCACGGGGCTCAGGGGGCCTGCCGCTCCGCTCCCGGCCACGTGTCCCGGACTAACCCTCGCACGGGTCGCAGGCCATCAGGGGCAGGAGCCTGCGTGGCGTGGCGTGTGCTGGAACACGCCAGGGACACGCCAGTGTTGCCCCCCGGGACCATGGAAACAGCAATGGGCACGTTCTCTCCCAGGGAGCAAGCCACAGTGTGACCAGGGACACGGCCTGCGTCCCGGCGTCCAGACACGACTGGGGCTGCGTGGGGACACAGAGCCGGGGCCCCTCTCTCCGACACGGCCAGGGCCACCTGAGAACCCCCTTTGAAAACCCTTCAGTGCCCTCTTCAAATTCATGTCTCCGGAAGGAAAGCATCGCTCCTGCAGACTTCTCATTTCCTGTTGGTTTTATCATCCTGTCCCTGGAAGGGGTTAATTACACCCAGCTAGTGAGCTCGGTTTTCGAGCATCTCACTCAGCGCAGGCACCGGGAGGTAAGGAAACGCGAATGTCGGATGGAGGAAACCGACTGTGCGGGCTGCTGGTCTCGACCGTCACAGGTCCCTGTATTGACCAACATCTGATTTATTTACGTTTTAATGGTCACCCAAATCCGCTTTCATACAATGAAAAGGGGCGAGGAACCCAGGGGACCTCTTGCTTGCCTCAGATTTGAAAGAAAATGATGAAGAACAGATAACGGGGCATATACACGGCACAACTGATGAGCTGCTTCAGAAATAGTGAAATAAACGCGGCAGAAACAAGAGTCTGCACCCTTATCTGTCTGGGCGCTTGCTTTAACCTTGGTGTTATTTGTGTCTCGAACACCCAGGAATCGCGCTTGTCAGCTGCGCCGTTACCGGATTGAAAGGGCCGTGGTTGCGTCTGAAAGAGAATGTTCTTTTTTATCCAACCGAGAAGGTCCTTTTATATCCAAACTCCCACTTTATTTCATAGGAAGTTTGTGGGAAACAAACAATTCAGGGAAAATCTATTGTGTGACAAAAGAGGGGAAAAAAATGCTTGGCTATTAAAATTATCCAAAGCCTTCGGCTTCGCACACGGACAAAGGCTGAACCGCTGCTTGAAGCGGCGGCTCCCTCCCCTCGCCCCACCCCCACCCCGCCCCTGCCCGGATCCAGCCTGGTTTCCACCAGCTTAATTCTCTCACTTAGGGAGACGAGACGACTTCGCTGAAATAATGAAACACATGGATGGAAAATAACCCCAAAGATGGGGAAGCTGAAGATGCAAGATTGATAAAGTAATTTTAATTTGGCTCCACATATGTTAAGGTACTTAGGGTGACTTTTGTGAAGGAGTCCAACTGTGTGAAGACAGATGTGCGGAAGCTGATCCCACACGCACACCAGCTCACGCGCGCGCACCCCCTGCGAGGAGGCGCGTCTCTCTGCACTCCGAGACCCCGCGCCGCGCTCGCAGGGCAGGCTGTGCCCTTCGGCAGACAGGGGGCACCTCTGGCAAAACCCCGAGCCAGTGCGGGTCACCCACCGCGGACGCTGCAAAGCCACCACCGTCCCCTGCTCTGGGCATGAATGGGAAACGATGCCTGGGCCTTGGGCAAACTTCTCCTTGGCTCAGAGAGCCCTGGCCAGGGCGGCGAGGAGGGGAGGGGGTGAAGGAGGGTTGGGGGGGGACCAGCAATCCGCAGCAGCCCAGCCCTGCACCTCGCAGGTGGCCCTTCACCCCGCCGCTCCGCACAGCGTTCCCCTCCCCAAGCGGCCCTTGCTGCTCCTCGCGCTCGAAAACCGCACGCACGGAACAAAGGCCCCCGCTGCCGCATCGATCTTCGCCGCCGCCCGGGGCCTGAGATGCCCGGGCTGCACGTGCTCTCACGGCCTCGACCCCGGGCTCCTGCTGCTCTGCCCTGAGCACCGTCTGGGGCCACCTGGTGTCCAGGGAGACGGGCCGGGATCAATATGGTGGAATAAAGGCAGGAGCGAGACAGCTGCTCCGAGCCCCGCGGGGGGAGGTCTCCGCAGCATCTTCAGGGTTGGAAAGCCACGTGGCCTCCTCTGAGGCTGGGGGAGAGGAGGCCGGAGGTTCGGAAGCAAGTGTTGGTCCCTTTATCACTTCTCACCAGCACAGAGGTTTGAGAGTAACAGGCAAATGGGAGGGGGGGTGCACTGCCCCCGGGTTGCCCCATGCGAGGTCACCGGGGCAGATTTTAAGTTGCTCTGGGCTTCCTGGCAGCTTGTGGGGGGCAGTTTTACATTTAGTCTTGACAGCGACCCCCCCCCCGCCCCGAGGTGGGGCATGCACGCCAGCCCATGCCGCCCGCTCAGTTCTGCGGTTCCAACAGGTTGCATGGAAGGGCCCCGCAGGCCTTCAGGGGTGCCGGGCTGTCTAAACCCCACCGCTGGGACGTGGCGCCCAGGCCCACGGACGTGTCGGCATGCGCCCTCTGCCCGGAGCCGGTCCCCTCCGAGGCTCCGCCTCCCCCTCTCCCCTTCGTGCCCCTGGCCTCCAGCCGTCCAATCCCCCAGGCCGATGTCCTCGGTCCAGCACTCACCCAGGCTCACTGCCTCCCTGCCACCGTCTGCTCATGCGTGCACCTGCCCGAGCAGGTGCACTTCCTGGGTGTGGAATTGCTGGGACACGGGCTGGGTTTGTGCCTTAAAAATACCCACCAGCAGCCTCCCATGGGGCTGTCCCACATCACACCCCACGGGCAGGAACAGGGGTTCCCACGTCCCCCGGGTAGGAGTCTGCTAGGCCTGCCCAAAGAAAGCACCGCTGATGAGGGGCTCAAACAACAGAAATCTGTGTTTCTCACAGTTCTGGAGGCCACAAGGCCAAGGTGAAGGTGTCAGCGGGCTGAGTTTCTCCCGAGGTCTCTCTCTCTGGCTCACAGAGGGCCACCTTCTCCCTGGGCCCCCGCCTGGACCTCCTCTGTGTGTGTGTGCACACCCCTCCCTGGTGTCTCTCCGAGTGTGCACATTGCCCGGTTTTAATTCATGAAATTTTATGTTGTCTGCGCGTACCAGGGCTTCTACTTTTTCCTCCTTCCAATCTGCGTGCCTTTTTCTTTTCTGACAGAAAAGGTACTTTTGTGACCTTTGGGAGGAGCCTGATGAAGGCAGAGGTTACAAGATGCAGCTTTTCTTTCTCAGGAGTTATCCTGACTCTTTAGCTGCACTACTTCATACAAAATGCGAATTTTTGTTTCAAAGAGGCTTGTGACTTTTAAGGAAGTTAAAAGAGTACAGAAAAGCAATCTTATTTACCATTCTTGTGCCGTTTCTGCAGAGGTGGTGCCATTCTCCTTTGATCTGAAGAACGTCTGCTATTATTTCTGAGAAGGCAGGTCTGCTGGTCCTAAGATGTTCTTTCTTTTCCCTGAAAAAAAAAATACTATTTGTTGAAGGACAACTTGGCTGGATGTTCAACTCTGGTTTGTAAGTTCCCTTGTTTTTAGCTTTTTGGCATGTACATTTTTTAAGCTACTATCTTCCTGCTTTCCAGTTTTTTGTTTCTTTTTTTAATGTGAAGACAGTTTTCTTCTGTATTATTTTTTACTTTGGTTTTCAAATTATTTTTTGTTTTCCTGCAGTTTGAATAGTTTATGTCTATATGTAAATTTTTTTAATTTCATCTTTTACATATTTTTGTGTGTGACTGGGTTTCACTGATTTTCCTGGATCGCTGGGCTAATCTGTTTCATCAATATTTTTAAAAAATGGTCACCCTTATTTTTTCAAGTGGCTCTTCTGCCTCGTCCACTCTCTTCTCCTTGTGCCCCCGCCGCCCCCCTTCCCTGACGACGTCTGTGTCGGAGCCCCGCTGCCTGGCAGGTCACCGACTCCCCGTGCCGTTCCGGCCGCCGCCGTCTGTGCCGGCGTCGCGCTGGGGGTGATGCCTCTCCTCCACGCCTGCGCCGGGGAGTCTGCACTGCTGCGTCTTCTCGTTTATTGTTTTCGACAGTTTCAGCCTCCTGGCAAACTCCATCTTTTCACACCGTATCACAGCAGTTTCAAAGTTCTTGCCTTGTAACGCTCTGCCGGGACGTGCCTGCCTCCTTCTCCTGACCCTGGGAGCCCTTTCCGGCCCCCGCGTCTCTCTCGTGTGCTCTCACCGTGCGGCGGGCCTCGTGCAGAAGGTGCAGCGCAGGTGCAACGCCGGTGGAGCCGGACACGGGGAGCCCACGCTGTCTGGGTGGCCGTTAGGGGGGGGGGGGGCCTTGGTCCGCCAAACCTGAACTTGAACTTGTCGTTTTCACTGTGGCAGCGTTGGCCGGGATGCAATCGGC
>PVKU01000077.1:787594-806785 GCA_004027475.1 Anoura caudifer
GCGGTTTTCTACGCATCTTTAGCTCTGACAGATGTCGAAACCCGGGGCTTTGCGGCGTGTCCAGCTCATTCTCATGGTTCGAGTGGAAGCAGCGGGCTCCGCTCTTCTCGCCGGGCCCCAACTGGAAACCGCGCTCCAGGTGCCTTCCTTCCCTAAGTCGTCGGAACGGGGTCGAGCGCGAAGGTGCACGTCCGTGGGCCTCCTCCCCCAAACAGGGCCCGGGGGTCCAGGAGACGATAAAAAAACGGAAAACACACACCTAAAGCAGATATTTATTGACGACTTGGTTTAATTTTATTGGCAGATCCATAGAATTGTTCTATTCGAACCTTTTTAAAAAACTGCAATTATTTCTGAAACATGTAAATAACATGTCTGGGTACGCTAACGTAAATTATTTAAAATTCCTCTTTATATTAATAATTTACACATTGAGTAAGTGTGAGCGTTAAACAGATTCCTGGGACATGTCCACAATACAGTCAGTTTCTAAGGCACGTCCCCCTCCACACACTCTTCGGAAGATTTAAAACAATCTCTTACTACTTTGAATTTTTCATGCGATTACTTTGAAAGGGCCTATAAATACCGAGATAATTGGTAAGCTAAAAAAAAAAAATCTGCTCAGTGGAAGATATTCTCAGTCCTATTGTTTTATGTTGAGATATTTACAGTTTTCAGCCTCCGTATTTTCTCAATTGCTATGTATGTAGTTTTCATTTAGGGGCAAGATAACTCTCATAAGTATAATAAAATATAATACAAGCTCTGAAATTAAGGTACTCTTTTAATGATTCTTTAGTAAGCTTTTTCAAATTCGGATGACATAAAATTACAGGCTTTCTCAGTTTTATTCGTTCTGCATTCAGAATATAAATACCTCCGATCAGTAACAGAAGGTTCATTAGAAGATGCTTATTATAAATTGAGATATTCCAAACACAACCTTTAATTTAAAAATTAAGTATTGGACACTCTTTGAGTTTTGGCATTTAATTTGTTCAGTTGTGGCTTTGCTTAACGGGGATATTTTTCTGCCTCCTCTCGACAAGAAGTTTCTTTTTGAAAGGGGTGAGTCGGTGGAGCTGCTCAATAATAGAATTCACTCTCCCCTCCGAAGCCAAAGTGTTTCGGCCAAAGTTTAATTAAAGGGCTGGATTAAATACCTGTCAATATCTTTTAACGAAGTATAACAGAAATGTGGAAGAGTTATTTGGAGGCTGTTTGATTTCATCACAGGACACTCAGGTTGATTTCTCAAGGATGATCTCCCCCTCAGTCAACTGCGTGTTACTGGTGAGGGGCAGCGAAGACAGAAAGTGTTACTCCTACTCTGAAATTCTCCTTTACGTCCAATATTAGCCCTCGAAAAGATTTACAGTCCAGCTATTCTCTGCAAGGTAACATTATTGCTGAAGTAGGACTTCTATTTCCATCCGTAGAATTACTCCGCCTTCGCTGGGTGCAATCATAAGTTAAGCACAAAGAACAATCGGTCTTAGACACGTGGATGCTTCAAATGTTTCCTAATTCAATAAAAATACTGCTTTCACCATCATGCTGTTCCACCAGAATTTACACTTTTTGTTATCCCCACCCAGGCAAGCAGTTCGACACTAAACGTTAACATTTTACTCAAATTCGTAGCGTTCACCAAAACCTTACTGTTTTCACTCTCTGTGGGAGGAACACAAGAAGGTTTTGACACGAGATGCGAACAGGAATACTGACCGACTATGGAAAACATGGTATTTACGGCTACACCAGCGAGTGACGCTGCCAGAAAACTGGTGTTACTTAACGTGGCAGATTTCTTTTGTTCCTCAGCCAACAGCGTTTGGGCTCATTTTACACACAGTAAAAAAAAAAAAAAATCCTCACAGACAAGAGCATTCCGCATTAACTCAGGAGGATGCTCGTGTCACCTGCGTGGGGAGCGGCACTTCAGAGAGGGGCCCGTGGAGCCCTAACGCAGCCGCGTCCGTGGACCGCCGCTCTGCTCTGCGCCCCGTCTTCTCATGGCGTTGCCGGCCGCTGTTCCAGAAGGCGGCTCGCACGCAGCCTTCCAGGGACGCGCACCCCCGGGCTGGTGCGGGGTCCGCGCTGTCGCGGTGGCTTCTCCGGGAGGGTAAACGGTGTTGACTATTTCGAACCAATTACGTATGCCATTAACTTTCTTGAAAAAAAAAAATGAAAGTCGGGACTTAATTCTTAAACCAAATATGTGCTCTTTGAAACCCTGGCTTCCAAAAGACTCCCTGCAAAATAAATAAAGCATCAGAAGGTACTGCAGGTTTTTAGCAGGCAGGGAAAGCAGCTAGGAAGCCCGGGGACTCCCCGGGCGGGGCCGCGGGACACCCTCTCCTCCGTCACGGACGGCTGGCGCCTTATCGCTGCTGTATCTCGTGGGCCACATCGGACCCGCAGGACGGCCAGCAGGAGAGAGACAGTGCGAGTCCTGGCACCCCCCAGACAGCGTCAGCCGGCCCCCGTGTGCTCTCGGACCCCCGAAGGTGGTTGTGCAGGCGGTGCGTGTTCTAGGGGGGCAGGGCGGGTGCGGGCAGGGAGACCCGAGCCATCTAGGGCTGACCACCTCGTGCAGCGACAGCTCTGTTTCCTGCCCCTGCGTCGGTGCCGGTGAGACGTGGGCAGAAGTGGCGGCAGCTGGTCTCCGTGCAGCAAAGGCGCCCGGTGTGTTAGCATTCCTGCGTGTTTCCATAGTAATCCCCGCGTTGGCAACCTCTGTGAGAGGAGGGCGCGGGCATGCACACGTAATTGCATGTGTGGATTTATGTCTGGCCATGGCCAGATGGACGGGTGGACGGAGAGACAGATACACAGACAGAGAAGCCACTGTCGCACGATCAGTTGTAATTCCAGCGCTCCGAGGCAGCCCGCAGTCACAGCAGCCCGCGGGGACGCACGCAGAGGCGTGAAATGAGCGGCCCCTCCTCTGTCGTGCGAGCGGACTTGGCCCAAAGCGGGCTGAGCAGCGCCTTCGCACGCGGCCCTTCACACTCCTCTGTCAACTTGGCATTTTTTCCTCTGAAAATGTCAAAATATTTCTCCCCCCCGAGAGAGTCCTAATACAATGCCTTGGTGGTTTGGAACACGTTCTAATCTTTCTCTGCTGTGACATCTTCCCCTTTCAGTTCCCCGCTGCATGAAAATGGAGTTGAACCCGACTGTGAACCTGTCTCGTCCAAGTTTCCAGTCGGGCGAGACCCGCCGGGTTCCTGCGTAGGACCTGCTCCGGGAAACGGCCGTTTCGGGACACGTCTCGGTGAACAAACATGCACGCGTCCTCGAACCAACCCAAATAATCAAGTTATCTGTATCTATTGATCTCTACGTGAGGGAAGGTTTTTTTTAGATTAAATTTTTTATCATTTATTTTACTGTAGTCTAACTGATGTAAAGTTCTGCAGTGGAATTAACAAAAATTATAGTTTTGTTGCTCTCTGTTTTGCCCAGAATCAATCATTCCATCTTTAAAAGGATGAATATTTCCAATTACTGCATCTCTTCCCACTTCTCCCTGCAAACAAAAAGTAACTGCTCATGTGTGTACGACTCTCACTCACACGTGAGAACTTCCCTGGTGGCTCAGGGAGAAGCCTTAACTTCACAAGGGTCGGTGAACCCCCGTCACGCCTCCGGGACGCGCAAGTATCATCTTTAACAACCTACCCGAAGCTGGTGCCTGGTATCCGCCGCGCTGATGCCTCTGGGAAGCGCCGGGTGCCCGCCGAAGAGACGGGTGCCCTCCTCTGCTGACGGATGCATTGTACTCGGGTTTTCTCTCCAGGTTTTGATTTGCCGTCAATCGTCTCCCCAAAGGGAACATGATCGGCTTGCTTATTATTTTGAGACTTGAACAGGTTTATAAACATACTACAGTATCTTGAGGAAATTGTTTTACTTAAAAAAAACAACAACAACAACCACCTTGTCTTTGAAAGTAGTGATATTGTGTGAAGGTTAATTCTGAATTCTGTGCTGGTTAGTGAGTCTTTATCATTTTCTTTAAAAATCATTAGCGCATTATTTGAAAATATTATGAGTATCAGGAATCACATCACTGGGTATCTTCCCTGCTTTTTGACTTCTTCGTAAGCAAATGTACACAGGATGCTTCCAATAACCCACATTGACAGACGGGTCCGTGAATTCAAAGCTCATCCTTTTAACTTTGTGGGTTTTGAAAAAATTTTGAAATTACCAGACCTGTGGTGGTCTGTTGGGCCATGCTAAAGTGAAGGTGAAGCGATTGTTTCACACGTAAATGCATGTGTGGTTGTTTGGGCTCCCCCGCCCGTAGGTGGCAGGGGACTGGATGGATGATGGATGTTTGACGTGGTCCAGGGGGTGTTTACTGGTCAGAACGGCTGGGATTCCTTGTATGTTTTTGCGTGCATCGCCCGTTTCCTTGGAGAACTTGACATTCTGCCATTTTACTTGTTTTAACATTTTATTTATTTATCTTTAGAGGGGAAGGGAAGGAGAGAGGGAGAGAAATATCAATGTGTGGTTGCCTCTCATGCATCCCATGCTAGGAACTGGTCTGCAACCCAGGTATGTGCCCTGACCGGGAATCGAACCGCGATCCTTTGGTTCGCAGGCCAGCGCTCAATCCACTGAGCCACACCAGCCAGGGCCCATTTTATTGCTGACTGTGTCAAAGCAGAGTGCTGTCCTGCGGGTCACATCAAACTCGGGAAGGATGACTGGGTGGACAAACGAGGCCAGACGCACTTGCCGGAATAACGTTTTTTCTTGTTCCACGCTGAAATAAACATGTGCTTCTTACCCTTAGGACACTGAGTGCTGCTTGCGACAAACCCACCGGACCTGTTCCTGAGAAGAAAGCGAGTACGCCCGCGACGCAGGGAGACGCTTGGGCATGGCGCCCGCATGGCTTAATGAGTCCCTGGGACGCGGGGAGGTGCCCGGCAGCTCCAGTTTCTGGTGGGAAACGTGCAGGACGGGCTTCGGGCCAGCAGGCTTGGGCCCTTTATCTGGGAAAATGTGAGTCTTCCAGGGAGACGGAATAATTCGCTGGAGACTATGTAGCTCGTTGGGATGGAGCCGAGGTGAAAAGTCACTTCTGCCAACACCTTCTGCCCTCCCAGGGAAATCCACCCGCGAAGGAGAAACCCGACCGTCACCCACCGCACGGCTGTGATTTGGCCAACACCAACACCGGCAGCGGGCTGACTGGGACCCGAGTCTCCGGACCCCAGACACCGTCCCCCTGGGGCGGATGCGAAGAGGCGCTCTGAGCTGGGCTGCTGGTGCAGTTTACAGATGCTTTTTTTTTTTTTTTTTTTTTTTTTTAAACCAAATGCACCTTTGAAAGAAAACCTGAAGCTACATTTTACGGGAAGCACTCCCCTCATGGACATACTTGGAAAACACAGCGAGCATTCCGACTTAAAACGCCTTCGAGACTGCGGTGGACCCCGCTGAGCAGGCACTGCCTTCTGCTCCTTGTTGGTGGAACGCCGGGGTCGGGCTCGCTGGGGGAGTGACCCACGCCCACCCGGGAGAGCCGAGAATCGGGGCCACACAGACGGCTGTATCGCACGAAGAGTTGGCAGGTGCCAGGCGGGGAGCCGGGTGCCTGCCACGGGAGGGGCTGGCCTCCCCGTCCTGTCCACAGCCCCTCTGCCTCCAGGGCGTGGGGCTGTTCAGCGGCCAGGCCCCTTTTCTGCGGCATGAGCCTGAGGCTGCCTTCCCTACGGTCTCATCTGAGCAGAGCGTCCTGATTTCTAGAGACTTTCCAGAAGCTGGGAGGAGAGAGGGGTCACCGTCGCCGCAGTAGGCGCGTGGGCTGCGGTTTTGAATAAGCATCGCACACACAGCAAGGTCCTGAGAGCACGTGGCACTGAGAAGGGTCAGAACAAGGACATGTGAACGATTCAATCACCATTTCCATTGCAAGGGGCTTTGCTTTCTTTCTTTCTTTTTTTTAAGATTTTGTTTATTTATCTTTAGAGGGGAAGGGAAGGAGAGAGGGAAAGAAATATCAATGCGTGGTTGCCTCTTGTGCGTCCCCTGCTGGGAACTGGCCTGCAACCCAGGCATGTGCCCTGACTGGGAATCAAACCACGATCCTTTGGTTCGCGGGCCGGCGTGCAATCCACTGAGCTATACCAGCCAGGGCTGGGAGGGGCTTTTCCGTGGTTTCAAGTCCACGGCCAGTCGTGAAGGACAGTGAACGCAGCTGAGTAGGTCGCTGCCACGTGCTGCCTGCTCTGCAGATGCCTGTCCCTCCCGTTCCAAGTCAGCTCCATCGTGTCCCGACTTAGGGACCTGCAGGGTGGAGGGAAAAACGACCTTGGGCTGAGGCTACCTGCACGTCTGAAAGGACCTGTGCGTAAAACGGTGCCGGAACTTAAAGTCACACCGCCAGCACGCGGTGGGTCTGAGTCGCGGCCTCGGGGTTGGTGGGCGCCCGTGTTGCCTGAAGGTGGGAGCTTCATGCGTAACATAAGGAACGTCAGCCGGCTCGGACGGGGACGTAACTGGAGGCTGTTTTCCTATGAGCCGCTGAACCGTGCAGGAGTGACCGGGAGCCTACCGACGGCTGACGCGGTGGCCTTGGATCCTCCCAGCCCCGAAGGGACAGGGGCCGACCTTCCTGGCAAAAGCTGCAGTTAATCTGTCACCTTCGCCCACCTTCCTGTAACGGCTTATTCGCGCCAAACGACGTGAGCGGTGCACTCCTGAGACGGTCTACGGCTGACCAATCACCTGCTGGCGACGCCGGCCCTTCACACGTCTTTGCGGAGCCCTCCCGAGATGACACCCGGGGGTGGACTTCGCAGAGGCCCCCTCACACACGCAGGTTTCGCCGAAACGTGAAGGTCCCATTTTGCTCCCAGTCAGCACGTAGCTTAGGATGTGGCCTTTTTAAAGCATATTTTGTAAAAAATGTTCTTTTTTGTTTTGTTGTTACAAAACTCTATCTAAAAAAAGGAGGAAGTGGAGGAGGAGAAATACTCTTTCTGCCGAAGCATATAAACTGAAGAGAAGAATGTCTGTGATTCAGGCAAAAACGTATTTCCTACAGAGTACGTGGGCTCTGGGCGCTCCGACTGTTCTAGGTAATTGACCCATTTCTTCACCGAAACGTGCTGAGTTGCCCCACCCCGTCCTACAGGGGTGGCGTGCAGGTGGTGTGTGTCCTCCAGCCACGCACCCCGTGCTTTCCCGTGACAATCCCGACAGCCCTGCGGCAGGAGGAGGGGGTGCTTTCGTCCCCATTTTGTGGAAGAGCTCACAGGGCCTGGAGCACCTGCCAGAGGCGCAGAGAGCGGCCCCTGCAGAGAGGGGCAGCGAGCCAGCAGACAGAGCCCACCCCCAGCAGCTCGGCCGCCTCGGCCCCGGTCCCCAAGCGCCCCCCACCCCCGAAACACGAGGCGCAGGCACGGCAACGGCAACGCCTCACGGAGCGCGAGCTGCCGGAGCTGGGGCCATAATTGCGCGGGGAGCGCGAGGGCTGCAGGAAGACGCCGCCTCCGAGATGGATTAAATGCACATACATTTTGGAATGAGTGACTGTAATGAAAGTCAAATGAATTATAATAAAATATGGAGTTTAAAAAAGAAAACCGCTCGATGCATAATGTTGCCGGGAGAACATTTAACAGTTCTTCACTGCATGCTATTGTCAAAGTAAATAACTACCCAAGACAAACTTACGAAGTGGTTTTAACTCTAATGCGATGCACAGAGTCAGTCATTTAATTTGTTAATTAGTATTATGCCAGAAACTATCTATTCAATATGAAGCAAATATGTTTGCAATCTTATCTGCCATCTGTTTAATAGATGGGAGGGTACTTAGAGCTGGATGCTCGGAGAGGGTGGTGGAAAATTTGCTCCACAATTAGTGCGGCAGAGTTTTTAATTCTGGGAGAATTCCGCATGTGCCGGGCGCACCTCCGCCGAGAAGCCGTACATCACACACCGCGACTCGGCGTCAGCCGCGCCGGGAATGGCCCTCCGCAGCTGCTCGCCCGAGCGGAGGAGCGGAGACGGTTTTTAAAAAGAGCCCTGTGAACATGTTGATATATGTCTGTACACTCAACCCCGGCTCACGGAAGGCAGCACTATTTCGGCATAAAACAAACCGAAGCCCAGATTTACGGAGAGGAACGATGGAGCTTGAGCTCCGGACAAGCACCGTTTCTGGAGCCGGCCGATTTCCCCAGGTTTCCTTCCTGCGAGAAAATTTCCGTGGCTCATGTCCCTGGCCGTGAATGTGAATTCTCAGGGTGCTTTTAAACTGCAGCTTAAGAATGGATTTTAAATTGTTATTGGAAGAGATTTAGAAATGCGGTTGGGGGTAACGGGGTGTCTTCGAGGGAGGGGCGCTGTTGCGTTGTGGGTGGCGGCAGGCGGCCCGGGCACAGCCAGGCGGGCGGAATCCTCCCCGAGCCCTCTGCCGGCCCCGCGCGCACCTGCCCGCACGGCTCCCGGGGCCTCCGCGGCTGTAAGACTGGGGAGCCCCACGGTGCTTCCCTCTGGCTCAGGTTGTACTGTTTGTTCCCTGCCTTTCTCGAAAGGGGGCCCTGGGTTCACCGCTGTTACTGGCTTCGCAGCATCAATTGTCAGCCGAGCGCACCCTCAGGAATTTGGCTGAGTCCGGCATTCAGTAGTCGTGAACTGCGCTGCGAACACCCACCCCGTTGCCCGCCGTCCGCAGGCAGGTGACGCTTTAGCCTGGCCACCACCACGAGTGACACACACGCCATTCTAACTCTCGGAACTCATCAGGATCAAACCTCTGTCATGACACTTGCCCATAAGTACCTCCCCCTTGTTGTTTACCTGCCCAGCCGTTGTCTATTTTCAGCTCACCTACAACCTTCAAAGCGCCATCTATTTTAAAAGCTCACCTTCAGGTGTGTAGGTTTTTGTTTGTTTGTTTTTTTATTTTTGGGCGTTTCTCTGGAATTCTCTTTGAAAAGAGAATTTCATCTCTTAGAAAAACCCTAGAAAAATTATCTAGAAAAACCCTGCTGAACGGTCATGCTCACTAATCAGGTCTCTGGTTCCAGGGTGGCCTGCGGCTGGCGGCAGTGTCCCCAGACCCTGTCCCCGGCGACTCGGCTCAGGGCTGTGACAGAGCCGTGTGCGAGGAGTGGAGACGGCTGATGATTTCCATCCAGGGAAGCTGCCCGGCATGCATACCACTGTCCCTTCTGAACTTCCTTCTGGCTTACGGTGTGGCTCTGGCACTTGGGGATGCCACGCTTTCCTGTCTGCGGTGTCGGAGGCTCAGCAATGCCCTGCGGTACCGCCTGTCCCTGCCTGCTGTTCCGCAAAGCCGCGCCTGCGTCCCAGGCTGCAGGACGGAGCCCTGCCCTGGGGACCCGTGTTTTAACAAACTGTAGCCTCCTCCTTAAAACACGTTTCTGTTACCTCCTGAATCACTCCACACTGATGATTTAATTCCTAAATCCTCAGGTAATCCCTGCAGTGTTTGAAGCGTAAACCGTGCACTTGGCTCGTGTGGACACGTACAAATGTCCCATATTAAATCCCACCACTGAGATGCGGATTTTTGTGCAAACTACCTCCCAGCCCTGCCCCCCCGCCCCCCACATCTTCACAGACGGGCCCGTGGGGCTAACTCAGTTCAGCTGCACCGGGCACCTGACTCCCCAGGCCCTCGGCGCACGGAACAGAAAGTCCAGGGCGACGTGACAGGGCCGAGGCCATGGTGATGTTCTGGGACCCGATTCATCTGTCCCTGATAGCGCTTCAGCAGTATCCTAGTAACCTCGTCTGTGACGCTTCATCTGGTCTGTATTTGCAAACACTACTAAAAAAAAAAAAAAAAAACACCCAAAAAACAACAACAAAAAAAAAACAAACCAAACGCCTGGCATTCAGGGGGAGAAGTCTCTGTTCAATCTCTTCGTGGAGCTGCCGGGAGAGGCGCCGGCGCCGCTGTGGGCTGGCGTGCCTGCCAACGCGCCATATGGGAGTCGTGGCCGGGGCTTTTTTTTTTCCTAGAATAATTAAATGTTGATGGCAGAGTTCAAATGGATCATTAAAATTCAAAAGTGTAAGAAACAGATTTTTTCTTATGTTGCTGAACGCTCCAGAGGGCGAACAGCTCGCAGAAGTGAGGCGGGTTGCCGTCCTGCAGACAGCATGCCTCGCGATGCTGCTAATTTGATCATAATATAGTCATCTCTGAAGATTACAGCTATTCAATTAAATATTCTAATTAACCTGAAGTATTAGGCAAATGATGCTAATTACAAATATTCTCCTGAGATTCGCAGCAATGAAAACCGCACTCGCAACCGATACTTCTAGCCAATGTCTCGTAACACGATGCCCTATATCATAGGCTTTCAGAATATTAAAATGCAGTTAATTTGCCTAAACCTCATTTGTTTAATGGCATTAGCATTTTGTTTGAAATTGTAATAAACGTACATCCCGCTTTCAAGTAAAATTTAAAATGAGTGCACTCTTGGGGTAACTTAAGATTCCTGTTTACAGACCTCACGCTTTATCCAGTAAGCGGAACAGTTCGAGCTTAACTTTCAGCCATTAAACATATTGAAATTGTTTTAAAATGCTAATAATTTGTCTTTACAAATAAGAAAAAAGAAGATATTTTGCAGTAAAATTTCCTGACGTCGCCCATGTGACCGGGCTCCCACTGCGAGGGCCCTGGTGCTTGAACTCCGCGGATGCGCGCGCGCGCGCGTGCGCGGGGCCGGGCTCGGGTGGGGGCGCGCTCGCAGGGGAGCCGCCGCTGCCCCGTGCGCGCGCGCGCGCTGCCCGCCCTTCCGTCTCTCCTTCGCAGTGCGACTGCCCCGGGGCAGCGCGATTTCCGCGTAGCAACCCGGGGCGCCAGCGCGGACTGGCATTAGCTCACCACCCATACCCCGCTGCGCCCTGCGGGCCCCACGGCGAGGGGCCCCTTCCTTCGCCCCGCCCCCGCCCCCCCCACCCCGCACGCACAAGACCCCAGCTCTTCCGAGGGGCACGCGCCTCTGGGCCTTGAGGGACCAACAGCACCTATGGGTGCACAGGGCCGCCCTTCCCGCCGCAAAGGGTCCCCGCCCGTAGTTTCATACACTCACCGTCCTGAAGCTGCCCATGCTGGGGGAAGTGAAAGCGGGTGGACCATGGTCCCGGTGGAGGTGACAGCATGCCCACCTGAGCAGGGACCTCGGCGCTCCCGTGTGGATGCGCGGTGTGCGTGGAAAACGGTGGACACAGCTGGAGAGGACGCGGGCCCAGCGCGCAGCCGTGGGCAGGTGCACAAGGTCCGCCCTCCAGCGGCGCAGGGCCGCGTGTGGGGGCGCCGAACACCCCCGACGTTTGCCAACGGGAGGCTGGGAGGGGTCCGGACGCCACTGGGGCCCACAGGCGCCTCCTTGGGCAGCGAATGCGTGGGCATCGCGAAATCGCGTGAAACGGATGCACGGATCTCTCGGAAACTGGAAGGGGTGGGGACTTCCCTTCCCGGAAAGTGGGCGGACCAGACTGAAGATCTCGCGCAGCGGTGCACGTGGCTACACCAGAGCGGTGCGCGTGGCTACACCAGAGCGAAGGGAGCGGCTTCTGCACGCGGGGAGGAGGACGCGCCCCGGTGCTGCCCCGGGCGAGCTCTGTCCTCCCTCCAGCCCCTCCCTCCGCTCCACTCCCACCCTGGGTCCGAGGACCTGGTGCCGCAGCCGGGGGTCCTTCCGGATGGTTCCGCTGCTGGGTGAGCCTGGTGGCTCCTTGGTGGGGGGCCCGCGGTTCCCGGGCTGATGCGCACAGCTCCGCAAGCAAAAAGGCAACAAAGCAGGTGATTGTGTAAAAGTTCCCGAAAGATCTTTGTCACATGTTGTCAGGGGAAAGATGACGTTTTCATGGGTGTGCAGGAAGGACTGAGAACATGTTCTAGAAGATTCCTCAGGAAACACTTGCGTGTGAACAGCTTTCTTTTTTAGCTGGTTCGGATGTCGGATTAAAGAAAGCACAGCGTGGAATGGACCGGTTCAGGAAAACTGTTCTGGTTCTGTCCCTGTGGGGCGTGGGTGCCACCCCTCGGTCCTTTCCTCGTTGCCTCCCAGCCCAGGGTTGGTGGCTCATGGCAGAGGCGGTGGAGGAGGAGGAGGAGGAGGGGATGCTGGCGCACCCGGCGTGCTCAGAAACAAAGGCAAAAATGAAAGAAACGAGCCAGGTGCCGGTGGATGGAAGACAGAGGCAACAGAAAAAGACAGTGAAACTCTCCCTCGAAGGGACTCACCGAGACTGTCCCCGGCGGTTGCTCCCAGACCATCTGGGGGGCAGGAGGTCCCCAAGGGCGCCTGTCCCCACCTCCTCCAAGGACCTCGGGGAGGGACACGTCTGCCGTTCTCAGGCCGGCGGCCTGCCAAAACCTGCTTCCTGTTTTGTTTGCTGGGTCTGTCCCTCGAGTTTTTACTTGGTGCAGGGGTCACCCGGGCCAGCTCGGTCCGGCTTCTGTTGGACATCGGCACGTGTCCCCTGCACGGGGGAGGGTGACTTGTGCCACTCCGGTTCTCTACGGTGAGAGGGAAGATACTCACTCCAAAGTAATGTTTTTGGGCTGACCAGCTGCGCGTCCACTTCGAAGCGGGGTGAGACTCAGCAAAGAGCACCTGCGGTCAGCACAGGCCACCGGGGCGGGGCCCTGGGCCCCCCACCCTCCAGAAGGCACTCCCTGGGCCCAGGGCCCACAGAGGTTCCTGCCAGGACTCTCGGGGGAGGGGGGGGCCCTGGCCCGACCTCAGTGGCCTGTGTGGTGTAGTCACAGCCGCCATACGGGTCATGCAGAGCCGGGCTCACCTGGGGATACAGGTACCTCAGCACACCCACACACCTGTGTGTCCCCTGTGTGTGTGTGCGGGTGTGCGCATGCCGTAGCTGGTGCTGAATGCTGAAAACACAGTCCCTGCCCCCACGTCAGGATGCACAGAAGCCAGGGCCCCTTGGACACCTGGCTGAGCCCAGGATGCCCGAATCCATGAGGGGAACCGGGAAATAGAGACCCACGGCCTGGCCTCTCAACTGTGGTCCACTGCACCGGGCCACCGGACATGGCTCGGGGAGCCGGCGACGCAGACACGTGGGAAACACCGGGGAGTGAGCTGCGCTGTGACCGGTTTTATGGCGCAGTTATGTTGGTCTGCTACACACTCATCCAGACCCCTGACCTTTAAGAGCCCCAGCCAAAGCCCAAGCTGTGTGATCTCCATCACTGGGTACTCATCGTCTTACTCACAGGTCCCCGAACGTGTCCTGTGGGTAACGCGATGACGCGGCCCCTGGTCCCCGCCAGCCACGTGTTTCAATCGGGTCATTTTCCCCCCGCCTGGGCACGTCAGCAGGGTGCCGTCCGGGACCGGAACTGATGAAGACACCTTGTTTTCACGGCATCTGGAGGACAGAGCTGTGCTTAGTGCCCGGGAGGCAGGCCAGGAGGGGGCTGTGACCAGCGGTGAGGGCGCCCCTCTGCGTACGCACGGTGGGCTGTGACCTGCCTGGCAGCCCCGGGGAGCAGCCTGCAGGACTCGGGGCCCCACGGGCGCCGCGGGGCAGGGGGGAAGGGGGCAACATCATCCTGTAATTTCACGGCCCCTTTTCTCCTCCTTGACTGTTCAGAACCCATGTCGTGAGCCCCTCTGTGGAGGGGACTGTCGTCCCCTTGAATGCCAACCAAAGCCAGACCCGCCTCTCCGTATTTCAGGGTCGTCCTGATCTGTGTGCGTGAAGGGGAAGAAGGAGCGCCGTCTCTGACCTTCCGCGATCGACGGAAGCACTGAGCTTTAAAATAAGTACTGAAAATCCTGTCAGATTTTAAAACACCAGCTGTGGAGAAACACTCGCCTCCCCCGAACGGCCGGCTTTTACGGCTCCGAGTCTTTATTGCCCCGCGCAGGCCCTGCCAGCAGCGCCAGACCTGGGCCCCAGGTTTCGGTGACTGTTTTCCCAGATTTCCACATCCTAATGGCCAAAGCGGACCCCGTTGTAGCTGGACGCGTTCCTGAAGTTAATCTCTGGCCAGATGGGTCTGCTCACGCGGGCTCGGGATTCAGAGCGGGAGCCCCCGGGAGCCCCGCCCTCAGGGGCCCGCGGCGTGGGCCAGTGCGGCGTGGGCCAGTGCCGCTGCGAATTCCTCCGAAGTAACGGTGCCCGAGAGACGGGCCACCCGGGGTGTTGTTCTGGAGGGGGAAGGCGATTGTTATGAGAGTTGAGACTAAAGAAGCGTTAAAAATAAGATGAGCCAAATTAAACGTAAGGGCGGGTGTTGACGGGCGAGGGGAGGCTTGTGGAGGAAAGCGCCTTCCTGCGCAAAGAAGACTCGGCGGCCGTCCCGGCTGTTCCAACCGGAAATTGTGCTCCAATCAGCTGGAGTCCGGCAGGACCTTGTTTTGAGAAATCGTTCTGCGATGCCGTCTCGCGGGGCTGGCGAGGGAGGTGCGTTCAGGAGCAAGTTGTAAACCATTCACACCGAAAGGGGTCCCCGAACTGAGTGCCCAGAGAGCAGCCACATGCGAATCCAGCAGTTTGGCGGCCGCGGGCAGCGTTTCCGCGGGGCGCTGGTGCTGAGGCTCCGGGCTGGACCGGGACTGGACGGCATCCCATGCACGCTGGGCTGGTGACCGGCGGTCTGTGACTTCTCCCTGCGTCTTCTCCGGGTGCGAGGAGGCCCGGCAGTTGGCTGCATTCACTGCTGGACTTCCCGAAGGAAAATATGATGCCTTGGTTACAAGTTGGAAATAAATTTTAAAAATGCAACAAGCAAATGGCATTTAAACAATGTCTCTCTTTTTTATTCTTTTATTTATTTATTTAGCTTTATTTGGATGCTTCAAGAAAGAGTGATCTGCTCCTCATCCAGACCCCGGGGGGCGGGTGCTGGCTCAGTCCCTCAGCCACCGCGAGGACCCAGGCTCTGTCCGTGGAGACGACGCTTCCCAGTGCCCAAACTCGTCCGGGCTAACCGTCCACCGTGGGCCCTGAGGACCGGCTGGGTCTCCGAACCTGCCGATGCACCCTGGGCTTCCTGATGTCCGCCAGTCCTGGCTGGAATTCACGGCACCACTTTTCTCTTCTCCAAATCCCGTCAAAGGCGACGTTCAGACACGGAGTTGGCCGAGAGAGCACGGGACGAGGAGGAGGAAACGTCCTGGGGAGAACCCTGGTGGCTCTGGGTCCCCTGGAAGGTATGAATGGTGGGTCCTGTGTACCCACACGAGTCCCATATTGCCACAGGTCCCGCGTACACATGCGTCCCACGTACCCACGCGTCCCACATACCCACGCGTCCGGTGGGCAGCCCGGCACTGAGTCCACCGAGGCAGGGTTCGCAGGGAGCTTGAGCTGACGCCGGCGTGGAGGGTGCCGGGCGCCGGCCCCACTGCATCGTAACAAGCAGAGCCAGGAGCGGAATCACGAATCCATTTACTGGGCTGAACAGACAAGAAAAAAAGACCGTCTTCACTTTGTTCTTATTCTGTGCTTGAGGGTTTTTTCCTACACACTTATGTTTTATTGGCGATTTATTATACCCAGTGGAAGATGCTCTGGCCTCCCAACACAATCTTCTGATGTGCAAACAAAGCGCGTTTAATTTGACTCAGTGTATTACAACTATTATAATCCCCCTTCTGACTTCAGCATGATCGACTAATCTCATCTGTTCAGAGGGATAAGCCTGTCTCAGCCGTGATGACAGGCTCAGCGAATGGCGGAAATTAGGGCATTCCGGAGATTATACACTGTGACGGCAGATAAGGGCTCTGAATGCACGCCCGTCCACAGGTGGTTCTCGCCGAAACGCGGCAGTGGCCGCTGCGTGCGCCGCGACGCCGTCGAGCCAACTCAGGGCCGGGTGCTCTCCCGACAGAGCCCAGCCTGAGCAGGAGGGCTGGAGACCGCGTCCAGGGACACGCCGTCCCTCTCTTCACGGAGCAGGAGGCGGGCGCTGCTCGGCAGCAGACGTGTCCTGCTGGAGGAAGGAGGCCCAACGCCCAAATCTCCCCATCGGCACGTGCGAACCTGAGGCAGGGGACAGAGCTGAGCGGACAACGGACACGGCCAGGAGGGGGCTCCCGGGTGACGGCCGTGCTGAGCCGCTGCCCGCAGCCCCCTGCTCTGTCCTGGGCGTTAGAGTCGGCGAGTTTGGGAGCAGAGACACCCTCCCGTGCTACTTTGGAGCATGAGCAAAGGAAGCCTGAGTCACGTGAAATGGTTTCCTCTGCTCAGCTCTGCCCCACCCCCTCCCCTGTGCCTTTCACCGGGGACCCGGAAGGCAGCGTGAGCTCACGGGCGTGGGGGACTCACGGAGGCCCCAGGGGAAGCAGGACCCGGCCTAGTGCTGGGTGTTCTCTCAGAGGCGGGTGTGGGGACCCTCGCCCCTGCCCAGGGTCCTGTCCAGAGGAAATGTTCTCTGCACACAGGAGGAAGCCTCTGGCCCCAGCCACCTCTGGCTGCCCGGGGTCACCGCAGGGCCCCCTGGGCAGTGGTCTGTCCTCACTATGCACAGCGCTTTGTCTCCATGGCCCCCGGGTGGTCAGTAGCACTGTTGTCCCTTCATGGAGGCCTGCGTGTGGCTCGGACAGACGACGGGGCTTCTCCAGGGTGAGCAAAATGAGCAAGGCCAGGGCTGCGAGCAAAGTCCTGGGCCTTTGGGGACACTGGCTGTGGTGGGGCAGCAGCCCACGCTGCTTCTAGTGACTGGCCTGACGTCCAGGCCCTGCTCCTCGGGCTGTCCGGTGGTCCCCGCCCCCCGAACCTGCCACCCGCCTTTCGGGGTCAGTGTCAGCGTGAGGCCCAGCAGCGCCCAGTGAGGCCACTCGGGGATGGGAGCGTGGACAGTGTGTGAGGCAGGGACGTGTGTGATGGCAGGGAGGGGCAGGGGCGGCAGCGGATGGGCTGAGGAAGGGCCCTGGGCAGGGGGATGGCCAGGGGGGCCGTGGGCTCACGGGAAGGAAGGGCTGTGCTGAGCGGTGGCCAGGGGCCTGGTTGGGGGCTCCTCTGAGGTCTGCGGAGTAGGCCCTCTCGTCGGCACCCTGCCCACGAAGGCCAGGTTATCCGTGTGGGGGGCAGGCGCAGCATCCCAGACGAGGCGCCCCGTTTCTAGGGCTCCGGACTCCTGGCTGGGGGTTGGCAGGTTGGGAGGGCCTGGGCGGCAGCAGGATGACGCCTTCCTCAGAGGGTGGTGGCTGCCAGGTCTCCCTGCGCAGGACACGGAGTCCAAGGCAAGCAGGAGGGCTCTCTGTCCCTTAGTCCTGAGTCCTCACCTCCACGATTTGGGGGAGAAGAAATAGGGCAGATCCCATGACCCACACTGGGAGGACGCAGGCAGACCGGGGCTCGGGGGACTCTCCCAGGATTGCCGACGGAGGAGCCTGGACCCCCACTGTCCCTCTTCTCACGACGAGTCAATTTACGAAGCCTTCAGGGGGCCTCCTCCCGGGCCGTGTTCTCTGCCGGGGCTCTCCAGCCGTGTCTCCCAAGCTGAGGCCCGTCCCGCCCCCCACCCCACCACCGGGACTGCAGGAGCTGCAGACACAGACTCCCGTTTGCCCCAGGGGCCGCCCAGGCCCCAGGAAGTCCCCGCAGGTGAGTCACAGCCAGGCCGGAGCCCTCCGACCCGTGCACGGGGCGAGAGCAGCACGGAACACGGACAGGACAGGCCCGGGACACAGAACCGCACGGGAGCCTCTCCTCGTCACGGCCTCAGAACCTCCGCTCAGCAGCGTCACAGCCGGGGACAGCGTCCCTTCCCCCTTCCCTGTCCAGGCGCACGGGGGCGACTGGCAGCCCAGACCGTCTTGGGCACATCATTTCTGTCACGTAAATGCACCAAGTTAACGTGTCAGCAAGACAAACACTCACCAGACAGCAGGGCTTATTTAAAAATAATGCTACATACATACTCATTATTCAGTATTTTAACCCGGAATACTTCTTATGTTTCATCAACTGCAACTCACTATCAATTGTAAAAATCTAACATTATTTGATGCATCATTAATAAAGAACACAGTTCTCATTAAGCTGTGGCACAATAATTTTTCACTTAAAATGATTAATTTCTTTTTTATTGAAGTGGATGCTTTGGTCTTACTTAAACACTATCTCTTCGTACTGCATGGCTGTACAGGCACAGAGAGGAAGGCCGTGTAGACAGGACACGGCTCCCACAGGCGGGCACGCAGCAGCGGCTCGTGTGCCGCGAGCTGAGCTTTGCTTGGATCCGGGCACAGAGATGCGCAAAAACGGAGCGCGCCGGAGGCCCGTCCTGGAGCTGAGCCGGAGAAAGTCATCAGGCGCGGGCCCCTGCCAATTCAGCGACCCTGTCAGCCGGGTGGGCAAGGTGGACCCTGGCTGTCTGGTGTCCCCGCCGGCGCCGGGAGAGGATCTGATACAAGAAACGGGACCAGAGCCCCTTCATCGGGCCGGCCCGTCCGACCCCGAATCCGGACACAGTGCCCTCCCGACATGTTCCTGTTCTTTCCCAGTGAAGCTCAGGGAGGGTCGTCTGAAACACGTTTCCAAGGTGAAGGCCACGGCATCGGGTTTGCTGGGCCAGCACGGGGCACGATTCGGGGTGACCACGTGGGCAGAAAGATTCTTTGGTCCCAGCCCAGGCTGAGCAGCAGGAGCAGCAGGACGCGCCCCAGGTGGCCTGGCACTTCTGTCTGATCCCCATGAAAGTGTCCGGGAGTCAGGGAGCGTGGGTCAGACTGTGTCCGCCTGGCATCCTGCGCAGGAGGACACGTGTTCGGTTCTGGCCCTGGGGGCTTGTCCCCCCTCGCCCCGGAAGACTTAGCGCGGGGCGTGAAACAGCCAAGCGTGTCTGTGGGACCCATCACCTCTTCACCGCGCGCCGGAAATCCCACGCGGCTCCTCCGCTCCACTCTCCCGAAGAAAAGGTTATATTTCCTTGTTCGGGGCCCATAATCTTTTTAGAACCTACCTTTTATGGAGCCCGTAAACATCTCAGTGCAGCAGCAAATCATCCGCGTGGGGCCCCGTCCTGAGCCACCGCGGAAGTCCCGAGCGCACCGCTCCAGGGAGTGGGTTCACGGTGGGGTTTACAGCACCCAGGTGTCTGGGCCCACCGCCCAGCCGCCACGTGCGGGAAGGCAGGGCGCGGCTCGGTCCTTTGAGCTCACTGCGCAGCCTCTAACG
>PVKU01000078.1:0-49930 GCA_004027475.1 Anoura caudifer
GTTAGCTAACCCACCCTAGAGCCGTGGTATTAAAGTTTGAAGAAGACATCAACCCTTGGGGATGCAATGAGAGTTATTGACCTATCACACTGGAAAAAATGCAGATAGTTACATTTTTGCGCAGTCATTCAGAGAGCCAAAGGATTTCCTGAAGCCTCACATGAACTTCCATCTACACCCATCTTCCCAGCTAAGAATTTCTTCTCCAGACTCCAATCTGGACAGAGCAGGTAGTGCCACATTTCCTTACTTTGCTCACCCAGCGGCAGACTGCTCACCACTCGGCAGAAAATAGCCTGATGTGTATCTACATTGCTCCAGGCCAGGGCAAAGCAGCTGCCTATCAATAATGAAGTGACGCTGAGTAGAGTGCTTCATCACCTTTGCCCCTATGCTTGGAAATGCTGACCTGGACACAAAGGAAGATGACTGTTTCTTCAGCTGTTTCTCTCATTTTGTCTCTGTTTCAACAGAGTTATATAATAGTAAATCTAATTATTACAGTATAAAAACATATATCATCTGGAAGAAAACTGTGAAATAAGTAACCTTTGTTGATTTCTAGTCTGTAGTAAGCACTCCTCGAAGCACATATTTTTTCTCTCTTTTTTTTTTTGGGGGGGGAGGTTGTTTTGCATTATCTGAGTCTTTTACAAATGCCTTTTATTTAGGTTATGTTTCTTTTCATCTAATAATTTCTGGCTTTTAATCAGAATATTTAAGCCACTTAACATATAATATGATTACCGATCCATTTGGCCTTTAAAAAAGTCTTACTTTCTGTTTCTTGGTTAGTATCCATTTTCCCTACTTTTTTTTTAAAACATTTTATTTATTTATCTTTAGAGGGGAAGGAAAGGAGAGAGGGAGAGAGGGAGAGAAATATCAATCTATGGTTGCCTCTTGTGCATCCCTTTCCAGGAACTGGCCTGCAACCCAGGCATGTGCCCTGACCGGGAATCAAACTGCGATCTTTTGGTTCACAGGCTCATGCTCAGTCCACTGAGCCACACCAGCCAGGGCCATTTTCCCTACTTCTTTGCTCGCCCTCCCTCACTTCATGTTTCTGTTGGATTGATTCATTTTTATGGAATCCTTCTTCTTTTCTATTTTGGAAAATATATTAGATTTCCATACTTTTAGAGATTACCATTAATTTCATAATTCATAATCTTGATTCCAATGGGTACTTCTGTACTCTCTGCGTTAGCATGCTCTGCGTGTACATTGAGCACCTGCCCGACCTGCCTTACTACTTTTATCCAACTGTTTTGAAATGGAAAAAGAAAAAGTTATTAATGTTTTATCACTTTCTAGATTCATTGCCATTTCCTTTTTTAATTTTTCCTTTTTTATTTATTTTCTTCTCTTTATTGAACTTATTGGGGTGACACTGGTTGACAAAATTATACAGGTTTCAGGTGCACAATTCCACAACACATCATCTGTACACTGTAATAGTGTGTTCAACACCCCAAGTCACAGCTCCTTCCATCACCATTTATCCCCCCATACCCTCCTCCTCTTCCCCCATTCATCTCCCCCCCCATAACCAACACACTCTTGCTGCATCCATGAGTTTTTTTTTTTTTTCTCTCTTTGCTCCCTTACTGCTATTTCTGATACCCCAGGCCTACCTCTGGTCCACTGTTCTCGCTGCTCTACATCCTTGATGAGGATCTATGGATGGTAAATGAACTAGAGGTTGTTTATTTGAAACACATTTTTCACATTTTCCCCTTATACTTGAATATTTAGTTTGGTACAACATACTTCTATTGAGGCCATTTTTGCTTGCCAATTTAAATACATCACTCCATCATCTGTAGCCTTTAGAGAAGAACACTGTCAGTTTTTTATAGGTAACCAGTTGGTACAGTCAAAAAATTTTAATTTCTCTTTATGTCTGAGTTTATTCAGTCTCACTGTAAAGTTTCTTTAAAAAGTATGTCTTTATTTTCTTGAACATTACCTAATGTACCATTTTGATATGACTAAAACTATCCTTTTTTCCAGCTGTAGAAAAATGTCACTAAAATCTCAACCATTTCCTCTCTACCACCCCCTCTATATTATTTCCTAGATATTCACTTTAATAGCTACACATAACTATAACATTAATGATGGCTTACTGCTGTTATTTCACGAAATTAAATTATCTAAAACATACTTGTAAAGCAACAATTTTGTCCTTAATACTCATAGTGTTATCAAAAAAAAATCAGACAACATTATTCCCAAGCCAGAACAGAAGATGTCTTACACACTGCAGAAGTTGTGTATAATGAATAAACTTCATGCAGGGTAATTGTAGACAGAACAAAATGTATACCAGCTATAGACTACCAGAATATGTGGACCATATATTTGCTAGGAGGTACTTGAGAAGCACTGTTGATCCACCTAAGTTTTCCAAAATTCTGCAAAGAAGGGAACATCATTAATATAATGATGTAATGGTTCAATGTGTCATTATCACATCCAAAACTCAGGTCTATTGGGTTTAGATAAGTTCTATAGTAAATTTATGAAAAGCCTTTTATGTAGCTTCCTGGTACATGAAATTGATTTCAATTTTTTTTATATCACTCTAAATACCACTTATTAGATTTTTATTTGACTTATTAGTTGGAAATTTTTTAACTTGTAGATAAATACATAGTACAATGAATACTCATGAAACCTTCACTAATTTGAGCCAGTTGTTAACATTTTACTTGTCATCAAGCTACAAGTCCCATCCACTACTTGTAAAATACACCTTGCTCTAAAACTTTAATATTCTATGTATTCATTATTGACAAAGAAGATCCATTAACATGTAATTGTATCAAAATGCAGAATATGTAGATTATTTTTCCCCTGCTCCCCAACATCTGCCTTCAGGACTATCGTCCACCTGAGGGCAAGGCTCGCTCCATTTCAGAGCCAACAGCAGCAACAGCAGTTTGGTTGTGAAGCTAGTATTTTGGTTCTAAGAGACCGAAAGATTTCCATCCAGTACGGCATTGTAAACTGAAGTGAACTTTTTCTGCACACAAAGAATATTGTCTGAAGAGTTAATAAAAAAATGATGTGTGAAAATCATTTCTATAGATATAAATATTTTGAAGACTGTTTAGTCTTGGTCAAAGGAAGAGGCATGGCTGCTATGGATTATGAGTTGAAAACAATAAGGGGTAATAAGCTGATATTAAAAGACAACAGGACAAGATTTAACAACTGAAGAGTAATAAAGAAGAACAAATTAAAAGAGAACCAAAAAATGCAATGGCAGAATTAAACAGTAAGATAAAATCAAGATTTTTTTTTTAAATTTAATTATATGTTATTGCTTATGCTATTACAGGTGTCCCAATTTTTCCCCCTTTGCTGCCCTCCACCTAGCACCCCTCACTCCCTCAGGCAATCCTCACCCTGTTGTCCATGTCCATGGGTTATGCATATATATCTTCCAGCTACGATATTCCCTACATTGTCCCTTATACCACCCATGACTATTCTGTAACGACCAACTTTTACTTCTTAATCCCTTCACCTTTTCTGCCCATCCCTCCAACCCCACCTCCATCTGGCAACCATCAAAATGTTCTCTGTATCTGTGAGTCAGTTTCGGTTATGCTTGTTTGTTTTTTAGATTAAATTACTGATAGATATTATTTATTGTCATCTTATTTCTCATATTTTTACCCTCTTCTTAGAGAAGACCCTTTAACATTTATATAATACTGATATTTTAAGCACACAAACAAAGATGCTGTCTTTGTACCTTGTAATGTAGTATGGAACTTTAGCAAAATATCTAGAGTAGAGCTGTTTTCCTAAAGTAACTGAAATAGATTTTGGTGTTATGCAACTTTCAATACTAATTGTGTTTTTATTTGCTGGAACACTAAAACCATTCAACTGCATCGGAAATAGTTTTATGGAACTGACTTATTCAGCAGTAACTCTAAATTACTGTGTGCCTTCTGATTTTTACATTTTTGTCTTAATGTACACACACATACCACATGACTTTTGCTGAAAAAAATCCTAGCCATTACCTTTCAAAAGTTAAGCTGCTCACCTACAGAGCAAATTATGTATTTCTATCTTGTCATATATGATCACCATTTTCTACAACATATTATCAAATATTTCACTACATATCAAATGCTCATAGGTATAAATGGCAAGATTAAATACCTATCTAGATTGAATTGTTTCTGAATAATTTCTATTATAGAAAAAGGACATTATTATTATAGCATTCCCAAAAGCAGAGCCATGTTTGACACCAAATTTTAATATAATACTCTTGAAGCCCTGCATTTTAATGCGTAGGGCCAGAGTGCTCCAGGGAATGCCCCCTGAGCTCAAAATTTAATGGCAGGAGTGATACCCTGGGACCCAATGTGCAAAGAGCACTTTGCTTTTCCCAATGGAAAAAAAATCTTCAGTGTTAGTAGGGAGGACATTTTTCACGAACCTTTAATGAACAGCTCCAGCAGCTTTCTTCACTAACAAGTATTCAGCTAATGCGTTGTAAAAGCCCATTCATTTATATGTTGTTAAAGAGTGGGAAGTCATTAAGAATTATATATTTAGTAAACTTCTGTAAATTGTTCTATTGATATTTTATTAATAACTTCAACATTTGGGCAAAGACCTTAACTATTTCATAACATCTTTTCTCCTGTGCTCTGCTCGTTATACAAATGGATAATTCCACATTCTATCAAAACAAATAAAGACACCAACTTGGAATTCCAACCTACCCAAAATGACCAAATAGCTCAATGGTCACAGAAAAGTAGTCAGACTTGACATGGACTTTAGAAATGCTTGTTGATTTTAAGACAGCCCTGATGCTAATAGAATCAAGCAGCAGAACCTCAATTTAAAAAAAAAAAAAAAGTTAAAAAATAAGTGAGATAATGCATAAACAGTCCATAGCATAGACCTTAAAACATAATGAAGACATATTACACAATAAAAATTAAGCAGCCCTGGCTGGTGTGGCTCAGTGGATTGAGCGCAGGCTGTGAACCAAAAGGTTGCCAGTTCGATTCCCAGTCAGGGCACATGCCTGGGTTGCAGGTCAGGTCCCTAGTGGGGGGTGCACAAGAGGCAACCACACATTGATTATTCTCTCCCTCTCTTTCTCCTCCCTTTCCCCTCTCTCTAAAAATAAATCAATAAAATTTTTTAAAAATTATGAGGCTTAAAAAAAATAAGCAGCCTAAATAATTAATACTTTTTTTCTCTACCCCCCCCTTTTCCATTTATATTTTTATGGATTCATAAAATTTAAAAAGAGCAAGTGAGGAATGGCATCACATTAGCTTTATAGCTCCAACGTGAGAGAAAGGCTTAAAAATGACCAGAGCTGTCAGTGCTTTCGCATCCAGCCGTTAGCTGATGGGAAGGTACCCTCACCTCACAGACGGTAAAGAGAGCGGACCCTTGACTTTCCACCACCTAACGCTCTGCACACAGTGCTAATGGGAAAGAAAAATCAGTGCCTACTTCCCACCTGGAGCTGAAGTTATTTACTGCAGGGCAAGGATTTGGTCTCATTCACACATTTGTCTCAGAGCCTCTAATAAAATGTTGAAAGAATAGAAACTTCTGACTTACTATAATTTGGCTGAGATATTTTTAATAAGTTGAGAAATATGAAGAGATGGGAGTCAGGTGGCAATAAAAAAGAGATTGGCACCAGGTCTCTTTTAAGTAATTCCTTAAGTAATTATTATTTAGGTCATCCTTAATTTTACATACAGCATAAAATTTGGTTCAAGGAAATAATAGTATTTGCTGAAGGAAACTTTATTTCATATATGATTTCTATATAAATTTCTAAATCTGTAATTCAGGAGCATCAACAAATAAGAGAAAATATCTTAGTTTTGATAACAGAATTCCACGCCAGTTTAGTAATTCAAGATCTGTTTAGATACAGATTGCACTTTCATTGTATGGCAAGAAGTATGATTTTTATATAGAATAAACACAGAAATTACAGAATTATCAATGTAGAATGGATGGATATCAATGCTGACCAAGGAAAAAAGTTTAATATAAGTCAATGTAGCCACTTGACCCTTCGACTCTGAAGGGTATTTTCAGAGCATACAATGTAGCAAGACTTTTAGTCCTGAAATTCATTCTGAAGCAATACAAAAGGAATGTAAAGGTAACAAAGATAGTGCAGCAAAACAATGTTTCCTGGGCTTTAAAAAAGAAAAGAAAACATGATCGATGTTTAAACATTACAATGCATACACACATAGATCTAGGCATGTTATATATGTATATATGTTTTAAACTGTGGTCCTGTATGCAGCTTTGCTTTGAAACTTCCCCTCCCTCCCTGTTTTGTTTCGTGGTCATTTATAAGGTTCAGTAGATTTTGCTGAAGCACCACAACTAAATACTGTAAAAGCTTGATACAACAAAACAATTAAAGAAATTGAAATTGCCAAAGTGCATAGCTAGAATATTTGGAAATCACTCTTGGTTTTATTGGTGTAGCTTGCTACTGTCCATATCATTCTCTCATTGATTCTGTGAGTTACCTCATGTTCTTCCAGTAAATTCTCATCTTGCTTATTTCAGCTAAAGACAGTTCCTATGCTTGCATCTAAAAATATTAAGCAATACACCTAGGACACTTTACTGTTTTTCTTTTCATTGGAAAACAATGTCACATCCACCACCCCTAGTACAATGGGTCTCACACACTTGAATGTAGACCAAGGTCACCTGGGAGACTTGTTATAATACAGAGGACTGGGTCCCACCCCTACAGGTTCTGACTCAATAAGTCAGGGTGGGGTCTAAGAATCTTCATTTTAACACATTCTAGGGTGACGCTGCTGCTGGTCCTGGGACCACACTTGAGAATCAAGGACCTAGTCATCACTATTCCTGTTGCTTCCTTCAATGGTTTTCTCAATAAATATCATTTTACTTCCTGTTTTTCTTGTGAACTTATACATTTTGAAATTCTTATATAGCATCAGACAATTGAAATCATAAGGCCTTAGCCATGAAGCAGACTTATTTCATAATCTAAGCTCAGATAAATAATTGCTGACTCAACCCACTTATTCTCTCAGTTCCAGCAACAACAGTTCCCCACTGTCCTTCCGAGCTGTGCCTCTCCATTGTGCATCCACTCACCTAGAATCTTGCAGAAAAGCAGATTATGTGACTCAGCAGATCTGGGGCAGGGCCTGAGAGTCTGCATCTTCACAAGCTCACAGGAGATACTTACATTGCTCATCTCTGGACCACAGTTTTAAGTAGCAAAACTTCGGGCATTTGTAACATTTTACCACCTCAATTTTTTTTAAAGCTGAACTGAGAAAATTCTTCTTACTTCTCTCTTCTTGTCCACTTTCCGCCCAGTATTTAATATCCAACTCAATCTTCCTTCCTCATGACCTCTTCCAGAAAGGTATAGATTTCTCTTTTCAGTGACCGTGTTGTATATACTGAATATAATTCCTGTGAAATGAACCACAAACTTCTATTTTGTCTATTGAGTTTTGCTGAATGTTTATATGCAGGTGTGGCAGGGGGTGGGGCCTGTTGTTAAATGACGTGACAGGGAAGCCTTGCAGCCCCAGTAGAAAGGAAATGGTCGTCAGAGTCAGAGCTGGATTAAAATTGAATCTCCACTCACTGTGAACTACAGTACTTACTAATACCTTCGACCTCAGTCTCATTTTTAAAGCAAAAATTACAGTATCTACCTTTCATCCTTTTTCTGGTTAGGATTAAATGAAATTAATGAAGAGAACACCTAACAAAGTCCTGGTACAAAGCAGGTGATGAACGAATGCTGTTTATATTTCCCTTTTATGGTCTATGCATCAATTCTCTGCTAACGATTGACCTAAAACGTTAGTGTGCACGAGCGGGACCTGAGGAGAGTTCGAAAAAGGCAGCTGCCCAACCCTCTACCAGTGAGATGCCTGGGGCCCATAACCCCCGCTTTTATGCAATTCCCGTGTGATTCAGTCACGATAGCTCGGGCACCTTACTGCAAGAAGCATTAGCTCTGACTTTCTACAAGGAGTGATTGTTTACGGTCACCATGGGTCCTGCTACAACATTTCCCACATATTGGTATGCAAAAGATACAAGCTATGTGATACAGTATTAGCTATACTAATAGCAACAATAATAACAGTAATAAATGCAAACTATTTATAATGATTAATGGTTTATTGTTTTTATTATGTGTTGCTTTATTGTTTTTATTGTGAATTGCATTTTATGGTAGTTCTCTATTAACCTAATTATTTTGTTCCATTACTGGATCATCATAGAAACAGTATAGAAAGTTCCCAATTCCTCAGTTTGCCTTATAATAATAAATTTCTTGGTTTGGACTTCAAAAGTAAATGCAGCTACTTGTCCAATGACTAAAACCCATGTAATTACTCACCTCATTGCACATGAAAGAAAATTCTTATTTTCACGACACCAAGGCTTTAACTTCTTTTGTTAGTTAAACATTTTAAATTGTTTTTTTATGACCAGTGACCACAATATCCCAAGCACCATGTTAGGCAATGGAGACACGCAAGACAGGTGTGTCCCTGCTGCCATGGGGCTTTCATTCTGGTGGAAAGACATACAATTGCCAGATAAACAGATACTTAGTAGGACTTCCATATGGAGGAGATGGAACCGCTCAGGTACAGGATGGTGGCTGCGCTGTTGGCTCTGTGCTGCACTACTCAGATGTGCCTGCAGGACTAAGGGACCTAGTCTCCCAACTTCCAGGAATGCTGTTGGCTGATGCCCACCTGTCGCACCTCTCCAGTAACATCACTCAGATAAAGAGAAACTCCTGGCCCAGTAAGAGGATACAGAAGCTGAACCCTTCCACCAACTTGGGACCACGCTAAGGGCCCTGCTCTACAGCTCATCGTTTGAATGAATCCTTTTTGGGACTACATCCCTGTTTGTTCAGCTTCTCTTCGTCCAGTGCTGCTCTCTTCCTTTCCCCCACATATGTTGATCCCCAATACACTCCTTGCACACTAATCTGCTCCCAGAGTCTGCTTCCCATGGAGCCACACTGCACTGGGCTGGAAATGGAAACGGAATGTCTGCTTGACTCTCTTGGCAACCCCGTGCATACCAGAATACATAGAAAATTTCCTGCTCCCATTAGCTTTTACACTCGTATAATGACTTAATTTATAAGCCAGACTCTCTATAAATTCATGTCTACCATTTATTCAGCTCAAAATTTAAAAAAAAAATAAGATTGGCTTTTTGCCTCAAAGACAAACTCATTACTTTCTCAAAAAAAAAATTTATTTGAAATACAAGTAATGACTTACCTATTTTAAGAAAGAAAATCTGGAATATTTGAAGCACTCTACTGGGAAATGCATGTGCTATTTTCAAGTGTCTTAAAAACAATCACAGCAAGTTACATTTTTAGAGCATTTTCTATGTACCAAATACGGGAAATGCTTTTATATTCATTATCTCATTTTACCCAAGGAAACCTTTATGAGTTGTGAATTATTATTATCTCATTATACTGAGGAAAAAACTGAGGTTTAATTGGGGTAAATAAATGTATCTAGTGGACCAAATCCAAAAGGTGATACGTTCTTCAGTTAAAGCCAGGCTCCGGACATCTGACCCTCAGCAGCGCCGACTGCGGCCTTCCGCAGCACTGAGGACCTCCTCTGAGGTCAGGGGCCACTTCATGTGCTCAGTTGGAAATCCCCCTTCTCTTTCCGCATCCCACAAGGGACTCGGTACATTTAATAAAGACAACCAGGTAGTAGTCAAATGTGTACATTTCAAACATAACCAGACACTTTTTCCTTCTTTAAAAAGAAAAGAATATTTTCTTCTGCAGAGTGATATATTCCACTATCGCAATGATCACTTTTATTTTGGCCTGGTTTATTATCGGTCCAAAATTAACACGCTAGTGGGATGATGCTTAAATCAAGTACCCAAGTGAGGCAAGGGCCATTTGAGACTTTTAATCCCACCTAATATGGGATTGAAACAAGGAATAAAACTTTCAAGTATTAGGGTAAGACAGTATAAAAGAAAAGGAACATAAGGAAGAGAGACAGGGTGCATTGGGTACCACATAGGATTTTTCATTACCCTTTCTAAACCCTATTTCATTTTGAGCTATGGAGATTAATCACATGGTTTGATCCACAACATATCTATCATATTTCAATCATTCATAATTAAACAATGCATTCAACCAAATTTATGATGGATATTCTTTTTAAAAATAGGTTTGAAAAAAGCTGCATGTTACAGGAAAGTATTGTCACTGGTAGCACTGGGGACACAGTCATTTCAGGTCAAATCGCTGCAGGGAAGAAAAATTTATCTTTCTGAGTTTTGATCTACACAGTGCTGAACTGAAGTCAAAAAATTTTAGAATCATAAAAGTAAATTAAAGAAGACAGAGCTGAGTTGATGCTGAGTCAATTTAGGAAAGACTGGGTAGCATCAGAGAAACTGCACAGCTTCACAACAGTCAGACAAAGCAGTAGAAGCTTAGGCCCTTCACTGCTCATCAAGATCAAAATCCGAGTGGGAAGTGGAATCGAAATAGATTCTCCAATTTGGTAGTATCATTAGAAGGATTAGGTTAAATTGTCAGTAAGTTTATAAAATGATGATAAGATCTACGTGTGCCATAATAATACAGAATTCGAAAGAGGAGGAGAATGAAGAAAATGCTCAGTCATGGAATCTTAGAAACAAAATTTTATAAAACCATATTCATATCAGAGTATATAGTCTGTCAAATAATAAATTTAAATTCTGCATATAAAGAAAACTCTAATTTTCTTATTTTTATAAATTCACTCACCACTCTGCAAATCTAGAGAGATGGCTGTGTCTCCTTTCACCTGATCTAGGAATAAATTCCAAAGGAGACTGTAGTACCTCCATTTCTGTAATTCAGTGATAATTGCAACATGTATGAAATCTAAATAAGGTCTATGCTTAGTGCATTAATAATATGATCTGTTCTTTATCTGGTTCATATCTGCCATGGAGCCTACATCAGTAGGAGAAAACAGTCTGGCAACTAGTTGTTTAATGAACTTTTTATAAAATAAGAGCATTATTACAAAGCCATTGTTATGGGTTATGTCTCCCCAAAATTCCTATGTTGAAGTCCTGACTCCGATGCCTCAAAAGGTGACTGTATTAGAAATACACCTTTGAGGAGGTAATTAAGTTAAGCTGGGGTTATTAGGGTAGATCCCAATCCAATATTAAATCTACTATTTAAGAAGAGGAAATAAGACAAACAGAAGGAAGACCAAGTGAAGGCAGGGAGACTACTAACATCTACCAGGGAAGGAGGCCTCATAGAAAGTGACCCTGCCAACACCCTGATCTCAGACTTCTGGTTTCCTGTGCTGTGAGAAAAGTGATTTCTCTGGTTTCAGTCACTCAGTCCCTAGTACATTTCTATGGTAGCCCTAGAAAACTATTACAGGCATATAGATAAAGCCAGTTATCAAATGGCATAACTACATAAAATCATTCATGCTTGTAGTTATCCGACAGCCAATGTTTATAACCAGAGCAAATGCTCTAATTGTTGCAGTCATGACTCAAGCAATTAATCCATCTCAGTACCTCACTTACCCAGTTAGTCATCTTCCAGGCTAATATTTACCTAACATTCCAAGTTAGTGTACATTTCTCCAAGAAAAAAATAGTACTTCTTAATCTTAATAGGCAGAGTACTTAGAACCAAGCCTACCTAATACACATTAAATGCTTTTAGAATGAAATAAGTCTATGACGTAGGGAATGAACAAATGCTTCTTTCACTGAATAATAGCAGCAGCAGAACATCAAGTGAACCTAGATAATTACAATATGAGGTGCCCATTCACCATATTCACTGTCATAGAGTAAATAAATAGTGGTACAAGGGGCCTGTTTTGAAAAAAAAAAAAGATTTAGCAGAAAAACTGCTCGAAGTGAAGGTAGAAGTTATGAGTTCTAGTGGCAGTGTCCCACTCTGAGTAAATCATTTACCTTCCTCGTCTGTTCTTCGGCGGCACCCTGGTGATATACGCCTTTCTTGCCTCACACACACTGTGCATTTACTCCTCAAGGGTAAAGAAATAAGCAAGATAATATAACTGAACATATTTTGTAAAACATCCTTTATGAGCTTTGACGTATCTGGGACCAAACCCGACGTTGTACTGTTTCTGGCATCCCTCAGTTTGAAAAATGGAAGCCATATACGAGCAAGGATTGGTGAGAGGTAGTAAATGCACGAGACCGTATATCAGAGGGCACCTGAGTTCGTGTGCTGTTTTCAACACAAAATGTATAATCTGGGTCCAACCACAGTCATTGTCAGAATAAAATGAAGATTCTAAAGTATGTTGCGAATGATTAATTCTGTACATTTCTTGCATTGCTATTATTTGTCTCTTAATTTTCTGCACATAGTAGAGAGTAGGATATTAACCAATTGACAATGGAAGCTGTAACCAGGCATATTATAAGATATAAGCAAACAATTATCAAACAAAAGCAAAAAAAATAATAACGCAATTGTGTAGAGTGTGAACCAAAACCTGGCTAGGTTATCAGTAAAAGTGTACGTGTACATTCAATCACTTAATTAAATTTAATTAAGTTTAATTACTCAGTTTATAACTACAAAATTTACGGTAGAACTTAATAAAACTCTTTCCTTTCTTTAGAGGTCACAGTGCTCAAGGGTCTGGCTGTCCAAAGCATCGTTACTGTTTCCAGTGACTCTAGGCCAAGCTGTTCATATGCAAATGATTTTCCTTACTCATGATTTAGACTAGGGGAAAAAATTCTTTTAAGATATTATATCAATGGTTATTTGTAATTGTCTCCACTTCACATTCCTTTGTCTTTTCACTGGAAATTTAGCATTATAAAAAGAAAGAGGTATATACATGGGAAATACCTCAGTAAAATTTTCTTTGAACACCTATAGCTTTAGATTGGCATTATTTTGTGTTTAACTATTCACCCTTGAACCTAAGCATAGATGATATTAATAAAATGTTAACTATGAAAAATATTTCTCACAAATAACCAAGGTCCAAACTATGAGTATTCCAAGCACTAGCCCAAGACAAGTCAACTTGAGTAAGCTGTCGGATGTGGGGCTTCACAGCCCTTGGCAAGATGGTAATTCAACCAACATCTGCTGAGGTCACAATGCATGCAGAAAAGTCCGCAGCCAATATCTTCACAGAACTTATAGTTTTGTAAAGAAAATACATGTATACTTCTATAACAATAGTCCAAGGCATAATATATCTTATAGGTAAGATAAACATTGCACGTTTCCTACACATAACTATAGCATCCATCATGCAATGGCTCCATGTCTGGATGGAGTCCACATTCGAATGTATAAAATATTGGATAGTTTCCATCACGTTTTGTTATGTGGGAAATGTGTTTTTCTGGTTTTTTAAAATTAAAAATAGCTAAAATTCATCACAGCACTTTCATGAAACTGCTTAATGACTGGCTAGTGCACTGTACACCGAGTGCACCTGAAATCATCCTGAGAGGTTTAAATTACTGGACATGCTTCATTGACGAAGAAACGTGACCTCAGTGAGGCTTCACAGGACATGCCAGACCAGTTTCAATAAACAAACCTGCTCCTCCTTGACTCTCACACAGTACTCCTATTCACAATGCTACCTTATCATTAAAAAGTAATCAGCATTATTTCTTATAACTGCAGGTGTATCTACAATTATCTTTAATTAAAAGCTTAATTTAAAAAATAGCTAATCTGATAAAATAACTACCCAGCTTATAAAATGGGCATGCAAAGTAGCCAAAATTGTTTGTCACAAAAATAACAATTTCAGTTTAGCAAGATGAATACACTGCATGCTAAAGTCACTGAGATTCTATTAAAACTCTTCCATAAAAAGCATAGCCACAAAATGTTCACCTATTGTCTTTAGACCACTCTTTTCTGGAACATTCTGGAAGATTCCATATTTCAGAAATGAGCAGCTTTTTTCAAAGACAAGAGATATTCAGACACAAGAGATATGTTCACTAAACATTAGCGAGCATAATTGCTAGATCACTTGGCCAAACTGGCTTAAATATACTAGAAGGGTCATTTCCTGGATATTGCATTTGAAAAATTTAATCAGACTTTTTACATGCCAAGCTGCAATGTAAGTTGTATGCTTGTCATAACTAAGTTGCTTCAAATACAAATACATCCAAAAACTGTATATAATGAAAGTAAGCTGAAAATCCAATGCAGACAAGGCAACAGTGAAAAATTGTACTACTTTAATTCTAAATAAATACTCAACAATACAAACCACGTTAAGATTAATTTGTATCTTCAACAGAGGTCTCAAGTAATGGTACAATTGTGGGATTCACAGAATTCATACTCTCAAAGTTTAAATTCCTCCAGAAAAAAAGGCAATTCAAAAATCAGGTTATGTGTGAGAGATTTGAGAGATTTAAGCTAATTTTCTTTCCAAATATGGAATAAAAACAGTGCCAACTTGAAGAGAAAGAAAAGAATTGCTCATGCTCTTCTCACTGACCCTGAAGTGGGGGGTTTTCTTTTATAGATACTTTGTTTCATTATCTCGTGTTTTTCACAGGAGCCAAATAAAAGGAATGTGTGGGTGTTTCCTTATCTGAGCTCGGCCACAGACCTTTCCAGGAGGCAAGAAAGAAAAGACGTCACAGCACAATAGACACCACGGCTTTCTTCCTCCCTGCAAGGCTAAGTCTGAAATGACTTCAAATCGGAGGGACTTGACCACCCTTACCTCTCTTGGCACATATGAAATAAAACCTGAAGAAGAAAAAAGTAAGACAGAAGTTACCAGTTTCCTGCTTGAAATCTATGGAGTCCCTTCCATTCCTGATCTAATAAGCTGATGAATATATTCGAATACGGACATGAGCAGAGTTCACCAAAGTATATTGCAAAGGGTTTGTGGTCAAGTTTACTTCCATTAAGGTGAGCAGAGCCCAATTTTCACAACCCATTCAACCCTGTTCCTGTGGAGGACATGGTGAGTCTGAGGTTTGCACCTTCTGAGGTGAGAAATGTAATTTGCAGCCCAGATGGGAGAGTTGTCTTCAGATTCTTGGATTCCAAATTAAGAGACTTCTTTGGATCTTTGATTTCTGCAATGTAATTGCTGCCTAACCTATTTTTACAGGAGTGCCTTCATCTTAACCTGATGAGGACGCAGCCACTATACAGGTCTCTATAGTTTCCTGTCACTAAAGATTTCTGTACAACTTCCTCAAGTATTAAGTGTGGAATATTGAATTGTAATACAGTCTGAGCTTTTTATCTACTTCACAAATATCATCAGTAAAAATTGGGAGGCATACATAGTTCCAGAAACTTCTACTGAATATTTTCTATGAAAGTTGCTTTTCTATTAGGTAAGAGGCTCCCCTAGAAACATTTCAGTCTAATTCCATAATCTGCAAATCCTTTTGCATTATTAAGAATCATTTATCCATGTTTTATCACTTCAGGCTTATATTTGGTTAAAAGCTCTGGAGTTCTACGTGGAGGGCCATGGAGCCTCATCTGAGGAAACAGATAAAGAACATAACCCTCATCACAGAAAGTTCTACTGAACAGCACTGTCTATAAACTTTATTACATACATATAAATGTAAAATGAATAGAAATCTGATTCTACATTTGATTGCAATTCCTTTTATGTACTTACATATATTGAGTATAATTCAATGTCAATAGATGTATTTAGGTCAGGGGTACCAATCTCATTTATACCGGGGACCACATCAGTCTTGAGGTTGCCTTCAAAGGGCCGAATGTGATTTTAGGACTCTATAAGGTAACTACTCCTTAACACTAAAGCAAGAGCTTGGTGCTGCCACTGGGTAGAAACAAGGTGCCAGGCCAGATAAAACAAGGTGGAGGGCCGGATTCAGCCCACAGGCCTCGTGTTTGCCACCTGTGAGTTAGGCTATCTCATGTATATAGTCTCCACTGTCTTGCAAAAAAAGTTGCAACTATGAAATTATCATTAAGTCTTTATTGGTGATGTAATATTTTAATGAAATAAATGCATTTTAGAAGAAATTCTCATTTGTTTGTTTTATCAAATTATATACATATTTTAAAGATTTGGACATATGTTGTCACCTTTTACAAAGATTCATATTTTATATAATTCATACCCTTCTAACATAGCTGCTTGTTATGTATTCCAGTAAAATAACAGTAAGATACAGGAAAATCATGGTATCTATCAGAAATAGTAGAAAAAAGGGGCATACAAAAGTGAAATAAAATCTCAGGATGGCAGCTATTTAAGAAGGGCCCCAAAACATATGAAAGGATGCTCAACATCACTAGCCATCAGAGAGATGAAAATTAAAACCACAATAAGATACCACTTCTCACTGGTCAGAATGGCCATCATAACCAAATAAACAAACAAGTGCTGGCAAGGTTGTGGAGAACAGGGTAGCCTGGTGCACTGTTGGTGGGAATGCAGACTGGTGCAGCCACTGTGCAGAACAGTTTGGAATTTCCTCAGAAAACTAAAAATGGAACTTCCTTTGGACTCAGCAATTCCACTGCTGGGATTATATCCTAAAAACCCTGAAACACCAACCCAAAAGAACATATGCACCCCAGTGTTCATAGCAGCACAATTTACAATAGCCAAGTGCTGGAAGCAACCTAAGCACCCATCAGTGAATGAGTGGATCAAAAAACTATGGTACATTTACACAATGGAATTCTATGCAGCAGAAAGAAAGAAGGAGCTCCGACCTTTTGCAAGAGCATGGATGGAGCTGGAGATCATTATGCTAAGTGAAATAAGCCAGGATGTTAAAGACAAATACCATATGATCTCACCTATACTTGGAACCTAATCACCAAAACAAATAAACAAGCAAAATATAATCAGAGACATTGAAATAAAGAACAAACTCTCAGTAACCAGAGGGAAGGTGGGACAGGACAACAGCAGGAGCGGGGAGGGCCATCCAGAAACAGGTGTAAAGGACACATGGACAAAGCCAAAGGTGGGGTAGGATCGAGTGTGGGAGGTGGGGATGGCAGGGGTGGGTGGGAGTGGTAGGGAGAAAATGGAGACAACTGTATTTGAACAACAATAAAAAAAGAGAGAAGAAAAAAAGTCTAGAAAACAACAGAGACTAAAAAGCCAGTGAACTTTATGAACACTTAAAGAATTTTAAATGGATCCCAAAAAATCAAGAAGAAGCTGGACAATGTTAGCAAGATGATGAGCCAAAGATTCTCTATTAAAAAAAAAAAATCACCAGGAAAACAATTTTAAACCCGTAAGAATATCATAATCAAACATGAAGTGAGTTAAAATGTATCATGACTTTGATTTGTCTGTAGAGTGTAGGAAAAGAATATTGATTTGCCCTTGCCCCAAGGAACAAATAAAGGATTTTTAGCATACACAGTATGCAATCATGTCACAAATTTAAAAGGAGATCCTATTGACAAAGAACAACATATTTTCAAACCATGAAATAGAGAAACCATAATACATAAAAACTGTATTAAAAAGATACAGAATTAGTAAATTCTTACGTTATCATTTAAGCAGTATTTCTGTTTTCTGCATATAAGTTACAAATACTTTTGAGTTCCTTCCAAAGAACAAACATGTAAGAAACATGTGGAATAATAACCATTCATATGTGCCTACAAGTCTGTGTGAGCACATATGCATGTCTTAAACAGCTTGATATTCAATTACATGGGTTCCAGTATTAGCTGGAGATGGAAATCAAGACGCCAAACCACGCAGTTTATAAGGAAAGCATCTGCATTTAGACCTCACACATACCCTGATTTGCATTGTTATTGAGCATTTGTAAAATGGTCCTCACCAGAAACAGCAAATTGCAAAAGAGGTGCGTCTTGATGAGTACAGAACGTAAAATTCTTGATACACTGTTGTTTTGAGTGTTATCTTTCCATGATTTTTCTTTCAGTATCACATTCATTCCTAACAAAAGAGTTTTAAATGGAGGTTTCAGGGGTGGGGCCACAGGCAGGGAGGGCGGGCCTAAGAGTAGTAAGGAGAGAGGAGCAAAGGGGCCAGACACAGCAGGGTCCTTTCCTCATGACCACAGAAATTCCATTTTAACAAGATTCTAGCAAGCTTTGTATGCTAGAATTCTGTTTCTCAACTGATCGTCCTTTTAGCTAAGATTTCAAGGAAATCTTAAATATATGGTTATACCTAATAAAATCATAAGTATATGGTTGTAAATATAAAAATTAGATAAATTAGATAAACAGGATTGTTACAGTTTAATCCTTTAAGAGATGGAGAGAGAAGAATATACAACCCCTAGGAGCACATATCAAAGATAAGGCCATTCTATTTGCATATTTCTGAGTTCAGTCCATTCACAGTTATCCTGAATGATTTGTAATTGAATATATTGCCAAGTAAGTCTTTGGTGAAATATTTAAGAGAGGAAAAGATGATATAAAGTAGCAAAAATCAGAGGTAAGAGTGGCAACAAAGTCAGACTACTATTAAGTGAGCAAAACATTTACTATCCAGACAATGCCTTCTCTTCAATATGTATAGGAAATTAGAGAGCAAGTTATAATAGGACCAATGTTATTGTGAGCATATTAATTATATGAGAAGTGCAGGAATGAGCATTAGCACGTAAAAAGAAAATTCCATCACTGAGATTATGAAGGAGTTCATACACATAATTACATAGTACTTTTCCAGTCTTAACACAATAAAGCTTTCAAATAGGAAGAAAAATAGACCAAAGCATACTATTATCCACACATCTCTATGTGAATTTGAAATGCTTTTAAGTTTCCAGAAGTTTATAGAAAAGAAAATACAAACTTTAGAGTAGCCATGAATTACAATAACAAGAAATGTATTGTAGTTGGTTGTGAAATGATTTTCTCACATATCCTCTACTGCTTATCAGTTACATGCACAATATTACTTATTGCTTAGCAATTACTTTCATATTTTTAAGATTTTTAATATGTAAATTTAAGGTGACATTTATAGTAAAAGTTTGAAGATGCAGATATAAATGCTTCAAAGCGAAGAGTTATATTTTCAAAATACTTTACTTATATTTCCTTTAGCACTGTGTCAGTCAGGATATGCTAGGTTTTGCTACAGTAACAAAATCCTAAAATTTAAGTGACTTAAAGAAACTATGTCTTACTCATGCTACATGTTCATTCAGGTCAGTGATCCTCCATTCTGAGTCATCCTCACTCATGGTCTCAAGTTATCAGAGCTTCCATCATCTAAGATGCAGCATGTAGTTTCTCATTTTCATGACTATGGTAAATAACATGTTATAACCTTAATTTGGTGGGGCTGGTGGGGGGGAATGGCTAGAGAGTACTGCAATCCTTCCAAGTAATTGAGAATAGGAAAAGAAGAAATATTATAAACAGATCTAATCACAACAAGGATTTGATATGTTCTATTTTAAATTATTTATTTCCTCCTTTCTCATTTGGGTTCCTGGAAAGAAAATGTTGAATCTTATCTGTATTTCCAGAATTTACACTAGGCACTCAGTAAGTATGTGTTGAATGAGTAGCAAGGACATATAGCAGTATAACATATTTTAGCATGTTCAAGAAGAGGAAACTGAAAAGAGACTTTGAGTTGACATAAAGTTCATGTGTAATCACTCAAAAGTGTCTCAGAAATATGGCAACTTGAGGTGATAAAATGAAGGATATGTATGGACAATGCCATTTCCAAAAGACTGACAAGGATTCCAGGGAGAGATTTAGGACAGCAGCTTAAAGTAAGTTATTCTATAGAGGGAGGAGAGTACAGCAAGTGTGGAGCAAAAACAGATGGCAGGAAAGAGTGAAGTTTTAAGACAGAAGATGAGTAATTGATGACATGTTTAGGAGGCACCAGGAAGAAGTGGGATCATAAAATAGATAAGTGGGATTTTGGACAGCAATCCTTTGGAGATAGAGATGTGAATTATGATGGTTATAAATAAAGCTGTGATGGGTAATGGAAGAAGGAAAAGCTGAAGATGTGCCTTCCTAACGGTCCTTATTTCATCTGCAGAGTAGAAGCCAGAAAATATTCTGAATGTAGGAGCAGGCATTGGACAAAGACTTGAAATGTATGACAAAATTTAGAATGCCGTTAGAGGAAGGATGTTCCTGGGGATTAGAAGAATGACTGAGAAGCACGGAGAATGAATGTCCATTTGGAACTGAAATTTTAAATGGCAAAAGCAAACACTCATTCCCAGTTATCAGAACCATCTATATGACTTTGTGAAGCAATATCATAATCCCACAAACCATCTGGTAACATATCCAGGGCAGGAACCTAGAAAATGCAAGCAGATGACCTCTTTCTGACACACAGTAAAAAGTGTGATGCTTAACTCCCTATACCAAAAAAATCTAAAACTATGGTTGACCATTTTGACTTAATTATTGAGAACAAAGTATAAACATCATGGTGAAATGACTTCTACCAGTGACCATTTTAGATCTACTATCATTGGATAGTGTTAGAAGAAGGCTGGAATTTATTCATATATATATATATATTTTATATATATATATTATATATATATATATAAAGTACAAATTCTAAGAGATCTTTATGTCTCATAGAATCTAATACCTCCTTTGAAATGAGTGGGTATTAGCCTTTAAAAATCAAAATAGGCAGCTTTGCATTTTGCCCAAAATGTAGCTAAATCTTCCTTGGCTGTTTGCAGACACTGTGCTACCTTGGGTATATTGATGGGATTTAGTATTGGTCTCACAGCCATGGGGAGATCTGAAAATGAAATGTCATGATACTAAGCCCAGCACCTCTTTTAAACTCCCATTGATTAGAAATGTCTGAACGATAACAAGGCATTCGTTGCAAAACATGGTAAGTCCCAGATAAGTTTCTGCTGTATGGAAATGTATAGAAATAGTTAAAACAGCATTGGTGTGGAAATAAAGTGTCTAGTCAGGAAGCACTGAATTTAGGGGAAAAATGATGAACTCAGTCTGAGATGACAATGGGAATACCAGCAGAAACGCTAGGAAACAATGCCTATGGAGAAAGTAAGTGTCTCATTGGCAAGGAAACTACTTATGAATTGTATGCAAGCAAACAAATGTACTGTGTAATATCATTTACATGGCTTGGACATATGACTAATATTTTACAGAGGTTATAAGACAAAATTAGATATATGTGTAAGCATAAGGTTCAATGAAAAAGTAATCATAACGACGAGCTAAGTTTTCAAACTTCTTTGTGGGGCAACATTTTTCACTTGAATGGTAGGAAGAATAGAGCTGTGAGCCACAGGACACGATGAGGTTGGGGTTCCCATGATTATTAAGAGTCACAGACAGTTAACTGGCTTTAAGAAGATCCTCTTTGGTGACATTCCCAGTGTTATCTTGGAAAGTATTCACAGTTGAAATTCTTTCATTTTTCTAAAAAAAAATCAGGAACTAATAAAGCAAGAACTAAATACGCCTTCACTAGACCAAAAGCCTGGTAATTTTATTCTTACAGACTAGACGACTTTTATGATTTTCCACAAAAGTATGCCAAGCCTTCCTTGAACTAACCTCTCAATGACTTCCAAACTACTTACTTTGTAGACACACATTACACTCCCAGACACACACGGCCATATTCATGGAATTAACACCATAGTTGTAGTTCCAGGCAATATAAGTATTTCATGGTGCGTGGTAGTTCCCTAAAGGATGTACTTCCCCATGTTGTCTATACACATGCCACTCAACCAGATTTCAATGATTCATTACTATCATCATTTATTAGACTATTTCTTGACACTTAAGTAAGAGCCAACTTCCAAGATTCATTGCTGTTTATTTATATCCTCACCCAAGGACACGTTTATTGATTTTAGAGAGAGAGGAAGGAGAGAGGGGGATGGGAGAAAGGGAGAGGGAAGAGACACAGAGAGAGAGAGAGAGAGAGAGAGAGAGCGAGCGAGCGTGAGCGAGCAATCTGCAAGAGAAAAATCCATTGGTTGCCTACCATACATGCCCTGACCTGGGATGGTACCTGCAACCTAAGTCTGTGTCCTGACAGGGAACTGAACCCACAAGTTTTGGTGTATGGGATGACACTCCAACCAAGTGAACCAACACCAGGGCTTATTGTTGTTTATTTTAAATGACAAAGCAATGACAAAAAGTCTTAAAAATTCTTTCAAAATGGGACAAACGCCAACGCTCTTGCATGCCCTGCTCGCTGTAGGGAGCCGGAAAGGCACTGTGCTGGCCTACGTTGTCTCACTGTGCATCCCTCTGCCCACCTCCTGCTTCAACTATTAGGGACAAAGAAACAATGATTTAACTTCAGTGTTTTGGATCTTCTTTAGTGGGAATTCATGAAATGAAAATGAATAACTTTGTATTCCTCTGAGACTCTGATAATCAAGGTGATCATTCAGCTGACATATTTGTTTCCTTCAGGTTATAAAAATTGAGAGCCTTCTAATACTGTTTGATTATGCTGCCCCTCTAGAGATTACTGACTATTATTACCTTAAGCCTTTTATTATTCTGAAATACAAAATGTTGATTATTAAAATATTCCATTTGATTTATAAGGATGAAAAAACACACTGCTGTCTTTTGCTGCTCAAAATATAACCAGCTGATGTTGCATCACAAACACATTTGGGAAAGTGGTTAAGTTGTCAAGTTTCAAATAATCAAAGGGATGAAGGGGAAACAAATTCATTGAATAGCACAGAATTTCCAAATTCAGCTAATGGACAAGATGATTCATTGTTTTGATGTGGCAAGACCAAATGGAAAGCCAACAACTGGGAAAGCACAAAAATTCAGGGACTGGAAACTTAAACTTGGGCATGGAAAGCAAGCAATTTGCTGTAATTGGAATGTAATAGGCAGCATTAATTTATAGGAAGATTCCTTTTGGAGCATCAAATTAGCTTAATCAGTTTGGAAACTTATTAATGGTCTTGACAATTTTCCTTAAGGACCACAGCAAGGTATACAAAATAACTGTAACAGTCACTTCAGTATTTGCATAAAATTAGTTTATCTTCACAGCAAATCTGAATATGGTTATAAAGCCTATATTAGAGTAGTTTTTGGAGTAATTTTCAGATTAATGTCTCATTAGTGGCCCCTTAATAATGTGGTTTATTGATTGTTCTCATCTCCGTTCCATTCATAGACTATCATTTCCCTCTGGTAAATCACTCCAATGTCTTATAAACTTAACAGAAGCTATTTCCCTGTGTGCATGGGGAAAAAAAAAAAAAAACGGAAACCATTCAGGGTAGCACAGAGAAGATCAGGCTTTGAGTCAGACATGGTTACTTCATGAACCAGCTGGGTCACCTAAAAGTTACTTGGTTTTGCAAAATCACTTGACCTTTAGTTTTGTTCCCTCATCTTAAAAAAATGAATAAAAAATAAAAAGTAAATGTGGCTCAAGTAACACCTACCTAATCAGTGGGAAGAAATTTTTTACACATAATTTTTCAAAATTCTGTGAAGAACCATTTCAATGTAAGGTTTAAGTAAGTGCATTAAGAGGAAAAGTTAAAAACAGTTTTGTTCTAAATGGACATAGAAATGTGCATCTCATCATCTGTAATGGCAATCTTTTCTATCCTGAATATTACTGAGTCTTTCTCAAATTTTCTTATACATGCTAAAAATAATCCTTATTAACGAAATTTTTACACTTGTTAAACGCAATCTTTTTATAAAAGGTTCTTTGTTCGACTTCCCCAGAGTCCTGAGTGGTTTCTCTTCAACTTTTGAAAATTTAAATTGAAAAGACATTCTAATTTATGATCTAAAAAACGAAAACATTTTTATTTTTCCCTGTATCATGTGTTCAGGTTAAGTTGTTCTGGTTATTTTATTTATGTAGAGTCAGAGAACAATGCATTGGCATTAGGCATAATTTATGATTAATAAACAATTAAGAATACCAGTAATGTTAAAAAAAGGAATTTTGACAAATACAAAGTGCTCACCAAAATCCATAAGAAGTGAAAAATAGTATTTTAAAAGCAATTTCCTAAGGTCAAGTTCTTCTTTATAAGATACTAAAATTTTTTACTTGACCTACTAGAAGCCATAAATTAATCAGTAATTGAACTGTGTCTACTTTACTTAGGAGAGCAAATGAAAAGGTATAACAAAATCTAATAGATTATCACCCTATTTTTAAGGCCATTTTCAAAGTATGTTTAGAATCTGATAACTATTTTTTTAAAGATTTTATTTATTTATCTTTAGAGGGGAAGGGTAGGAGAGAGGGAGAGGGAGAGAAATATCAATGTATGGTTGCTTCTCATGCATCCCTTGCTGGGAACTGGCCTGCAACCCAGGTATGTGCCCTGACTGGGAATCAAACCGTGATCCTTTGGTTCGCAGGCCCACGCTCAATCCACTGAGTTACACCAGCCAGGGCTAGAATTTAATAACTACTTTGCTTAATTCTCTACAAGTGTTGTCTACCACATGGCAGAATTTAATCACTTATTCATTCAATAAATGTTTTGGGACATTTACATTACTGAAAACAATGACAAGCATTGAAGGAGATAAAAAGATGAATAAATCACCATCCCTGTTATGAGATTGTTACTTTTGGATTATGTTTGATTATCCTCTAGATTATCAATGCTGAGAGAGACCTGTGAAAAATTAAAATATGGAGAGGAATCCAAGTTGGGTCACTGGACACAACTCATTAATTCTTAAGGTAAATATGGACTTGTCCACTGTTCTCATCTCAGAGATACCCCTACCATTCCTACAAACGTATTCATTTTCATAGGTTCCCCAAACAGTCAAGCTGGCTCCATCTTTTCACTCATCACAAAGAACATCAGCACTCTGACTTTGTCAAAGTGAGTGGGCTCCAGCTGCCATAAAATCATGGCCAGAAGTGTCATTAAAGGGAGTAAAATTTATAAAACATAGTCTAAGGCAGGGGTGTCAAACTCATTTTCACCAGGGACCACATCAACCTCACGGTTGCCTTCCAAGGGCTGAATGTAATTTCAATTCCTTAACAGTTAGGGAGTAGTTACATTTATACAGTCCCAAAATTATTTCGGCCCTTTGAAGGCAACCTCGAGGCTTATGTGGCTTATGGTAAAAACGAGTTTGCCACCCCTGGTCTAAGGGGTCTGTAGCCCTCCCATCCTTCTAAAAACTTTAAAATGTTTGAATTTAACCAGGCCAAAAGTCATCCCAATAAGTAAGCTGCTCTATACTTTGTAAAAATGATTCCTGTCACGTTACAGTTCTTGCTGCGTTAACAAGGGTATCTCACTGCACCATTCAGTTCCCTAGTCATGAAGATTCATGGGGAAAATTCTCTTCAGTCTCAGTGCAAGAAAATTTTTTCATGTACAAGAGAGTACTGATGGTTATTTAAAAACCAAGGGCCAAATTTACAGACCAAGGTTTTCACGTTTCTACTCCCTTAGAACAGAGGTTGAATTATGTCTTTATTTACCGTTCTTACTCTTCAGGAAATTTCTATTTGTCATATGCTCTCAATGACTAATTGCCTTTTCTTAAAATTTTTTGAAGTATAATTCGAATACAGAGAAGTGAATACATCAAATGTACAACTTGAAAAACTTTTACAAGTGAACAGATACCGTAATCAACATCAACATCAGTAAACAGAATATTTTCCCGTAACTTGCCTACTTCCTTTCCAATAATTGATGTAATCATAAGATAGCTGTGCTTAATTATGAATTCTCTGCAAACGAAATCAAGCTTTTTTGGACTTTTTGGCCTTTTCTGGTCAATATTACATTTGTGAAATAATTCATATTTTAATCTATAATTGTAGTTTACTCATTCTCACTTTAGTCCCTTATGCTTTATTTAATTTAGCATATTTATACAGTTTTAAAACATCTTAAACCAATTACCAAAAAAAAGGCAAAGAAAAGGCAATGATTTCTTAGACATGACAGGCAACAAAAGAATAAAATAGATAAATAAAACATTTCAAAATATTTTTAAATTTCTACATCAAAAGACACCCTCAACAGAGTAAAAAGGCAACCCATAGGATGGGAAATGCTCACAAATTACAAACCTATTCAGGATTCAAGTCCAGAATATGTAGGGAATGTCTGAAACTCAACAACAATAACAACATATACAAACAACCCAATTCAAAAATGAGCAAAGGACTTGAACAAAGAAGATATAAATAAATGGTAAATAAGCACTCTAAGATATTCAACACACTAATAACTAGGGAAGTGCAAAACAAAATCACTGAGTTACCACTTCTCACACATTAGGATGAAAACTATTTAAAACAATGAGCAGAAAATAACCGTTGGTGTAGACTGAAGAAAGGAGCCCTTGTGGCTTGGGAACGTAAAATGGTGTGGCCATGAGAAAACCGTTACAGTGGTTCCTCAAAACCCTAAAAATAGAATAACCATAGGATCCAGCAATTTCACTTCTGGATATATTCCAAAAGGACTGAATGTAGCCCCGGAGAGATATTTGTACATGTATGTTCAGAGCAGCATTACTCACCATAGGAAAAAACAAAAACAAAAAAGGAAAGCAACCTAAGTGTCCACTGATGAATGAATGAATAAGCAAAATATAGTACATGCAAGCAACTGACTGTTTCCTTCCTTCAAAGGAAGGAAATTCTGATATATGCTACAAATGGGTGAGCCTTGAGGATACTATGCTAAGTGAAATAAACCAGTCACAGAAAAATAAATACTGTATGAATCCACCTAGATGAGGCGCTAGATAGTCAAAATCATAGAGACAGAAAGTAAAATGGTGGTTGCCAGGGGCTGGGGGAGTGGAATGGGAGTGATTTAACGAGGGTACAGTTTTCCCTTGGCAATAAGAAAAGACACCTGGAAATGTGTGGTGGTGGTGGTTGCTCAACTATACGAATTTACTTAATGCCACTGAACTGTATACTTTCAACTGTTAAGACGATAAATTTTATGTTATGTGTATTTTACTACAATTAAAAGTTGGAGAAAATAAGTTCTAAATAAATAAATAAATAAATAAATAAATAAATAAAATCCATTCTCTAAAGCCAATAATCAACTTATTCTATTTTAGGGAAAAAAAAAAGGTAAAAATGAACAATTCCAAAGTAAGTTTCTTAATTTACCTGTGAAATCAAAACTCCAGTTAACCGGGACATCTCATGAGCTAATATTTTTAGTTAATTACTTTATGTGGTTTATCTTTCTGAAAATTAATTTTTACTCATTTTGTTAAATTTGCTCCTGAATCTTTGTTTTCTTTCAAGGCCTATGATGTATAACCAGAAGGAAGAGAGTTCAAAAATGGTCTCTTCCTGCGTATATGTATATTAGTTGATTCAGTTTCTTATCTTTAAAGTTAATTTAATAGCAATTCTTTGCTCCTAAAATTTTGAGGTTAAGCATAAAGAACCAACTATACTCAACAAAACTACTTGTTAAAATGAAGTAGCTGTCTAGGGTAGTACAGTTATTTAAACACAAACATTGCATGAGCCCATGGCCTTACTTTGCTTGACAACATTGATATACTTAGCACTATTATTCTATAAGCACATAGTAATCATGCCTCAAATATTTACTGACTGAATTATGTTAAACTGAACAGAAAATAATTAATTCTGCTGATATCATTGATCCGAAATATAGTTAAAAGTAGAACATAAGGCAATGTACTTTAAAAATAGGTGAAATTTCTGGTCCTTTCTTCATTTTACACTATTTATGTTGGTTTTCCTACCTTTTCCTACATCTAGCAGAGTTAAATAATATGATTATAATGATTGTGGTTGGCAAAATAATTTGCATAGCCTTCCCATCCCTCCCCCTCACTTCCAGCCCCCCATACATCGGATGTTAATCCCTGGAACCTATAAATGTGACATTATTTGAGAAAAGAGGGTTTCTAGATATGATTAAATCCAGGATCTTAAAATTGAAGGCAACCCTGGATTTTCAGGGTAGGACCTCACTGCAATCACAAAGGTCCTTATAAGAGAAAAGCAGAGGGAGATCAGACTCACAGAGAAGACGACAACGGGAAGACAAAGGCCGAGACTGGAGGGATGTGACTCCAAACCAAGAAATGCCCACAGCCCCCGAAGCGACAGGAGGGAAGGCACAGATTCTCCCCCAGAGCCTCCCGAGGGAGCACAGCCTTGCTGATACCTTGGCTTTAGCCCAGTGACCCTGACTGCGGAATTCTGATCTCCAGCCCTGTGTCAGAATACATCTCTGTGATTTTAAGCCTTTGAGTTTGGGATAATTGGGCTCAGTAGTCACAGGAAAGTACTACATGATGATGATTAAACACAGCTAACATCCATGGCACATTCACTTTGTACTGGACCCTATTTGAAGCATTTTATAGATATTATCTTCATGAGTCTTCAATCAACTCATGAGAGAGGTTATTATCACCATTTTATGGATGAGAACACTAAGGCAAAGAGACGTACAAAAAGCTCACTAAATCCTCACAGTTTATAAGGAACAGAGCAAGGATTCAAACCCAGGCATTCTAGTTCCTTAGTTCACACACTTAAACACTGCACTATTAAATAACTATTCATCTCTATGACTTTAATGTCAAATTTTACGATGCATGTACAATTGAAACCACCTGAGTTATCAATCCAGTACCTATAACCTTTACGATTTAAACTCTAGGTGATCTCAGATTTAGTGCACTAAGACTAACTTCTAGAAGTTGTTCTCAACAAATGCAGTTTTAAAAGCTAGATTTTTCAAAATGCATTCTGGAGTTTCATGCGTTTAAGTAAAAGTAGAGTAAAATACATTCCATTAATTTTTTCTTTCATTCCATTTGAGGGTAGATGAGACATTGTTAAAGGAAAATGAGATCTCTAATAATTTTTAATAATACATTGTAAAAATAGCAGCAAATAATTCCTTAGATATAAAAACAGAACACATAACAAGATCATACACACACACAAAAAAAACTAAATAAAGAACATATGACCCCATATTATGAAAAAAGTTAGGAAAATCCTCAGATGGGTCTACCTAAAACTTCATTGTGATGTTTTGTTTTTTTTTCCTCTCATAGAGACAGACAGGTTTAATGGGTAATCATAATATGCCAAAATCAGTACTGCTTGCTTGAAGATAGGCTACATAATTGCATGGAAGGAAGTACACATTCTCCTTTATTGCAAACTTTTCGCTTAAATGACCTATTTAGGAAGAACGCATGCTTGCTTGTTTTGGTAGATAGTTTCTTAAATAAATCACGGAGAACTACCTCTGTGTTCCAAATAGGCAAAAAATTAAATATATGTTGGATAACTCTATAGACAGAGTAATAAAGTCATTAAACAGTCTAGAGGTCCCTATCCCAATCTAGAACTGCATTCTGTTATTTTCTACAGGCTCCTGAGTTCATTTGGTTTCTTTGAAACCCATCCTTAATCTGGACAAAACACTACAAGTGGTACAGAATTGTCTGGATGCGGTTAGAATCACATTTACAATGGGATAAAGTCATTGTGAAGGAATTTGAATCATCTCTGCCTCTCTTTGCAATTAAAAAAACATTTAAGGCTGGGTTGCTCCACAAAGGGGAGTTATTGCTAATTTTAACAGGCCCTAGAAAATATAAATTAATACATTTTTAATATAGCATATTTTTAAAAAAATAATCTGCAGTGTGTTAACCACTTGTTCAAAAGATTAATTCCACTAATGAATTTTAGACATGTACTTTATTTGAGCTGATATTTGTTTCCTAAGAGGCTATTTAAGTGCTTGCTTGATTTTCAACCCACAGGCTTTCATTTATTCGAACTTTCACTTTGGAAACTTTGTCAAAAAACTAAGACGTGTTACCCACTTTGACTTCTAAGCTCTCAAAACATTCAAAATTACGAATCCTTCTTCAATATTAGTTTCTTCAATCTATGATATAAATGTGACTCAGACATTCAGTTTAAATTGCTTTTCAAAAACCTGGTTGCTCAAATCACCAAGTAATATCCAATAAAGTATTATTATTATTATTAGGAATTTCAAAAATTTCTAAAACATAGAAAATATTTTCATATGATTATAAGATTAACCCATTTATAAGACTCCTACTGTCATGAAATATTTTTCAACAATTTAAGTTTATAATTAGTTTAATACTTTACTACTAAAATGAAAGGTTAGCCACTAGAACAACTTAATTATCTACTTCTAAAAATAAACAAAATGCCTAGGCAAGTCATTACTATGCTACTTTATGTTTTTGCTAAAATCCTTACATATTCAGAAATGTATTGTTTCTGGTAGTTAGGCAAAAATGTGATTTTTTTAAAACCCTTCAGCTATATCAACAGAAGACACAAAGTTTCTACTTCATACAATACAAAGTTACTACTAGAAAATACAATTTAACCCTAAAACAAAAAGGAAATCATGGCAAACAATACTAGCTTAATGCAACAAAAAGAATGTACTCTGATTTGAAAACAATGAGGCAGCATATAACTGCAGTGAAACCTAGTGCAATATCTTTAACTTCTTGAAGTGTCTCTATTCCCAAAGCTGTTCCCACATCTTTGATATTAATATCATTAATGTCCCAGTCAATGCATATGCTTTTATTTGGTAATTCCTTCATGGGCAGGCAAACCAGATCTGTGACTTACAGTCTAGCACTCTTCCAAAAACAAGTGCAATTACAGCTTGCAAAGAAATAGGACAAGTGTATCTTATTTGCCACTCTTGCTTTTAGTCTTGAAAACCTCCAAGTATTTAGACAGGCATGACTATACCTTATCTCAAGAATAATGAGTTATGGATTTATAAAGTTGGAGAGTACAAGAAAATAATGGGAGATGTGTACTCAGCTACCTACATGCACTTGACAAAAAGATATGAAACATTTTAATTAAATTTCAAATAAAATAAGTCCTGAATTAGACATGAATCTTTTAGCTGGAGTTGTTATTATAGATGAAACATTATCTTTTGTTGAATTGCAAACATTTTTATTATTGAACTTTTGATACACCTAGTAAATAGCAAATCACAGCAGGGGGTGTAATTGTTTTGAAAATACTGTTGAAAGGAAAAGGATATTTTAAAACAATCTGCTGGTATCTTCTACTAGAAATCCATCATCTTAGGATCTGAGCATTAATTATTAGCTGGCTGAACAGGAGAGTGTCCAGGTAGACCTCAGGATAACTCTTTGGGGTCATACAAATGTGATGTTAGCACCGGCTATATTTGATGTCATAAATCACACATTGTTAAAAGCATGGCTCCAATATAATACTATTGATTTACAATAAAGAGGCTCAAGGAAGGAACACTGTCAAGGGGAACACCAAGACCTTACTTAGCATCTAGCCCTCTCTAGAGCCAGCAAGCCAAAATGCGTAAATGCCATGCAAATTTCATTTGAATTCAAGTCTCAAGTTCCACATTTTTGTTAAATTAAACATCTGAAATAGTTGTGGAGGAATCAGCCTATGATATTATCATCTCTGCACTAATTTTTTATGAGACTTAGAACTTAAGGAGGTCATCCTTTGACTTTTCAAATGAGGCTCATAGAGGTTGTATAGTGGTTCATGAAACTGACTTTGGAGTCCAGCAATCTTGGACACTAACTCTGTAACTTTTTTTCTAATTTAACATCTCTAAGGCTCCCTTTTTCTTATCCATAAAATGGAGATGGTAAAATTGCTGCCTTCTTGGGGGTGTTTGGCATTTGCAGGGGCTGTAAAGCCATTAACACACTGAATGATATGCAGTAAATGAGAAATAAAAGCTAGATGTTATTATTATTACTACTACTACTATTATTATTATTAAATGACCCCAAAAGTCCTTCAGCCACTCTGTAATAGAGCTAAAATAGTCCAGAAGCCCTAAATGTTGTCATAGGGCCTCTTTACCCGACCTCAGAGTGCCTTCCAACACTTCATTTACTTAAGTCTTTGGTAACACATTCACTCAAAATGCTCGCCCATTCCCCCAGTCTATATGTAAGCTCCATGAATAGAGTGCTCAAGTTAATTTTCTGAGGAACATCTGGAGGAAATAGGAAGAAATTGCAGCAAACCCCAGACATGCTGTGCTGCATCAATCTACATAATTTGAAATGACCCATATCTGCTTTTCATGCTTAGGGACCTCAGTAAAGTCACTGAATTACTCAGTCCAGGGCAAGGGTGGTATGGAGCCCAGAGAGAGAGTCACCTTTCCAGTCTATTTCAGGGAACATGGTGAACCAGAATTGAGTGGACTTGTGAAAGACACATGTAACAGACTAACTAGCAAACAGCCTCAAGACAAGAGAGAGAAATTTCCCCATCACATCCCAGAAGCACCAGGGAATGTCACAGAAAAGCATCAGCTCACGCGTTCTTAGTTACACCTAGAGAATGTAGGGCAGTCTTCTTAGTTCAAGGTTTCAGAATTTGGAGACACTCAAACACCCAGAATGCCACATCGCGTGTTATTTTAGCCGCAGCTCAGGCTAGAACAGACATAAATGCAAACCACCAGGAACGCATGGTGCTATAGGTCTGAGTTATAAGGGAGACAGAGAACTGGGCATTTCACAAGTGGTAACACTGTATTAGGGGTAGTGGGTTTCCTTTAACTGCAGTTCTCACCTACAATAAAACTTTTCTCCCCAAATCCAAGATGTCACAAGGTACACAGACCCTGTGCTCCCTCTGTTAATGAGTCTCTGGACCTGCAGGGCAACTGGATCCTGGGACACTGGTTTACCCTCAGCCTCCCAAAACCACCCTAAATGTCAATGTGATTCCTGGAGCTAAGCTTCCTGTACTCAGTAGCTTCTCACACTGCCCTCTGATTGTGTATATCCCTACGAAAAAAAAATTAAATAAGAAAATAAAAAGAGGAAAGGAGCTAGCCCGCTCTGCTTTCTTAACCCTACAACTTCGTCAGGTTTCCCGAGGAAGGAGCGCACCATGCACACACCCAATAGGAAACAGGCGGCAGGGCGTCCGTCCTCGGTGGCCCAGCCCTCGACTCCAGCCGGAGACAGGCTGACCCTGTCGCCTGACCCGCCGCTGCCTCAGCTGCCCCTTGATCCTCTGCAACGTCTGGCGTCTGGAGAACCTAAGCTCTGCACTCTACACTCCGGCCCCGGCGCTCGTATCTCTTCTCCGCCCGAGCAGCAGGGGCAGGGGTGAAGATGGATGGTGGGGGTATAGGGGTCGGGGTGGTCCCGGATACGGGTGGTGCAAATGCCCACTCCACGCGTGCCTGCAATCCCACAGGGGCGCAACCCCAGAGTCTTATCCGGCACCCTAACCAATCCCGCAGCCCGAGCCCGAGCCTAGACACCAATTTTGCACTCAACTTACCTTGACGGAGCTGAGCTTTCGGTGCCCCCAGTAGCTTTTCTCTCTTTCCTCCCACCGAGCCCTTCATCCTCTTGCTGGCCGCCGCCTGGCGCCCTGGCCCTGGCATCCAGGAGGAGCTGCAGCCCGGACTGGCTGGCTGTGCCTGGGGGCACACAGTTGCCCACTGGCAGCTTCCGCAGTGGTGGTCACAGCAAGTCGTGAGCGGTGACCGCCCAGAATGGTCCCTGAGGCGTTGCTCACACTGTCTCTCGGCGGGCTGGAGTTGGCAGTCAGTGCGCCTCTGCCTCCCCCGTGCCCATGGCGCTCCGCACGCGTCCAGAGCCCCGCGCCAGCCTCAGGTGCAACGCGGAGCGGTGCAAGCCTCGCCAGGGAGGGAGGGGCCGAGCCCAGGGGTGCAACGAGAGAGGGAGAGAGCTGAGAAGGAGGAAAGAAATCGGAAGGCGAGGAACTAGCTTCACTGGAGCAAATGGATCATGGGTGTTAAGGGAAACCGCGAGGAGGAGAAATACGTCCAGAAACTGGAGATAGTGGAAATGTGCTCCAGCGAGCTGCCTCAAAAGACTCAGGAAAGGGTCTCTTCTTTGGTGCTTAGGTCCTTTATCCTCCTTGTTTGGGCACAATACCTGACAAAACCACCTCCCTCCTTTTTTTAATATAACAGTTCATCTCAATAACCTTGGAGAACAGATACAAAGTGCTATTGCGAATGTAAAGTCCCTCCTCCACAAAACTAAAGTGCTCACCCCTTTTGGGGGACCCATATCCTACTGAGATTTTTCTTTTCTCACCTGATTTGTTCATTCATTCTCTCTCACTCCTTCCCTCCCTCCCTCCATCTCTTCTCTCACACACACAAACACACACTCACACTCAGTACAGTACCCTGTACCCTGGGAATGAAGAAGATACCCTCGCCCTGGCCAGGTAGCAGCTCAGTTGGTTAGAACATCTTCCCAAACAGGACAGATACAAGAATCAGGCAATGGAAGCATAAATGAGCGGAACAACAAATAGATGTCTCTCTCCCTCTCCCCCCATTTCTCTCTCATATCAACAAATTAAAGAAAAAGTAAAAGATACCCACCGCTGCCCCATTCTAGACTTTAAGGGGCATGTCTCACACTTTATTGGGCCCAGAAAATGACCTAGGGATCTTGTTAAAGTTTAGATTCTGATCCAATAGTTCTGGAGTGGGGACTGAGATCATCTATATTTCTAATGGCCACTGATCTAAAGGCCACATTTTGAATCGCAAACAAAGAAAATAAACCTGCTTTCTAGGATCAGCTGAGATACTACGTATTTGTAAGATGGTCTGAAATAACAAGTTGCTAAGCCACTGTTTTTCAAGAAGTTTCAGAATGCCATGGGGCCAAATAAATTATAAACACAAGGCAGAAGTATAAAATACCCTACAGGTACTAGACTATCATCATTTTCATTGAGTATTACTATTGAGAAAATCATAAGAAATGCTAATGCTGATGAACATAGAGAGAGAGATTGATAATTTGCCACTGTATGTGTTCTCAAGGGAAGATCCAAAAAATAATCCACAGTGACCAGCCACAAACACACTGTTGATTAGAAAGGAGATGCGAGGTAACACCCTCTGAGGGGCAGTCTCTTCCTGTGAGCCTGTTGTTGACTTTTGCTGATATGCAGCTCTCTTCAACTGTGTATTATATCAAGCAGTTAAATTGCTTATCAGGCCAATAGATAAAGCAAACCAAGAACAGCAAATGCCAGGAACAAAGAAATAAAAAAGAAATATAACCAATGTATCAAAAGATATGTTGTATCACAGCTTACATGAATATATTAGCTTGGTTTGATTCACTCTTTACATGTTTTCGTCTGGACTTAAACACTCAACCCACTATTTCAACTGAGCAAGTGCTAATAAGCTTTTCCGTGGCAAAGGCCTTTCCTGGGAGTGAACAGTGTCTAATATGGTTCCTGCTTTGAAAGAGCAATTTGACGATAAACACCATATTAGGCAACCGCTGGTGCTACCTCTGATACCAAATGCAGGGTCCAGCACAAATAGCACCCCTTTGTTATGACATAAAAATCTTTTATTACAAAATCATAAGCGTGCAATTGTGTAACATAACCATATCACACTCAAGCACACCATATGACATTTTAGGTGAAATGTGCAAATAGCTGTCCATGTCATGCAAGACATTCACGTACCCTACCAACCACACTCAATGGCGTTGCTTCTGCTGGACCTTGCCACAGAGAGTTCAAAAGGCAGTGAGACCTGGAGAGACTTCATCGAAGGGAGATCATATAAGATAAACCTTAAACATGATATGATTTCATCAGACAGAGGTAAGAAGGGTAGACATTTAAGGTGAAAAAGTGAAGGCAGAAAAGCATGAGGAATACTAGACCCCTTTGCCCAGAAGATAAAGTATATGGAAGGAGGTGGGAGAAATGGCTTAGAAAACTGGCAGGGGCTATGATTGCTATCCTGAGCAGTTGGTCCTTCCTTTCAGCAGTTTGTACTTCTCTTCAGCAGGGGACCACTATGATCAGGAACCTAACAAGAAGATTGATCTGACATAAGAAGTGAGTAGGATGACCTAGAACCAGAAAGTAATGGAGGCAGTGGAAACTGTATGTAAGGGATCATAGAGGTGAAAACAATGGTAGTTGCAGGAAATGAAATATAAAGATGTTTAAAAGGCGACATTACTGAGAGATACTTAAATAACAGTATGCAACACTTCCATGGAGCAGAGGGATTTATTCAGTATATCTCTATGTTTTTGTGCCTGGAGGACAAGAAAAATGTTGACACCATTAAGAATTGAAAAGTCAAAAATGTGTAATTAATTGAGTTTATTTTTATGTTTATTTGGAAAAGGCTATTAGATACGAGTTCTTTTCAGACATTTTTAGTCAGTTGAAGGGACATGTTCAGATAGGGATGTTTACATAGTTAGAAATTCAAGCCTTGCTTTGAGGAAATGGGTTTTTGGGTTAGAGCCTGTGCTTGCTCTCGTGTTGGAGAGTCCGGGACACGTATATGGAGTTAAAGGGTTGGAAGAAGGTGAGATCAGTGAGGCCGAATAGAGCAAGAAATGCAAAGTGCTTTGCACAGAAACTTGGAGCTGTGTGACCTCCCTGATCCTTAGTATCCACATCTGTAAAATATGAATAAACAACATCTTCTGCACAAAGCAGTTGTGAGGATTAAGTGGGATAATGTATTGTTTTCTCATCTATATTTTTGCACTAACTTATAGGGTCTGTCTGAGAGGATGGAAACAGATGTATCACATTCACTGCTGTAGCCCCAACATCTAACTTAGTATTTGGCACACAGTAAGCTCTAAAAATGTTCACTGAATGAAATTAATGGTTTGGGAGAAAGGAGAGACACCAAAGCATAACCGAAAAGATGGCAAGAGATGGCTAAGTGGGTTCTGTGATTCCAATGCCATGGAAACCGAGTCAGGAAAGAGTTTTGTTACAGAGACAAACACTGGTAACAGATGGAACTAAAAGATTAAAATGAAACATCAATATATATTGGGAAAGCTCTTGGTTTTGTTTTGGAGAAAGATCTAGTTGAAAATTTAATTGATTACATTCAAGAGAACTGTTGCACAATAGGGAATCACTATTATGAGTCACAGAGGAATTTATGGAAGAATGTTAGATGATTTTTTAAAGAAATTTGACAGCAAATGGAAGATAAAAAGAGAGATTGGGGTTTGAGAGCTGGTACCAGATTTGCAGAAGGTTGTTTCTCTTTAGTAAACAGAAAGCCCAAACATACTTTATTGATAAAGTTAAGGGGCCAAAAGTGTAGGAGAGAAGTTCCAGGTGAGAAAGGCAGAATTGATTGAGCAATATCTGGAAAAAGAAACAGAACTAGCGAGCCAAGAGTGTGAGTAATCAATCTGAGCAGAGAAAAGGGTCACCTGCTCCTTAGAAGCAAGAACAAAGGAGTAGGAACGAGAAAATGTATTGAGATTCTGAAGCGGAATGGCAGGAAGTGCGAAAGGCTCACATTGTCTTTTCCCAGAATTGCCAGGAAGAAATGTCTTCTACTGGTACCCTGTGATCTAGAAATACCACTGTGGGCTAGAAAAATGTGGAGACTACTTGGAGCAAGTTTTAATACAGTGAATATGAGAGGGGAAGAAAGATCACCACGTGACCCCATCAGATGGGAACCTACCTTAGGGGCCAAAAGGATACATTTATTATCACAAAGACAATCAGCATTTTTATGTCATTCTCCCAAGCAGTATTCAAAGATCTAAGTGCAGAAACAAAGCATTCAGCATGGTCTTCCCAAATTTAGTCACCAACAAAGTAGACATTATGGGAGAACAAACAAGCGAGGGATTCCATGGAGAACCTGAGAGGATGAACTCTCACAACTATAGTAAGAGCCATGACGTGCAAAGTACAGCACAGGGAATACAGTCAATAATATTGTCATAGCAATGTATGGTGTCAGGCAGGTACTAGACCTATCAGGGTGGTCACTTCGTAAGTTACAGAAATATCTAATCACTATATTATGCACCTGAATCTAATATAATATGTCAACTATAATTTATTAAGTTTTTAAAAATAAAAAAATATTTAAAAATATGTTCAAGGGCAAACAAGTCTTTCAGACCCAGAGTTGGTTTGCAATGCTGCCACTTGTCGTTTCCGAGATCTCACGTCATTGATTTAGCCTCTCTGCGTCTCAGTTTCCTCATCTATAAAGCTGGGATAAGACTATTTAGTGTTTGAGCTTAGACTTTTATAATGAAATAAGGTAACACTGATAAAGCAGGTGTTCCCAGATTACAGCCTTCACCAGAATCACCTGGAGGACTTGTGCAAACACAGGTAGGTGGCTGGTCCTAGACCTGCTGATTTGCTAGGTCTTAAATGAGTCTCAGAAATTTGAGTTTCTAGCAAGTTTCCTGGTAATGCTGATGCTGCCGTTCTAGAGGACCATACCTTGCAAACACCCTTTATCCCCTGCCCCTCATTGTAAATCATTTAACATAATGCCTGGTACATAATAAGTACTAAACACATGGTGACCGGTGTTTAGTTTGGTGGCCAACTCATGATATGTCAGCTAAAGGTAGAGTTCAAGGTGAAAAGGTTATAAATGAAGGTGAGTGGTAGACAGGGACAGTTGGGAGAGACTGAGAATCAAAGGTCATAAAAATGAATACCATATTTAGTGTAAGCGAAGTTATGAGAAAGACTTGAGATCAGGAGGTTCTGGCCAGGAAAAGAATACAAGAGTTCAGAATCTGGGAGATCCATTTATGTTTAGCCCAACACTTTCTAAAAGGGTGGTTTATAATAAAAACCAAGGCCATAAAAATAAAATCAGATCATAGAAAAAGGAAACTGGGTCAAAGGAGGACAGCAAACCTGTCAAAAAAAGAAAAAAAGTGGCCCAACACCACTGCTGTGACTGAGCACAGAGCCAGGCTCTTGGCCTTAGAAGCCACCGCAAAGCAGGAGTCAGGTGACATTAGGTAACTGTCATTGTCTGAAGCGAAGATTTGTAAATCCCAGTCTCCCGCTAGAAAAAAAATTCCCTACTCCCAAATCAGAGAAAAACCTCACCTCTGTTGCATAACATAACATGGAATTCACGTGGCTTCTTTAAGGAGGAATTTTCAACACACATCAAGGCACAGTATTACAACATGAATCAAAAAGTACATCTGGGAGGGGTTAAGAAGATATGCTCTAGATATTTTGCCTTCCAGGGATTCTACTTTACCTACTCGCATGCCTCATGCTGAGCACCTGCACTGTGTCAAATACTGTGGCAGGTGTTTTGTGTGGACTTTCTTTAATCTCGGCAAGATCCCTCTTCTGAGATGAGGAAACAGGCTCAGCGAGATGCAGTAACTTCCCTAAGATCATACCAAATAAGGGAAATCCTCTGGTTATAGAACATAATACATTTCCACTTTAAAGTACTGCCTGCAAAAAAGTAAAATAAAGTTAATAAATGTGCTGAGTCCATACTCCTTTTGTCTTAGATTGGGTTCTCCAGGAAGCAGACTCTGGACACCTGGAAATTTGCGTTGAGGAAGTTTATTGGGAGAGCCCGCAAGAGCAACGCCTGTGAGCAAATGAAGGTGTCGAGACTGAGTAGGGAGACGCTGAACTTCAGTGAAGTCTCAAAACAGCCACAGCCAATCCCAGCAGAGCTCTGGGCTGAATAGGCCCTTCAGAGTTACCGTGAACTGAGGACAGAGAACCAGATCTTTATCTCCTTGTGTCAACATGTTAGTGTGAGTAGCCAAAGTTTAGTTCTCAGAGAAGCCTGCAGAACAAACCTGCTTAAGTATTTTAAACTCACTGCTTTATAGCAACCCAATGATGGCTATCTCAAATGCAGCTATTATTTTAATAAACATCATTATTTCAAGGCACTGTGATGGATAATTTGGGAAAACACATGTGTTTAAATCACATGTTTGATGTCACATAACTTAAATTTAGAAGCAAAATGAACTATACAGAAATAAATTGTCTGTAAAATGGACCCAAGAATAGTATCTATCTCATTGGGTAGATCCAAGGATTAAAAAACTACCACAAAATAAATGCTATAAAAGTATTGGATTTTCCCCCCTAACTATAATAGGTTGAAATGAAAGGTTTTGCAAAATAAAAATAATGGCGTACACACAGGTATGTAACAAGTTTGAAATATGTTTTCCTTTTGTCTAAGAAAATTTAACAAAGGAGGAGAAATTCAGTTGAGTCTTCAAGAATAAATTGGATTTCAAAGGACAAACACAATGGTTAGGACAAGACAGCGTTCTGGGGAGAACAAATAAGATGAGTAAATATATAGAGCATTGAGGCTTAGAAGGTTTTTTTATGTTTGGTTGGTTGGTTGGGTTTGTTGTTATTGTTTGAGGGCCAGCAAATGGACTAGCATGTGAACTCTACAGGTGAAACGTGAGGGATGCTACTCATGACTTTCAGTTTCTGGTGAAAGCTATTATTATAGCTTTATTTAAAAGGAAATGAAGAGTGGCAATTTTGAGAAAACTAGAAGTATGAACAACAAAGTGGTGTTAGACGAAAATTAACCTGTGCACCATTAAAATGGAAAGAAACTAGAAGCAAAAAAACTCTGTTTCTTTTTCCTGCCTAACATTAACCTTTCTGAAGGATGCAATTGCCAAGACAGGGGTTCTCAAAGTGTGGTCACCGGACCAGCCGCATCAGCATCGCCTGGGGACAAATAGAAATGCAGGTTCTCAGCTCCATCCAAAGCAGAATCTCTGGGTGTGAGTCCCAGCAATCTTTGTTTTAACCAGCCCTCAGGTGATTCTGATACATGTTCAAGTCTGAGAATCAGGTCTGCCGTGTGTCTATAATACATTTTTTTCCTGGAGCAACTGCCTTCTGGAATATCCTGAAGCAATTTTCTCCTCTAACTCTCTAAAGAGTATGACTGCTGTCTTATTAACATCTTTCCAGACAGTCTCTGAGCAAATGACTCAGCACTGAACTATGCTAACATATGGACCAGATTGCTTTTAAACAGTTTTTCAGAATAAATGTTTAATACAAAGTTTCTTCCGTTTGTTTCGAATATAACCCCCCTCTGCACCAGTGTGTCTATTCTACTGGAAGTGAGACACGAGGAAAAATGATGAGGGAAAACAAAACAAACAGAACAAAACAACCTCACAGGCATCAGATACAGGCCAGCCACCGACTGATACATTTTTTCATGAAAACGAAGAAATAAATTCTAAAGTGCTTTCCCATTACTAGTAAAACTATGAAATGGCTAATGAAAATATATTTAAAAGTACAGCAAAAAAAAATGATTCAAAATAATCAGAACTTTGGCATTGAGGAGGGGACTATCATTGATAGAAAATTTCTGAGTATGTGGTAGATAAAAATGATCAATAATGGCTAAATACAGAACATATACATAATTCTCTGGGGATCCTGGATCCTTTTGGATCAGTAAGCGGGATGGTAAAAAAAAAAAAAGAAAAGAAAAGAAAATGAACTGAAAAGGAGTGAACTTACGTTGGAAGACATAACCACTTGTTGACCCCCGAGCTGGACCCTGGCAACTGGGGGCTACTCACCCCCACCCCTGCCCTTAGAAGTATGTTCTGCCCACTTTCCCTGCACTGGAAACCACATTAAGGATGCAGCTTTGAGAGAACAATATGCTGCTGAGGAAAGCCGGATCATATCTGCGACTGAACCCAGTAAAGGTCTATGTATAAACTCAGCATTCTGGCAGGTGGGTGCAGTGATCTGCTTGTCTGGCAGCTCTGCCTCAGACAGACCTCCTGAGTTCCCTTGCTTGTTATAACTGCCACCTACCAACCTGGAGTGTTCTGCATCTTGCTTTGGTTTCTTCCTGCCTTCTGTCTATGGGGCAGAGCTTCAGATTTCACCACAGGGAAGTCCCAAGGTTGTGAACAAACAACTTAGTGCTTGGTGTATCCAGCCTGGATGGGAGGGATGATTTGAACCACACACAGCAACCTTACACAGTGGTGTGGCTGCAATGAATTCACAATAAACTGCACATTTTGCAGACGCACAAAAAAATCACTTACAAGCACAACGTGTTATATATATAACCATTCATACTTCAAAACATTTTTATTTTGTGATTCAAGTGCAAACCTCTGCCAAAACTAAATGTATTAATTGCTATGTAGTCAGATGTGTTAGCAGAGACTAAAGTTTGTCTGAAATATGTAAGCATATTTCAGTTCTCCCATCTAGCTGTCTTCCCAGGGAGATTTATGGAAATTTTCATTTTAGGATTTTTCAGAACAGTGCTATTTTGGGTGTCTAGAGGGAATAATATGATAACCAATAAATCCCACCTCACTTCAGACTGTGCGTGTGCCTCCTTCAGCAGTATCTCCTCCCACTGACTCCCCTTTGCTGACAGTGGTATCCCCACCCGGTCACACTTAAAATCTCAAAGCCACTTATAATCACTTTCTGTCTTCCACCTTAACCTCCAGCCAAGTGGATTTCCACCTCTCAAAACTTCTCAGATTCTTTTCTCCTCCCTCACAGTTAGAATGGCAGTACCCTGATTCCTGCTTTCCTTTGGATTAATGTGTACGTCATTACTAACCGAGTCCCCAGCCTGAATCCTTGATCTTCCTCTAGTTGAAGTAGATCAGTGTCAGATAGGTCTGCCCAGGTCACTCTTTTTATGATGTTACTCTGAGTCCTCCATATCGCAGGCCTCACCACTGCCTTCAGACTCTCATTGAAACCACAAGTTGGCGTCTGCAGCTCCCATTCTTCTCATCACAACTTGCCATTCCTACCCTTCCACTCATGACGCCCCTGTAGCCAGATCTCACCGTGACTCGGGTACGCCTCCAAAAGCTGTTCCTGCTGCCAAGGAAGTGTAGTCCTTCTTTCCACCTAGTAAAATTCAACCCGACTTTCTTTCTTTTTTTTTTTTGGATGAGTATTTTTTTTATTCAATCCAACTTTCATAACCAGGTTACAAACATAAGGCAGTCAGGAAGGAAGTGTGTAAAGAAAGTGTATGGGGTGGGGAAAGGTAAAAAAGGAAGAAGAGGAAGATAGATAGGAAAACAGGAGGAAAATGAAGGCAAACTATGAACATGTATTTGGCCCCAAATGGTAGGCATCATCACATTTGTCACCACACATGTCATATACTGAACATCAGAGAAATAAATATTAATAAGTTTCCTGAGCTCACAGTCACAAATTGGCAAAGCAAAGGTTGAAACCAGATTTTTGCGTGGTACAGTGGTGAAAACACAAACTACTGGACCTTGGCCCTGGAGTTTCTGAAAAAGTCTAGGGTGGGGTCTGGGCATTTGTATTTCTAACAAGTTCGTAGGTGATGCTGATGCTGCTGATCTGGAGCTCACAATGTGAGGACCACTGGCCTAGCAGGCCCCTTCCTCGCCATCACTCTTAATTGGCACACTGTCATCACTCCATTATTATTTGTTGAAAAAATAAACATCTACAAAACAGTTTCTGCTATATTCTGAAGTTTTTTCTAATCACTACAGTCGGAAGAGACAGCCCTTACCTCTGAAAACCTCTAACACGTGTGGTTCCCTGGAAGCATGTTTTAGCATGTTTTAAGTCACAAACTTTGTGCAAGTTACTTTTTAAGGGCATTCTCCAGGAGAGTCCAGCCATACAATGGGAGAAGGAGGAAAGGAAAGAGGAGGAATTGTGGTATTTAATAACAATATTTTTGACTGTAAATAACAGAAATTCTACTTGAAAGGCAAAAGAATAATGGAATTACCATTCCAGTTATCTAAAAGTCCTGAGTAGAAAAACTCTAGGGTTGCCTGGCTGGTGTGGCTCCAGGGATGGAGTGCTGGCCTGCAAACCAAAGCGTTGCAGATTCGATTCCCAGTCAGGGCACATGCCTGGGTTGCGGGCCAGGTCCCCAGTAGGGGGTGCAGGAGAGACAACCACACATCGATGTTTATCTCCCTCTCTTCCCACCTCTCTAAAAATAATCTTAAAAAAGAAAGAAGGAAACGCTCCAGGGTTGTTTAATACACCAACTTAATCAAGTCACCCTACTTCATTTCCACCTTTCTGTCCATTCATAGTTTATTGGCAAACCTCCTTCAGAGAATTAAGATGGCTTCAGCAGCTCAAGTCATCTTATCCTCATAAATCAAAACTAAAGGCTGAAGTGGAAACTTTAGCTCCCCCATGCATTGCCTTTTAAGAGCAAAGACATTTTTTAAAAGAAACCCCACAGGATTCTTCTGTGCCTCGTTGGCCAGGAACAAGAAAATGATAGCTAACACCATTTTCTGACAAGTAGAGAATCACCAAGTTCATTTGGGAAAGCAGAGGACATCAGGAATAAAGAAAATTTCTTGGCGTATGGAAGAGAGGAGTAGCTGTTGGACAGGAAACTGATACATAATCCAGGTAGATAACGTATCACAGGTTAATCAAGAGAGATGACACATACTAAAAGGCCCTACATTAAAAAAAAAATTGGTAAATGGATGCACATTCCTTTGTATTAAGTCAAAACTAAAAATGTTTAAGTTATGTATGCCCTGTTTTAACTGACTTTTACTGCTGTACTGATTCTGATCACACCAGACAAATCAGTTCCTAATATACATACTGTACTTCATCATTAATTTTTGAGCAGGTAGCACAGAGCACACTACATAGTCAATAGATGTTAACAACAGTGTTGATTTTATATAGTTGGTCCTACAGGAACTCAATCAATGCCTATTGATTTATCACAGCAGGGAATGTTACATATGATTGTTAAGTGGCTTGCTCCTACCTGGGAAACCATATCTAGTGTCAGGCAAATGTCTGTTCTTCAGATGTTAAGACTTCTGTCTTTTAAGATGATTATTCCAGAGAGAAGATGGTGGCTCAGTAGGTGGAAGCTGAGCCCACTTGCTCATGCCCCCAGCATGGATTTTCAGCTGATTTTCTGACAAGTGACCTGAATGAGCAACAGAATCTTAGCTGATATGAATTTTTGAACACAAGGAGAGGAAAATTTGCATTGTCTGGTAACAGATTTTGTGAGTCGATGAAGAAATACCCTACATAAGGTGCCTACAGCAGAGGAGAGAACAGAGTAGAGAAAAATGCAGCTTAGTAGCTGTCCCGCTTCTGGAGTGAGTGGTCCCAGACCTGTAAAGAGAACCCCCAGCACTAATCAGGAGGCACTGGGAAGGATATACAGAGTCTGGGAAACTCAGGTGCACACAAACAGTGAACACTTGCCCATAGCCGCAGTGCCAACTAGGAGAGTCCAAGAGAGAAGTTCTATCTCCTAAAACTGTCAGAGGAACTGGCACGCTGCAGCCAACCTTGACTAAGGAAGACTTTTTACCTTTTGGGGAGATTGAATGCATGGAGAGTCAGGCAGTGGCTTGGAGCTGCTGTGTGGGTGCCACATAGAGACTTTTTTAAGAGAGGAGCAGAAGTATGGCTGGGAGGGACCTCATGAATTTGCATAGCTGCACTGCCAGCAAAGAGGTCACATTCAAAGCCAGGTTCATGCCCACTGAACCCAGCTGACCAGGAAGAGTAGAAGGCTGCAAAGTGAAGGGATTGTGGGGCTCCAACCAGCACGGCTGGTGAGTGGAGGGCTGCACACAGAACAGAGTTTGGGTTTGAGCCTCCTACAAGAGCAGGGAGTTAGGAACTCAGTTGGCCAAGAGCAGAGTGCCTAAGATTCTTTGTCACCAGGCAGGGCCACTCAAACTGTGGAGTACAAACCTCTGGGAAAGGGAAGGCATGCCCATCTTCCACCTGCAGCATTTTAAACTCCACATAACAGTAAGGCCAGGCTCAAGAACCCAATGCTGGGTGCATTCCATAGGGAAAAGAAAGAGGATCTACAAAGGAGCCCTTAATGAACTTTTATCAGATCTTATGCTGGCTCCTCCTTGGTCCCTCTACTACTGAAAACAGCATACCAGAGAGGTTAGAAATTGGCACAGCAAGAGGTATTCAGGGCCCCACGCAACCTCAGCTCTCAAACAGAGCTGCCATCAGTGCCAAGTAAAAAAGAGCTGACCCTTTTATACAGACTGGCCCCTCACTTGAAAGAGACAGCTAATTCATCAGAAACTATACATTATTGTGAATAATCTGGGACACACCATGACATGTAGTGCAGGGGCAGGGGAACACACCCACCATCTGCCCTGAAGACTGAACAGTGCCTCCCAGGGGGCAATGCAGGGAACTCACCCTCTTGATCACACCACAGGCCCCCTCTGGAGGAACGTAGAGGTGGTACATGCAGGTGCTTTTAGGTTTACCAACTCCTGGGCTTAGTTCTGATAAAAAGCAAGCAGGGCAGAGCAATGAGGACCAGCCAAGCCTGAAAGAGACAGCCAGAGACTGTGGATTGCTTGTAGCCTTAAACAGGCTGCCTAAAGCTGTACGGGGACACCAGCTGACATCAGGGGTAGATCTTGAAGGAGAAGACAGTAGGCCAACCAACACCAGACTCTGCTGAGATGAATTCCAACCTGTGCTTTTTCATATTTACACTATAACATTGTTTCTTTGTCTTCAATTTTGTTCCTATCATTTCACTATTTTTATTTTATTTTACTTATACATACTTATTTTTATTATTATATTTACTTTAGTTTTAATTCAAATCTCATATTTTACTTTCCCCTTCTCTTACTCCATTTTGCCTTCATCCTTCTATTCCCTATTTTTGTTTTAATTTTTTTTCCCTTTCTACACCTTGTTCTATTCCTCACTCTTACTATATCCTCCCTCCATCCTCTAAAAACATCTTTCTTTCCATTAGTAATCTCACATTCTTTTTCCCTTTCTTATAACATCTTTATTGTCATTTCACCTTAATTAATATTTTTTCAGTTGTCACTGATATTGGGGTTGTTGTTGCAGTTCTTCAATTTCTAGCTGTTCACCCTTTTTTTAACTTTAATCTCATATTTCACTGTTCTCTTGTCCTACTCCATTTTGCCTTCCTCTTGCCCTGTCTTATTTTCATTTTGCCATATTTCTCCCTTTTTTAGCCTAGTTTCTAACCATTACACTTATTACTTCTCCTCCCTCTCTCCTCTCAAAATCATTTTTCTTTTCTTTAGACATCTCATAATTTTCTTTTCTTTCTTTTTTCTTTCATATAATATTATTATTCTCTTTCCACCTTTATTAATCTTTGCTCATTTGTCATGGATATCACTGCAGTGATTGTTTTTCTTCAATTTGATTCCTATTTTTTCAGTACTTTTTCCTCCAAGCCTCATATTTTACTTTTCCCTTTTCTTACTCCATTGTACCCTATCCCCTTCCTATTTTATTTATGTTGTAAATTTTATTTTCTCCCTTTCTACACCTAGTGCTATTCCTCGCTCTTATTATTTCTCCTCCCCCTACCCTTTCAAAATCATTTTTCTTTCATTAGTCACCTCATATTCTTTTTTCCTTTTGTATAATATTCTTATTCTTTTTCCACCTTTATTAACTTTATCTAATTTGTTTTTGATACCACAGTAGTTGTTGATTGATATTTTTGCTGGTGTGGGTTTTGTTTGTTGGGTTGTTTTGTTTCCTGCTGGTAGCTCCCATACTATAGCACACAAGACATGGTGGGGGTTGTGACATTCAGTCAACTAGCCTGAGAGGAGAACCCACCAATGAACAAGCCAACAACAACCCAAACCCAGTTACAAGAAAGCCCATATAAACTCCATAAAGGGCATCCCTTGAGAATCCACCTCAGAAGTTCGAGGAGATTGTACCACTGACTCCAACAGGACTCCTACCACAGAAGGCCACCCCAAGAATACAGGGAGTCAAAGAAGATCAATCTACTATGCAAAAACAAACAAAAAACAGCGACAACTAAAATGGGAAGACAAAGAAACAACCCCTAATTGAAAGGAAAGGAGGAATCCCCAGAAAAAAGTTTGATATGGAATTAAGGCAAGTAATCTATTGGACACAGAGTTCAAAGTAATGGTTATATGGATACTAAAGGAACTCAGTGACAATTACAAGGAATTTAGAGGAAACTACATCAGCAGGGAAAAGAACATAGAAACTATAAATAAGAACAAGGAGGAAATGAAGAATACAATATCTGCTATGAAGAATACACTAAAAGGAATCGAATTCAGGCCAGATGAAGCAGAGGATAGATAAAATCAGTGAGGTGGGAGAAAAAGTAGGAAAATACACCCACTTGGAGCAACAAAATGAAAAAAGACTCAGAAAGAATAAAGATAGTTTAAGGGAGCTTCAGGACAACGTGAAACATAACAATATTCACATAGTAACATTTCCAGAAGAAGAAAAGGAGCAAGGGATAGAAAATCTATTTGAAAAACTAATGACAGAAAACTTCCTTAACTTTATGAGGGGAAAATCATGAAAGTACAGGAAGTACAGAGGGCCCCAATCAAGATGAACCCAAACAAGCCTACTGTAACACACATCACAATTAAAATGGCAAAATTTAAGACAAATAGAGAATCTTAAAGGCACCAAGGGAGAAACAACTAGTAACATAAAATGGAGCCCTAATAAGGATATTAGCTGATTACTCAACAGAAACACTACCCACCAGAAGAAAATGACAGGAAATATTCCAAGTAATGAAAAGCAAAGGACTGCAACCAAGACTACTTTACCCAGTAAGAATCATTTAAAATGGAAGGCCAAATAAGGGGCTTCCCGGACCAGGGGAAAGAAAAGGGGGGGCTAGAAGAACACATCTCCACCAAACCAGCATTGCAAGAGATGCTAAAGGGACTGCATTAAGATGAAGAAAAGAGTGAAAAAGAGACAGAGACAGAGAAAGGAACACAGGCACAAGGGGAAAATGGCAATTAATAAATACCTATCAATAATAACCTTAAATGTAAATAGACTAAATGCTCTAATTAAATACATAGGGTAGCTGAGTGGATGAGAAAACATGACCCACATATATGTTGTCTACAAGAGACCTTAGAACAATACATCTACACAGGCTGAAAGTGAAGAGACTGAAAAAAATATTACGAGCAAATGGACATGAAAAAAAGCTGCAGCTGTAGTACTTACATCAGACAAAATAGACTTCAAAACAAAGGCCAAAGCAAGACACAAGGAAGGTCACTACATAATACTTAAGGCAATTGTCCAACAAGAGGACATAACCCTTGTAAACATATATGCACCCAACACAATAGTACCTAACTACATAAGGGAAATCTTTGAGGATTTTAAGAAAATAAATGGACAGCAATACAATCATTGTAGGGGATTTTAACACCCTACAGTCAACAATGAATAGCTCATCCAAACAAAAAATCAACAAGGATATTGTAGCACTAAATGACACTCTAGATCAAATTGACTTAATTGATGTTTACAGAACATTTCACCCCAAAGACGGTAAATATACATTCTTTTCAAATGCACATGGATCATTTTCGAAGATAGACTACATGGAAGAACACAAAAGAAGCCTCAACAAATTCAAGAAAATTGAAATTATATCAAGCACCTTCTCAGATCACAATTGATTGAAACTAGAAATGAACTTCAAGGAAAAAACTCATAAACATTCAAATACATGGAAACTGAATAACAAGCTACTAAATAATGAATGGGTTAACAATGAGATGAAGGAAGAAATCAAAAAGTACCTGGGAACAAACAAAAATGAACACATACAACCCAAAATCTATGGTACAAAAAGAAGGTGGTCCTGAGAGGGAAATTCATAGCAATACACGCCTACCTAAAGAAAACAGAAAAATCTCAAATAAACAACATAACCCTACATCTAAAAGAACAACAGCAACAACAACAAATAAAGCCTAAAGTGAGTAGAAGGGAGAAAATAATCAAGATTAGAGCAGAATTAAATGACA